>CM042174.1:10058479-10250979 GCA_023376005.1 Doryteuthis pealeii
GAAATATATCCTATAAATATTGTTTTTTCACTATTCTTATATATATATGTGAACAAAAATGATAAGACAAGAATATTTATGTTATTTAGTTTTTGATTGTTCTCAGTTTTGACCGTAGATCAATATCAAGAGAAAGTTTCTGTTGAAAAAATAAGTTTTTAGAAAGTCAATATACCCCAAGGGAAGTGACAAAAATGTACTGGTAACTTGGCATATCCATATATTGAATGAAAACCATCTTCTGTTTAAATTATCTTCAATTGCTCTTTTATATATAGTATTATAGTGTGTACAGAAATAACCTACTCGAGTTTCACTATAAGTATCTTCAGGGTTAAATCCACTGAATTACTCAAGATATTGATTAATTACAGTTAACTGCAGGATTTCATATTGTAGTTTGGACAAGTTATGCAGATAATGAACGGTGTAGTGTCATTTTGAAAAGTTGAATGACAAACGCGATGTTGATGTGCCGTAAATATAGGTGTTAATGTGGAATATTTAAAACATTTTTTTTTTTTTAAATATACATTTTTTTTTAAATTTTCAAAATAAATATACATTTTTTTTTTTCAAAAATAAATATACATTTTTTTTTTAAATTTTCAAAAATAAATATACATTTTTTTTTTTAATTTTCAAAAATCTTTAAAAAAAAATTTTTTTTTTTTTAAAAATTAATTTCAAACAATTTGGCTGGGATTGTCATAATTGCCATTTACGTTTATGAATGCATTTACCAAAAATTTCTGATCTTTATATATATATATATATATAATATGTGTGTATGTGTGTTGAAGGCACCTGGCTAATAAGTTGTTCTATTAGGTTTGGGTGTAGTTCTTTTCAATTTATCCCTGGGTGACAACTGGTTGATTTATTTGTTTATATAGATGTTTGTGACTCCCAAATTTTCTGACAAGGCAGGGTGACTCCCAAATTTTATGACCGGATAGGATAATTAAATTTCATATTAACTGCAAATGGCAAATATGTTTTGAGACATTTTATCTATTTTTCTTTTCTTTTTTCAATTACTGATTTCGTGTTTATATCTTTTTTTAATTATCTTTATGCTGGTGAATTTTGCATCTCTGTTAAAATTGGGACTGAGTGGAAATGTTGTTCTACTAGTATTAATTTGTTTGTTATTGCATCCCATCCTGGTGTAATGGTTAGCAAGCTAGTCTTGTTGCATAGCCCTTCTTCACTGGCACTAAATCTTTTTTTTAATTATCTTTATGCTGGTGAATTTTGCATCTCTGTTAAAATTGGGACTGAGTGGAAATGTTGTTCTACTAGTATTAATTTGTTTGTTATTGCATCCCATCCTGGTGTAATGGTTAGTAAACTAGTCTTGTTGCATAGCCCTTCTTCACTGGCACTAAATCTTTTTTTAATTATCTTTATGCTGGTGAATTTTGCATCTCTGTTAAAATTGGGACTGAGTGGAAATGTTGTTCTACTAGTATTAATTTGTTTGTTATTGCATCCCATCCTGTGTAATGGTTAGCAAGCTAGTCTTGTTGCATAGCCCTTCTTCACTGGCACTAAATCTTATTATAATGGAGATTGTGTGTTTGTCTGTCTGAAGCCGAAACTAAATCACTACTCAAGTCACAATTCCCTTAGTTATTGACGTCACATTCACCATGAATTTATTTTTATTTAAACCTCAGTTATTGATAAAATTGTTATACCTTATTGATACTTTTGACTTTATCTACATTCTAATAACATGCAATTGTATTTATATATGCAACAAAATAGCGGGTTACAGTGTGAACAGGAAGCTAATTTGCATATTGATATTAAAAGTTTAATTTTATTAAATATGCGCTTGGTATTATTGATTTCTAATTGTTTGTTTTTTTCTTTATGAATATGAGCAAAAAACTCGGGGATAAATCTTAAAAGAAATCCTTTAATATAAAGAAATTTTATTCTTTACTTCCTAATTTAACTAAATGGTTAAATTAGGAAAATTCAGCAATAAAAGGAGGGAGTGATGAAAAATGATGGAAGACTTAGTTTCAAAGTTGTTCTATTCTTCGATTATACCCCCTCGGTTTCAAATCATTTTATTTGGATTTTTATTTAGTTTCAAAAGTATTTCAAATTTAACATATTTCATTACATTAAAATTCAAATACTTGCACCCGGAGGGTGCATATATTTGCTAGTAATTATAATGTTGCATACCTCTTCTTCTTCACTTACTTGGACATCTATTCTTCTCCTGGCCGTCTTGGTATGCTTCTGATCGTCTTTGGTATATCTTCATCTTGACTTGTCTGGTCTAGCATCTTGGATCTACTATCTTCTAAGGCCTAGCGTCTGGAGTTGACTTGGAGATTTTGGTCTGGTTTTCTGTACTATGTTCTTGCTGGTTGGTCGTCATTTCTTAGTCTTGTTACCAAGACATTCATTAACCATAAGAACATATTAATTATCCAAACTTTTATTTCCTTAACTATACATAATCCTCTAACTAACATAGCGCGCGTGAGTTCCAGTTTTACGCAGGACCTAAAATGGCCGACTGCTCTGCCTGATGTCTAACTGCAAACTGGCGACCGAACAGGTCCCATGTGACTTCACGTATTTTGGCGGGCCATGGTATGAAAAGGGTCATCCCCTCAGAATTACAGGGGATTGACAATAATCTTATGCAACCGCATAGATTATGTAACAGTCTCACAGATCCATTACTACTGAATAGCTACTTTGATCTTCACTGGATGCCCCATACTTGTATCATTGTGTTACATCCTATATGTGGCGAATGGGTTGGGTAAATACCTACAAGTATTTGTTGTGATCCATAGATTCAGTTATATATATATATATATATATATAGGAAGGAAGAACTCAATACAGTAATCCCATAATAAATTTATTTCAACGAAAATTGGGGCCCATATAAATCTAAGTTGATTTAAACCGGCTCCCCAAATTTTCATCTCATCAGATGGGTCTCAATTCACTTAGATATATGGGCCCCAATTTTCGTCGAAATAAATTTATTATGGGATTACTGTATTGAGTTCTTCCTTCCTTTATTGATAAATATTGCTCTGTATATAATCTAAAAGGTTATTTTACATTGAGCTCTCTTCAGTGATTTAAAGATTCGCTGTATTTATACATACTGGATCATCAATATTAGTACAGTGGATCTTAGAAATCACATATAGAATCATCCCTTACTACCAAGTTTTGGATAAATCTCTTATATATTATATATATATATATATATATATATATATATATATATATATATATATATATATATAAATCTCTTATATATATATATATATATATATATATATATAAATCTCTTATATATATATATATATATATATATATATATGCACATAAGGCGCCTTGTAGAAAAGGGACTTGTCAACCCAATTTTAAAATTCAGTTTTTTGTTCTGTTTTTTTCCAATGCTTCAAAATACCAAAAAAACAACGTTCACAAGAACAAATATATATATATATATATATATATATATATATATATAATACCAAGATGGGTAATAGAATGTATTGAGTGAAATAGAAAAAAGAGGGAAAATAATTGTATATTGATTTGTTGATATTTGATTACTGTGTTTTATGGAAGTGATTATTATCTCTCTTTATCGGAAGAGTGAACTTCTTTCTTATAGTCAATAAGATTCTTGATAATTTCCTCTCTCTCTTATGACAGTTCAGTGACCTTCACAACTAGATAATTCTTACATAACATTTATTCTGTTTATTTAATATAAGGCCCACTCTCAATTTCATTTTTACAGCTAATGAGACATGATGCTATTTGGTAACAATGATAATTTTAAAGAAAATTACTCAACCCCTCCACTCGAGCAGAATGTGACACAAGGTCAATTTTTAAGCAGGGATTAACAGGTTTAAATTCAGTTTTCCTTCTAGACTTGGTCTCATACCAAGGTAAAAGAAACCATTCTCAATTTAATTTCTCTAGTAGAAGGTACATGATTATATTTGGGGCAATGATAATTCTAAAGAAAATTACTTAATATCTCCACTTAAGCAGGATGTGACACAAGGTCAATTTTTAAGAAGGTATTAATTTCACAAAAAAAAAAGAGAGGAAAAAAAAAAGTTCTTTGATGTTGAACTGCTCATTTCAGAGCAGCAGCAGCAGCAGCAGCAGTAGTAGTAGTAGTGTTATAGGTAATATAACCTATGGACAGTAATGAAATGTGCCGACAGCTACTATAAGTAACAGCAACAATTGTGGCTTGACACGAAGCAATTGCGAGTCAGCTCGTAACTCTATTGGTCGGACGCAATCTCCACTTTCTTTGCTGTAAATTTCTACTCTTTTGTTCAATACATTTGTCTATATTGTTACCCGTCGTTTGTCTTATTTTGATCCTTTAAAACCTCACAACAAGTAGTAAATACAGGTACCCATGGTGTAATGGTTATCATCGTGGGAAATGAACACTGTGACACAAATGAAAAATTCTGGGTTGCTTGCATTTCACATCACATGAATACCATTGCAATGGTATAAATCCAAATATTCTCCATACAACTCAGTAGGGCAGGCTGAGCTCTTAAATCTTGATAAAACTGGTTTAGAAGGAAAAACTCTAAATTCAAACCTGTTAAACTCTGCTTAAAAATTAATTTCACACCCTGTTGGGGTTGGGGTGGTATGGAGATTTTTTGAAATGAGGACAACTCCTTCTTTCAAATAGATAAGATCAGCGGTCTCCAACCTTTTTTTGCGCCACAGACCGGTCTCATCTAAGACAATATTTTCGCGAACTGGCCTTCATATGCTCCAGCCTACATTTCTTGATACTCTTTAATGACGTAATCTAATAATAAATCATCTGCAGTGGTTTATGTCAAACAGTAGTTGTCATTCTTTCCACATATTGCTGATTATTATGTTTTGGCTTATCAGTGCAAACAGAAAGTATCTATTGAATTTGCATATTTTAATATCTGTCTTTGTTAATTGTCTCATTCTGCTCATCACTATAAACAATACGACTGTTAACTGTCATGATGAGATATTGTCTGACAAAGGACTCCACCTTTCTAACTTAATTATATTCAAGTATGTTTTCATCAAAACTATATAATAATCATATACATATATGAGAAGAGAAAAAAAATATATATACTGTTTATTTTCATTTTTCTCATATGTATATTTCTATAATATACTTTCTCATTTTCTTGATAATCTTTAATGACGTAATCTAATAATAAATCATCTGCAGTGGTTTTATGTCAAATGGTGACCTATCACGTAACTGAGACCTGTCAAGTCACTTTTCAAAATAAAACATCAACATTTAGACTGATAATCAATTAAAAAAAAATGTAAACGTTCTGTGCGGCTCGGTACCTAATGGCCCATGACCCGGTGTTTGGGGTCCGTTGGATAAGATAATGTTTAAAAAGCACCATCCGTGTCTCTTCTACTGGTAGGATTACTGCACAAAATCTTACAGAGAATTCTGTTATAAGCTGATGAGTGGGTACATGCTTATTGCCTGTGGCCATCCTTTAGGCTTCGAGCAAGAGCGTTGTCCAGCGGAGATCCTTTGTGTTAAGCAGAGTGTGATCCTTAGTGAAGAATCCTTTGGTTGCTCCTTAGTGTCACTTAATATTGGGTATAATCCTTTGGTTGTTCCTTAGTGCTCCTCAGTCTTGCAGACTGTTTGTCAATGAGTGCAAATGCGTCTGTCAATATCAGCGAATAAATACTTAACCAACCACGTATTAGGGCTGTTGATTGGCTGAGGTTTAAACCACATGACATCGCTTAGTCTATAAATTTAAGTGGTGTATAGCAGCACACCTTATTTACAAAAATAATCCAACAGAGGGAGGGAATGACACATTTTCTTGAGAACAATATGGAGATAGCAGAGATGCTGATAGGTATGCTTCCTGCATCCCTGACGCACAAAAATCTGAAAGGATGCAGTAAAATCATATCCATGTGTCCCAGTGTTTTTCTTTTTTCTTCCCTCACCATTTCAAGCTAACTGTAAATACATTTCAATAGTTTCTCAGAAATTAATTACACAGGATAGGTTACAAGGTAGGAGTTAGACGGCTTTAGTTGGGACCCATAAATTTTCCTGGGGACTCATTCTAAGCAAACATATGTGCATCCCAGGACACATTAATTCAAAACACTATCAGCATCACTGAGATAGTGTTATATACCCCCTTTACTCAGGTATATAAATGGTGAGAGAGAGTATGAGATGATGAGGGGTTCTTACATATTCGGTGGCCATTTTCCTTTGGTCTTCTTCTGTGGGTTGATTTCTTGTAGGCCAAGATAAGTCATACTTTTAAGGAACAAGAGTATTAATATATAGATCCTGTTTGTGCAATTTTTGTATTTCCCTGGAGTAACGTCCATCACAGATAATAGCTGTAGGATTTCTTCTTTCTGTTTGTGCTGGTCATCTCTTGTTGATTAACTAAAATCCTGTTTTTCTAAGTCCAGAGCCCCATTTCTATAAAAATGGCTAAAAATGGCCTTTTCATTTAAAGTTACCTGTCATTTCCCTTAAATCAAATACTTCTAAATATGTTTAATATTTCATTTAAACAAAGGCCAGACCAAAGACGCCCCAAACCGCGCGGATGAGAAGCGGCATTGTGAGAGCAGCAGACCTTTAATGTCTGCTCTCACTGACTGTTTGGCTGCAAACTAAGACTGATTCACGCCTTCCTTCAGCCAATCAGAAGTTGGCATGGAGGTGAGCATAAAGTTAAATGCTGTCAATCATGGTAATTTTCCATTTCCTTATTATTTGAATTTTTTTTAACTACTCAATTCAAATTCTATCTACACTACTTACATAATTCACAGGTTATCCATGAATTATATTACATTTAGGCCTTATGTAGATGATTGTGAAAACTCAAAAAATCCTAAAACTTTATTTTACTTTTTTTTCGGTATGAATGACTGGTCTTACTAATCTATTCAATATATTATATAAAAGTTTGTTGTGTATGTTGGTGTTTTATATATCCACTTAACATATTGGGTATATAAATGTCGAAAGAGGAATAGGATGAAGGGATGATGGATTCTTTCATTGATCTACTTGTCTACCATTTCTTTTCTGGGCTGAATTCCCCGGGCTGATTCTTCTTCTTGTTCGGTCTGGGCAGTCTTCTCATTTCTTGTTGATTATTTAACAAAGACTTGTTGTTTTTCTATTTTCTTTATTAAAAACAACCCCAACCCAAGTGTTCTCGACACCGCATGGTGAGAAGCCAGCATCTTAAGTGGGGGACTTCTGCATCTGCTCACACTGACTTTCTGGCTGCAACTATCTAAACTAAAACTAATATCTGTCTCACACCTTCCTTCAGTCAATCAGAAGTTGGCGTGCAGGTAAGCGTGAGGTCAAATGCTGTCAATCATGGTCATTTTTGATTCCCTCATCATTTGAATTTTTTTTAATGAACTTGGATTCAAAATTTATACTACACTACTTAAATAATTCACAGGCTACACATGAATTATGTAACAATGGTCCTTAAACCTTGTTTTTGGTTCAAACTGTTTTGCGATTGTCAACCCTGTGGGATATCTAGGATATGATAATAGAAATATTATATATATATATATATATATATATATATATATATATATTATAAAAAATGGATATAAAAGAAACCTACTCGAGTTTCACCATACGGATCTTCAGGGTTAAATCCACTGAATTATTTGAGGTACCGATTAATTGCAGCCGATTGCACGAGTGTTCACTGAATAAGAGAGAGAGAGAGAGAGAGAGACCAACCCCTCCGCATGAGCAGGATGTGACACAAGGTCAATTTCTTAAGCGGAGTTCAACAGGTTTGAATTCAGAGTTTTCCTTCTCTTAGGCTGGTTGCCTAAACAAGGTTAAAGAGCCCAGTCTGCCCTACTTTTTATCCATAGCTGGAGGGAGAGTAGGATTCATACCTTTCCCAAGGGTATTAGCGTTAAGTGAAATGCAATTATCACATCCAGGATTTGAACTCTGGGCGACAAGTCCATTTCCATGACTTTAACCATTACACCACACGCTTCCATTAATATATGATGATTCAGAGATACTGACTATGTGCCTCATCATAGCATAGCTGATATTTTAGTCAATATAATTTATAGACATTTTTTTTCCCCCACTTTCTCATTTCTTATAATCTAAAGTAATAATATCTGGAATGGTGCCACGGAAAACTTACCAATATATTGCCGACTTTAAAACCTGACTTTTCTATGTCTAAACATCAAAAGTGTCTGAGTTCTTCACTTTTGAATAAGAACTTTGACACATTTTAACATCACATTTACCTTATTTCTCCCAGGGGAACATGAAAATTTTTATGTCCCTCAAGAAGACTACTTTCACTTGGCATTGCTTCCTTAGAGAGTGAGATCTTTTAGTAATAACATCAATTTCAAAGCTTTTGTTATAATCATTGCATCTTCGTGATGGTAGCAATAATGCAGAAATTGTAAACTTACTAAAACAACGACGTTGACATTTAGACATATTCTCTCTCTGTATATATATATATGTACATACATACATACATTCATAAAACTTCCTACATACTCACACACACACAAATCACACACATATATATATATATATATATATATATATATATATTATATATATATATAAACTTCCACATACTCACATATATATATAACTTCCCACATACTCACATATATATATATATATATATATACACATAAAACTTCCTACATACTCACACACACAAATCATATATATATAGTGTGTTTGTTTGTGTGTGTGTATGTGTGTGTGTGTATATATATATATATATATATATATATAAAACTTCCTACATTCTCATATGTGTGTGTGTAATATATACTCACCCTCTCATGTATACATACACAACTCCATATATAGTTTGTGTATTCTTATTTATGTAAGAAAAATAGAAATGAATATAATAGTAAGTATGAAAACATGGTAAAAAAAAAGGACAAATATTCAGAAGATATATATAAGTAAAGAAATAACAAAAGACTTAGAGATTTAGAATTATAGTCTATTTCAGGGAGCTTAGATAAAGTGTCTTCAGATGAGTAGGGAGAGTTAGACACTTTGTCTAAGCTCCCTGAAATAGACTATAATGCTAAATCTCTAAGTCTTTTGTTATTTCTTTACTTATATATTTGCTCTATGACTCTAACATTAAGAGCACACATTGAGCTCTCAAACTTCGACTTTTTTAAAAATAAAACTCTAGTGTCAAAAGGAAGATTACTTCTCTGGACTTTTGGATTATATATATATATATATATATATATATATATATATATATTGAATGATAGTGTGCCAAAATTTTGAGTGTTTCAGTTTTTATCCAGTCATCTTCAGGGTGATGCTAAGTGCAATATGAAACGTGAATAGCCTCATCCAGGATTTAAACTCTGGTCACTGATTCAATTTTCTGCAATGATAACATTTGTACATTAAGCATTTCTCTGGTTAGTGCATTTATTGTTCTGTATTTGTGATTATTGTAATGCAGCTAGTATGTCCCATTATCGTGTAATGGTTAGAAAACTAGTTTTGCAGATCCATTACTGCTTAGTGAGTTCAATTCTCGTCAGATGCCCCATACTTGTCACTTTGTGTCACTTCCTACATGTGGTAAATGGGTTCATTAAAAAAGGACGTCCCATTGTGGAGTAATGGTTAGCAAGCTAGTCCAGTAGATCCATTACTGCTGAATAGTGAGTTCGATCCCTGTTGGATGCTTCACAATTGCAACCTTGTGTCACATCCTACCCATAGTGAATGGGTTGGGAAAACTTGTTGGATGCTGTAGCATAGCTCCAGAACGATATGTATCTCATAGGCCAACTCACATTGTAGTCGTAATAGTCGTTAGTTCAGAAACAACACAAGCAGGTTGTATAGTCACAGGGGATGTTTATTTCTTTGATGCACATGGGTTCTTTTTCATAGAGAAGGAAAGATAGAAAGAGAGAGGGGGTGTGGTCAAATTACTGTCATAAATCATGTTTGCTACCACTATATCAAACCCATAGAGGGAATTGCGAAAGGTCCCACCTGCTTCCCACGAAGCCTAGCCGAAAAGGGACCGATTTTCTTCCTCCGTTTTTCATCCTAGGGGTGGGAGAGCCACATCCATTTCCTGGTGAAAACCCGGAACTTCCATTTTTATTTTTAAATCTATTTCCAGGGTCATTCGTCAGTCAAATTACTGGCACCCCGCTTGGTGTTTACTCTTCCAAATTTTAACCTTTGTTTGCTCTTATTTCTTTTTCTTTTCTTTCTCCTTTCAATCCCCGTAGACCACAATAATTACACTACAAATGACACATCCTACTCATAGCGATTGGGTTGGGTAAAGAAGGTGTCCCATCATGATATAATGGTTAGCAAGCTAGTCTCGCAGGTCCATTACTGCTGAATAGTGTGTTTGATCCTCATTGGATGCCATATTCTACTCATGGTGAATGGGTTAGGGAACCTCATTGGAAGCCCCATAATTGCAACCTTGTGCCAGATCCTACCTGTAGCAAACTGATTGGGTTATTACCTATTGTAATGCAACTATAGAAACTGTCAACTTAGTCTTGAGTAAACTAAAGCACATATTCAGGCTGTTGCCATTTTATTTTTCTTCAGTATATAAACATCAATATATTATTCATTTTTTTTTTCTGTTAAAAAAAAAATGACTGCGAGAAATTGAAATATGTTCATGAATTTCTTTTTCGTGGGTCATAACTAATATAAACATTTGTAATAAATCACTTTCTGATGCACAAATTTGCAATAATACTAATAAGTGGCTGAGATTGCAAAAAAACAAAAAATCTATCCACCATTTGTATAAATCTGTATAATGAATATAATTTTGAAATGTATACGGCTAATTGTAGACTTTTGATTAGTCTGTTTTTCTTTGACACTCAATGGCAAATAATGGCATTTACATATATGAATGATTATGGAATATACAGGTATCATTTTGTCAATGATTTATGACTATTAAGGGGGGGGGGAGAAAAGTAAAGATAGACAGAAAAGAAGGTAGAAAAAAATGATAGAAAAAAAAGAAAAAGGGAAGAAAAGAAAGAAAGATAGATGGATGGAAAAGAAAGAAAAGGATGAATAGAAGGAAAGGAAAAATAATGAAAGAAAAAAATGAAAAAGAAAGAAAAGATAGAAAAGAAAGAAAGAAAAGAAAGAATAATGGAAGAAAAGAAAGAAAAGGAAATAAAGAAAGAAAGATAGGAAAGAAAGAATAATGAAAGAAAAAAATGAAAAAGAAAGGAAATAAAGAAAAGAAAGATGGAAAAAAAGGAAAGAAAAAATAATGAATGAAAAAGAATGAAAGAAGAAAGGAAAAAATAATGAATGAAAAAGGAAAGATGGAAAAGAAGGAAAGAAAAAATAATGAATGAAAAAGGAAAGAAAGAAGGAAAAAAAAATGAATGAAAAAGGAAAGAAAGAAGAAAAAGGAAAGAAAGAAGGAAAGAAAAAATAATGAATGAAAAAGGAAAGAAATAAATAAATAAAAAATAATGAAAGAAAGGAAATAAAGATAAAAAACAAAGATGGAAAAGAAAGAAAGAAAGAAAGATATGTTCAACTAGAAGGAAAGAAAAAAAAGAATGAAATATAGAAAAAAAAAGATTTAGAAGAAAAGAAAGATAAAAAGGGAAAGAAAGAATAGAAAAAAAAAGAACTAACTACTTGTGTTAATTATCATGATAATTTGTTTTTGAAAATCCTGACCTACAATGTAGATAATTGTTTCTAAGTAAAACTAAATGGAAAACTCATTTGTGAAATAATCATCCTTAAAAAAGTATCAACTTGTGATATTTAATCTTGGTTGTTGCGTATGACCCAACAATTTGGTTATTGACCTTTTTATTTAATATGAGATTGTTCACTTTTTTTTATAGCAAATCAAATCAGTTTTTTACAGGTTGATAGTTTTTATTTAAAAACCATCTGCAAAGTTGTACGACAACTAATAAATAAATAAGCTCTCCAATCCTATAAAACAAGTTTTAAACCAGATAGGCTATATCACCTCTAACATTATTCTATGTACATAAATGGAATGCGCCAACGACTACTATAAGTAGCAGGAACAATTGTAGCTTGACACAAAGCAATGTGAGTCAGCTCGTAACTGTATGGTTGGACGCAATCTCCACTTTCTTTGCTGTAATTTCTACTCCTTTTTGTTCAATACATTTGTATCCATTTTTACCAGTCGTTTGTCTTATTTTTGACCCTTAAA
The DNA here is from genome assembly GCA_023376005.1 of Doryteuthis pealeii. NCBI lineage: Eukaryota > Metazoa > Mollusca > Cephalopoda > Myopsida > Loliginidae > Doryteuthis > Doryteuthis pealeii. The sequence goes on from CM042174.1 coordinate 10,070,833, forward strand.
AAACCCACAACAAATAATAAAACTGGTATCCAAATGAATGAAGGGTATAGTATTTACCAACTCCACCACATGAGCAGGATGTGACACAAGACCAATTCTTAAGCAGAGTTTAACAGATTTGAATTTCACAGGCTGTTTGCATTTCACATAGTGCTAATACCTATAGGAAAGGTATGCATGCAACTGTAAAATAGACATTGTTTAGGAAAATGAAAAGTTTATTTTTGATATTTTTGTTTTTTTGTCTTGAATCTCTATAATCCAAACCTTTTAACTGGCAAAGATGGGTACTTCAACTAGTATATTTAACTCTTAACATCCTGTTGAGAATTTTCTAAATCCAGAGCATTCCTATAAGGATATATTTTTAAAAAATGGCTAAAAATGACCTTTGTATCTAAAGTTACCTATTATTTCCCTTAAATCAAAGACTTCTAAATATGTTTAATATTACATTTAAACAATGGCTATCATTTGGGGTGGATTAGGAAAACGAATGAGACTTCCGGCTGGGTGGAATGGGTGGTATAGGACTTTAAGAGTTAAAAGAGTTTTCAAAAATGAAAGGTTATCAAAATATATATATATATATATATATATATATATATATAAATAAATAATTAATTTTATGTAGACCCTTTTTAAACATTATTATAGCCCTAAGATTATTGTCAAAATGAGTAACTGAAGAACCCTTACCCCTACCGTTACTCCCCAGCCCCTCTCACCCCACACTAACACATGGGATTTGATTTCATAATGATCCTAGCTTTCTCTCTTGTTTTGGCTTCCCCCTTAAGCAAAGATCTTTCACCCAGAAGGCAGACAAGTGTGTGTGTGTGTGGTTTGCTGAACAAGTCTCTTCTTGCATGAATACAGTCGGCCATTTAATATTAATAATGACATCCGGCCATCCTATTAGTCCCGTGATCACACAGTAACTTAGTGATCACTCACACAGATAATTGATAGTTAGTAAACTGTTTACTGAAATGATTAAATCCAGCCAGGAGGTCAGTAGACATCTTAAGAACTGACCACAACGATAAGAAGTCAATAAATATATGATGGACAAGCAAAGGAACTCTTGTGGAAGATGTTCAAGAGTATTGGAGGCAATTATGGCCATGATGATGATGATGATGATTCATTTCAGATGTTGTGGCTCATATAGTAATGATGTTGACTTAGGAATTACTCATTTTTTTTTCTTCCCTTTTTTTTTTTTTCCTCATATATCTACCCATATTTGATGATGATAATGATATCACTTCATGCTGATAGCTTTTTAATTTAGTGCGTCTTAATATGCACGGATTTGATTTGAATGAGTCCCCGGAAAATTTGATGGGCCTCAACTAAAGTTTCTTAATAAATTGTAGAGTTTTTTAATCTATGAACAACTAAAGCCGTCTAACCCCTATATATATATATATACAATAAATGAAGGAAAAAACTTTAAATTTGTTTCATTACAATAATTTATTTCAACCGCATTACTGTGGCATCTTCAGGTATGAGCAATGTCATAGATATTTCTGAAAAACTTCCCAAGACACAATGGTTTAAATCTATCAATTTTTTTTTTTTTTTTTTTTGGGGGGGGGGTCCTATTTTAGGAGCGTAGTAGGGGTGGGGCTAGAAAATTTGAATATTTTGCTTTGTCCATCCACTCACTGGCAGTAGGCACATTGAGCTCTCACTATGGTTTACCTGCGTCACTTTGGTTAAACCACACATGGAAAGAACTACCAGGAAAACATATATATATATATATATACCTTGTTTAGAATACAAATTTATTTCAACTGTATTGAATTCAACTGAAGTATTAAAAGCAAAAGAAAGAAAATAGAACTGAAGAGACAATATGTCAAAATAAATTTATATTCTAAACAAGGTATTTTATCCATTTATTTATTTATGATACTCCATATATGTAAAAATAGATTGTAAACAAGGTATATATCCATATTTATTTATGATACTCCATATATAAAAAATAGATTGTAAACAAGGTATATATCCATTTATTTATTTATGATACTCCATATATGTAAAAATAGATTGTAAACAAGGTATATATCCATTTATTTATTTTCATAATACTCCATATATGTAAAAATATATTTGCAAATCTTTGAGTTCTCAATTTTGGTTGAATTCTATCAAAATAACACTTGATATCATCCACTTACACTTATACATGACTGGTTATGGGACTTGGTATAAAAGATGAACAGTGAAATGCAATAATCAGAATTCAAAAGTATTAACAACACCTACCAATTTGTACATTCATATGCATTTGCATTTGCATTGTGTATTGTTATTACTCTTTCATTATTGAAAATTCTAATAAATACACAATGATATACTAACACATGTACAGCCACACACAGATATTGTATGAAATAACAAATGTATATTTTTCAAATGCTATTAAAGCCATATTTTTATTTTATTTCATAAAACTGATTTATGTCTCATGTTTGTGTCCAAGATGTGACACAATCTCATTTGTCACTCTCCCCCCCCTCACTATTCCTCTTCTTTATTTCTTTCTTTCTTTTGTTCTTTTTCCCTTTGTCATATTTTAGAATCAAAACTAAAATGTCTTTTTATTGTTTTATTCTTTGAAATTCTTAATTTGAGGGAATGAAACAGAAAAACAGGAATGAATGGCTTTCTCTAAGTCAAAGCAAATCTCTTTTAACAAGTATAAGTGCGCATATATATATATATATATATATATATAATATATATATATATATATCAATCATGTGTCACGTTAATATATATACAAGGTGTGTCAAAAAAGTATCTATTTTTTGTACTTTTTAACACACCTTGTATTCTGCAAAAAAAATGAATGTTCCATTCATTGTTCATTTCTATCTTGGTAAATACAGCTTCAATCTCAATACTTTTATGACACACCTTTTGTGTCTGTGTGTGTGTGTGTGTATATATATATATATATATATAAAATCTTATTATAATTGAGATTATGTCTGCCTGTAACCAAAACTATATCACTACTCAAGTCACAATTCCCTTAGTTATTTACGTCACATTCTACATGATTTTATTTTGATTTAAAGCTCAATTATTAATAAAATTATTTTTACATAATTAATACTGTTGATCATATCTATATACTAATAATATGCAATTGTATTTATACATCCAAAAGATAGCAGTTTACAATGTGAACAGGAAGGCTAAGACTTGACTTTGATAAATATGTGCTTGGTATTATTGAATTCTAATTGTTTGGCTTCATCTTAATTAATATGAGCAAAAATCTTGGAGATAAATCTTAAAAGAAATCTGTTAACAAGAAGAAATAACTGTAATTTTATTATTTACTTCCTAATCTAACTAAATAGTTAAATTAGGAAAATTTAGCAATGAAAGACTGGAGTGAAGGAAGAGGAAGTTTCAGTTGTTCTATTTTTCGATTATACTATCCTGTTTCAAATCTTTTTATCTGTATTCTTATTTAGTTTCGTTAGTCTTTCTAATCTAATCTAATATTTTATTGCATTAAGACTTAAATACTTTGCTAGTATATATAATGTTATCAAAAAACAAACTAATTTGTTTTGTTATATTTTTTAGATAATGCATTACATTCTATTTTATAATGTTTTATGTGCTATGTGTTTTAATGTTTATTATTTATACATATTTTTCTTTGGTGTCATAAAATTGGAAACTTTAATATTTTTAGTGAACTTATTAAGATAAACCTATCATACTCAGTCATTACTCAAATTTGACTGCACTTCTGCAGAGGAGTAAGACTCCCCCAATGGGGCCACCTCTTGGCTGTGGCTAGACGGGTGGTCAGAGTGGCTGCTCATGTCAAGCCCTAGCACCTACCTGATTGCTCCAACCATTTTTATCATATGGGTGCTAGAAGGCAGTGGCTTCCTTGTCCATCCTGACCCGGAGTGGTAGTACCTGTTAAGTTCCCATCTATGGGCTAAATAGAAAAATGTGTTTATGAAAAAAATTAAGTATCCATTAAGAATGAATTTATTTCAAAACTTTGTTGGCATTAAATGACCCACTGAGATTGATATGCAGTAAAACAAAACAAAACCAGACCAATTAGTATTATTTGTATTATTCGGACTATTGTCCTCATCTTCATTGTTATCTGTAGTACGTTTCAGGCAATGTGCCCTCCAGCCTTCTTAAGATGTTTCTTGTCAGACTCGAGAACCTTGTTGTCGTAATCAGGAGCCATCACGGAACTTTGAACCTAACCCTTTATTCAGTCCATGGGGTTATCCTGTTCTCATTCCACTAACCATAGCTGTGGTAATTATCATTCTATGTTACTGCTGCCCTTGACCAGGATTGAACCTGCAGTCTAGAGATAACTGTCACTTAGAACTGTCTTAACCTAACTCCTTTATCCACTAGGCTAGGTGTCCATCTCAAAAATTCAAAGAAATCAACCAAACCAAATCCTCAAATTTGAGCTCTCAACACAAATTGGAAAACTCGTAAGCTAGAGCACTCATAAATCAAAATACCATTGTACAACTATGAGCATTATATATAATGTTTGATTGCAAAAATGAGATTACTAAAGACATAGTGTGCATATGTCTTTTAAAAGCAGACTAATCAATATGTATGCGTTGTTTATATATGAGTGACCTGTTTTCTTATTTAGTCTTCATGTTTCTGAAATGGTGAAAAAAAAAAAATGAATGTGTATAGTAATGCAAATATAATTGTGCTTTCTTCTGTGATTGTGCACATGTGAGAAAGACACGATAAGCTATAAACTTTAAACACAAGTAAATAAACAGATTTCACTTGAAGTTACTTCCCCAAAATTTCATTATTTATTTTGTATTTTTTTTGTCTTTAGTTTTAATTTTCCAATAATGCAATTTAAAAGAACCGGCTAAAAATAGATAGAAAATCAAAAATGGGAAACTTGAAGGTTCTTCAATGTTTGCTTTTTTTTTTTTTTTTTCCTTTATTTAATCTTATTTTGCAATTTTTTTTTTTTTTGTTACTTATCATGAAATTTGTATTCACGATTAAAAAGAACTTCGATAATGTCATTAAAAACTTTGCACTGAAGATAGATGTGACTTCTTGTGATGTGTACACTTTTTTTTCTCAGACCTGAAAATAGATTTATTTCAGGACAACTTTATAATTGCATAGACATTGTCAGTGCCTATAAAATAATCAAGCGTTTGTAGTGTAATGGTTATCGTCATGGGAAATGGACACTGGGAACCAAGATGAAAATCTGGACATTCCTGCAGGGGGAATAGTTAGATGCATCCTGTTCTCATTCCACTAACCATAGCTGGGGGTAGAGGCGTTAATAATTATTCTATGTTACTGCTGCCCTTGACCAGGATTGAACCTGCAATCTAGAGATAACTGTGACTAAGAACTGGGTATTAGCACTATGTGAAATGCAAACTTTACTTTTTACTATTGTTACGTTTTTAAGGGCCATTCCTTGGCCTTATTGCAGAAGCGCTTATCTGGTGGAATCCTTGATAAAGAGTCCGTCGACAATGTGAATCCTTTGGTTACTAAAGTGTTCTGAGTTACTGGTATAAAGTATATGTCCTTCAAGAGTATTGGTACAGATCCGGCAATCCTATGTGTGTCCGTCCTCAAATAGTGCAGTTTTAATTATGACCAATGTGGGGGATTTAAGTATTCTATCAGGCCAGTAGTATTGCTAGTGATTGTTTACAAGAGTCAATCACGTGACCTTGGCTAGTCTATAAATAGAGGTGGGTATTTAGATATATATATCTATTAATAATGGAGATTTGCTTCCGTTTTTTTGTCTGTAACAAAAATTACGTCACTGCTTACGTCACATTACCCAAAATCGTCATAACATAGAATAAATACACTCAAAATTTGAACATGTAGCATTAGACAGTCCTCATTGTTTTTAAAACAAGTTTTAATAAATACATGACTGGTATTATATATCTATATATAATTTATTTTATTTTAATACATATTTAAAGTTTACATTTCAAATTGTTTTATTTTTTAATCGTTTAATGAATTTGATGATTTTACTTACTTAGGGTACAAACTTGCTGACATTGAATTTTTTACTCCCACCCCTCAGGCAATATGTTTCAAAAATCTATTTTTACATGCACTTTTATGATTATCTCCCTTGACTTTTACTCTTTAGAATTGAAGTCAGATAAAACAAGGCAATACTTTATAAATATATATATATATATATATATATATATTGATAATGGAGATTGTATTTCTATCTGTAACAAAAACTACGTTACAGCTTACATCACAATATTCTTATGTTATATACACCCAAAATTTGAGTAAGCAATTTTAAAAATTGTTTTTACTCTCGTCCTTTTTTTTTTTTTTTTTACAGTAACAAGAAGTTAACTAAAAAGTTTACAAATAAATAAATACCACGATTTTGTGTAAAATTGATGTGGAAAATATTCAAAATGATTGTTTGGTTATTACATGCACGCAACATTTTATTTGAGAGGGACGGGGCTCAGTTTTCATTTCAAATTGTTTGTTTTTTGACTCCTTTAATAAATATGAGGATTTGTCTTATGATACAAACCCTCTGATATTGATTTTTTAACTTCCATCCTCTCAGTCTTTCAAAAATTAATTTTTATGACGCCTGGAGGGTGTTTTCTGCTCCTAGTATATATAAAGTATCAAGCTATAGCAACTAAATTCTAAAATGGATTGGGTATATATATATATATTTTTTGTTGAGACTCCAGGGCATTAGTGCCAAAGTGAAACACAAACAACCTCGTCAAGGATTTGAACTCGGCTCGTCCTATCCATTTCTTGTAATGATAACTTTTATTCCACACCTGATAACCTTTCTGATATTTATTATATGAGTTATTTTCATTCTTTTGTGAAGTATTGTAAATTATTGATATTCATCTTTTCCTTCATCTCTTTAGTTTTTTTCTTTTCTTTTGGTCGCAACTCACTCAGATTTGAACAATGGATATTGGAAACGAAAATAAAAGATAAGCTCCTGGTGTGATTTGAACTCACATACCCCTTTATTTTATTTTATTTTTCATTTATTTATTCATTTTGCTTCAGGAGAAACATGGGGTTCACTGTACTAGCTACATTACCAACTATACTATGAGAACAGACTTACAATCAAGTCAGACTGAAAGCACTGATTCTTGCTTGATCACCGAAGTTAAGCAATGATGAGCCTGTACGTTACTTAGATGGGGGACTTTTCTTAAATAGTAGGTACTGTAACTAACATAATCTTAGTGTGCAAGATTAAGTAAAACTTAGTAAATAATAACTGAGAGAAATTAATATTAGGTTTGGTTTGTTTTACGGCATATCAACCTCAGTGGGTCATTTAATGCCGATAAAGTTTTGAAATAAATCAATTCTTAATGGATAATACAATTTTTTTTTTTTATCAACTCGTATTTTTCTATTTAACCCATAGATGGGACTGTAACAGGTACTACTACTCCGGGTTAGAGTGGACCAGGGAGCAATGGTGATGAAGGGGTGCTCCACATTCCCCAAAACTGGAACCTCACCATCAGAGAGTTTAACATCATTCCCAGGAAAAAATTAGTATTATACAAATACAAATCACCCTGATTAATACATCCCATAATTTTATATTCTCTCTTGATTTTGCATATGAGTATGTTAATAATGCTGTCGCGATTGTCTGCCCTTGCTGAGATGGACTTGGGTGGAAAAGAGTTATCTTCACTTGTGGTGAGGATTTGCAACTAGGTGGCATTACTGCCTGGGTATTTAAACTCGGCCCGAGAAGCACTCTGTCTCTCTTTGGTCTGGCATCCATAAAAATACACTAGAGTGGTGTCTCTGTCCATTAAGGTAGGTGGCCTTGCCCCCAACTTTGGTTTGTACCCATGTGTGTACATAGCACTTTATAAACCCTACCACATGGGTCATTCACAGTAAGGGACTCATATTCATTAAGAACTCTTTCTTACTTACCAAAGACTTTCGTCCTATCCGTCTGTGTCTTGTTATATATTTCTTGTCCCCTGTGCTCAGACAATAAAGTCTGTATTGTTTTTATATTGTACCTCTTTGTTTGGATTTTATTATGTGTATATTCACCTACGTTGGAAGGTTTTTCTGAAGCCTTTCTAACATATTATAAGAACCAGTTTTGGACACTAAGACCACATTTTTAAATTCTTATGCTATTATGTTGAGTTAGTAATGTCATTTGTAATAACGAGTAATATATTAATGTTATTAGTAATAATTAGGAATATACTATTACTAAATATTACTGATGAAATATTATATTAAGTTTGTAATAGTAATGACATGTTAATAATTATAATGTTATAAACAGGGCTATAAAGTTGGAGTCAAAATCAATTAAGGGGTTACTGGAGTTGGTAACATTAAACTGACTCAGACTCCAGTTGAATTTACAGCTTGAGTTATAGACTAAAGTTATACAGTGCACACTGTGAATAGATTATTTTTAAAAAATCATGGTTTTATATTTATATTTATTTATAGGTCATAATCACTTGATTACATAAAAAGTTGTAGTTGGAGGTGCCAAAAATATCAGTCAGTCAAGTGTTTTGTGTTACAAATCTAGCGTCCTGGTTAAAAATATGTTTACCAATGAAAGACGGGAGTAACGGAAAATGATGGAAGTGTTAGTTTCAAAGTTGTTCTATTTTTCAATCATACGCCCTCTGTTCCAAATCTTTTTATTTGCATTCTTATTCAGTTTCATTAGCCTTTCTAATTTAATATCATATTTTATTATATTAAAACATAAATACTTGCACCCGGAGGGTGTATATATTTGCTAGTGTTAATAATTAAAATGTTATAAACAGGGCTGTAAAGTTGGAGTCAAAATCAATTAAGGGGTCACTGGAGTTGGTAACATTAAACTGACTCAGACTCCAGTTGAATTTACAGCTTGAGTTATAGACTAAAGTTATACAGTGCACACTGTGAATAGATTATTTTAAAAAAATCATGGTTTTATATTTATATTTATTTATAGGTCATAATCACTTGATTACATAAAAAGTTGTAGTTGGAGGTGCCAAAAATATCAGTCAGTCAAGTGTTTTGTGTTACAAATCTAGCGTCCTGGTTAAAAATATATGTTTGTAATAATTATTTAATAATAATGTTATATTTTATTAGTAAAAAAAGTCGTTGGGGCGGCCTAAAGTCGGTATCAGCCAGACACCAAGGGAGTCTATCCCCTTTTCACTAGCACTAGACCTAGGAGATTGTTTTGGCATCTGAGGTGGAGAGCCAAACCTACTACCAGTTCCCTGTGCTAATCATACACTGAGTTGGCCGGTATCGAACCAGGAACCTTGTGATTCCTAGGTTATGCTACTCATATGCTGAGTTGGAAAGGGCCGGTATCGAACCAGGAACCTTGTGATTCCTAGGCAGATGCTCTACTGACTGAGCTAAACCTGCCCTATATACACAGGTCCTGCTAGTTCTTTATCAATACAAGATTTCTCAGTGTCATAGAAATAAAAATCTGAGTGAGTTATAATTAAAATAAACAAAAAAAAAAAAGCTAAAAATTTAAAAGTTAACATAAAATATGAGCAAATTGTTTTTGTTTTTTTTAATTGTTTTTATTTTTAATGCCTTTTTTTTTCTTCTTTCTTTTTATCATGGGGAATTTTCTAGAAAATTACATTTTTCAAATTTTTCATTTTTTATTTTGAATAAAATGTTGAAAATTTTCCTTTTTTAACTTGTTGGCATTATTGAGTTGAAACTTCAGTGATGATTAGTCTCGTTGTCTTCCAAGTTTGTTTGGCATCTGATTAGCATCCAAGCACTTGTTCTTCATCTTTTTCTTCATCTTAAGATTCCTTTCTTTAATTTGAACCTAAACACTTCCAAACATGAGATTCTTCAAAGTAAAATTACCATCTGTAGTTTTTCCTTTTCTTGTGTTACAAAACGAATTAAGATGATTTTCAAAAGACCTTTAAGATTTTCTTCTTCTTCATTTTCACATAAATTGGGATAACCTAAAATTGAAAAAACAAAAATTCTTTGCTAATTCAATTTTGCTTCTCATTCACTCATGATTGCCTCTATTTGCATTTGCAGTTTTTAGTTTTTTTTTTTTTGACTCTAAAACGGATTTGATTTTTCCCTTTAAATTTCCACTTCCATTTTCTATTAACAATACTTTTTTTTAGACATGCAAACATTTTTCATTGAAACTTTTTCGTATATTTTATATAAAACTAGAACTAGTGCCTATTAAAAAAAAAAAATAACAGGATTCTTTACATATGTATAGGTAATTCTTATTAGGATCAATGTAGTATCTGCGCACTCTTCCTAAGATCAAAGGGTTATTTTTTGGTCTTCTATACAGGATCAATATAGTATTTGTGCACTCTGTGAAAACTGTCACACGTCACACATTGTGTGTGTGTGTGTGTCTCTCTCTATATATATATATCTATATCTATTATGAAATGGGTACAAGAGATAACCTACTCGAGGTTTCACCATTAGGATCTTCAGGGTTAAATCCACTGAATTAATCGAGACACCGATTAATAGCAGACGATTTCACGTGTGTGATCATTGCATTATATATATATATATATATATATATATATATATATATATATATATATATATATATATATATATATATATATATAATGGAGGTGCGTGGGTTAGTGGTTAGAGTCGTGGAAAATGGACTCGTCGATTCGAGTTCAATTCCTAGACGAAGCTGTTGGCATTTCACATAGCGCTAATACTCTTGGGAAAGGTATGAATCCATATATTCTCCCTCCAGCTATGGGTTAAATAGTAGGGCAGACTGGGCCCTTCAGCCTTGGGTAGGTAACCAGCCTAGGAGAGGGATAACTCTGAATTCAAAATTCGTTCAGTCGTTGATTGGGTTTGTGACAACTCTTGATGCACCAATTCTTTCCTATCGACTGTGCCAAAAAGTGTGGATGGTCCAACACAAGCCTTCACCACTATAAACAAATCACTGTGTGGATGTTTATTGTGTGTATGAACCCTCATACGTCGATCGACGGGAGAGTCCATCATACACATTATATATATATATAATATATATATATATATATATTATATATATAGTAAAAAAAAGAAATGTAGATGGATAAAAATGAATTTTATCGATATCACTTACACATGTGTTTCGGTCTGTTTATCAAAATGTATACGGATTTACGTTATTATTATTATTAAATTAATCAGATGGAGTTAAAATGATGATGACAATAATAGGAAAAATGTATAAAATGTTCCGTACACAGAGAGATTTTGACAACCTTCATCAGAGTGATTTTTTTTTTATTTATTTATTTTTTTTTTAATAAAAATACTACTCTGATGAAGGTCGTCAAAATCTCTCTGTATACGGTACATTTTATACATTTTTCCTATTATTATCATCATCATTTTAACTCCATCTGATTAATTTAATAATAATAATAACGTAAATCCGTATACATTTTGATAAACAGACTGAAACACATGTGTAAGTGATATCGATTAAAAGTGATATCGATAAAATTCATTTTTATCCATATATATATATATATATATACACACACACGCACACTGCTCGGCACTCTGTTGAAAGATGGTTAGACTTATACAATTGCTGGTTTGGGAAGTTGTCATGTCTGTGATTCTGGTAAAAACTTTCCAAACCAGCATCCAATTATACAATTGTGCTGATGAATCGGTCCAGAATGCAATTAGTAACACCCTTCATATGGAGGTAGGTATGATGTTTATTCTACAGATACAATGGCCAAAATGTTGTCCTTTTCCATACTACAATAAAGATGAGGACAACAGTCCAGAAAATCAGAATAATTATCAAATAGACTTTGCAATAACACAAATAAAAAATTCCCTTTAAGAAAAAATACCTTTTAAAACTATTACCATCACAACACATTCACATATAATAATGGTTTGGTTTCCTTGTTTTAATGGCATATCAAGTTTCTTGGGGGTATTTAATGCCAAGGCAATCTTGGTCATAGTAGTGATACTATTTAACCTATGGCTGGAGGGGGATGAGAAGCTTCATGCCTTTTCTAAGGGTATTAGTTTGAAAGTAGGCGTAATAGCAAAACTATAGGAAGCGCGTGGTGTAATGGTTAAAGTCATGGGAAATGGACTCGTCACCCCGAGTTCAAATCCTGGACGTGGTAATTGTATATTCACTTAGCACTAATACCGTTGGGAAAGGTACGAATCTTACTCTCCCTCCAACTATGGATAAATAGTAGGGCAGACTGGGCTCTTTTAACCTTGGTAAGGCAACCGGTCTAGGAGAAGGAAAACTCTGAATTACACCTGATGAACTCCGCTTAAGAAATTGACCTTGTGTCACATCCTGCTCATGTGGAGGGGTTGGTAAATATATATATAGCGTGAATGGACTTCAAACTCGCTTACTACGATGTTGCAGTCCAACACGTTAGCCACTACGCTATGGTGACTCCCCTCACATATAAGTAGAACAACAGTATAAGGAATTTTTTCAGACTTTTGAAACCTTTTTAGTTATACTTGAAAATGTTCATATAATAAACAGCAAAACATTACATAGGAAATAAAATAAATAATAATTTTAACACCAACTTGAGACCGTCGTCGTCTTAACATTTTGTTGCATATTATATTCAATATATTCTATTTTTTTTTAAGTAATTAAAAAGGCGTCATTCACTTTCATATCTACTTTTCTTGTTGTTCTTTGCAATTAGATGAGCTGTCTTATCAGGTATTAAAAATATTCTCACCTGTATTTAATGAACTTTGCTGATCAAAGCAACCATTCTATTTTCACCTGAATCACATGTCTGCATAAAGATAGAAAAGTCTCAATTCTGTTGTGCATCTTTTTCTTCTTATCTTACCTGTCCTCATTAATTCTAATTGGCTTTTACCTTTTCAGGTAACAATTTTCAAAAGTTTCCATTGACAACAGATTTCTTTGAATCTTTCTTTTACCATTTGGCACCTTCTCATATTTTCAAGAATCAAAAGAAAAATTAAAATATCCATCATCAGTTAGATTCACTCAGGGAGATGCAGTTACGATGACAATAACATTAATTATTATTATCAGGATGTGTACCTATCAGCATCTCTGTGTACCTAACGCACAATAATCTAAAAGGATGCAGTAAAATCATATCCATGCGTCCCAGTGTTTTTTTTTTCTTCCCTCACCATTTCAAGCTAACTAAATACATTTCAATAAATAGGTTACAAGGCAGGTGTTGAGTAACTGGCCGCCATCCTTGGTTCCAGTTGTAAAAGAACTTAAAGTAAACAAGTAAGTAAATCAATAAGTCCTTGTGGGATAGTGTCCTTTAGGTCCGACGTCCTAGATGATCCAAGTGTGAATGAGTTAAGATTAGAATCAGGCCTCTATAAATACACCAACAGCAGCAGCAGCACTGCCAGTGATTGGACAATAGTAATCTTTCCAGGTCACGTGCTTATAGGCGAGTCTATATGTAGAAGTAGCCACCTGGCACATGCCTTATATCCACAAACAATAACATTAATTATTATTATCAAAGATGCTGATAGGTACACGTCCTGTGTACCTGACACACAAGAATCTAAAAGGATACAGTAATATCATATCCATGCATCCCAGTGTTATTTTTTCTTCCCTCACCATTTCGAGCTAACTGTAAATACATTTCAATAGATAGGTTACAAGGCAGGAGTTAGACGGCTTTAGTTGAGACCCATAATTTTCCCCGGGGACTCATTCAAAGCAAATATGTGCATCCTAGGATGCACTAAATCAAAAAGCTATCAGCATCACTGGAAATGCACACTTAAATTTTTATTATTATTTAGGTATTAGCTCAAGAGCAGAGATGCTGATAGGCACGTGTCCTGCATCCCTGATGCACAAAAATCTAAAAGGATGCAGTAAATTCATATCTATGCGTCCCAGTGTTTTTCATTTTTCTTCCCTCACCATTTCAAGCTAACTGTAAATACATTTCAATAGTTTCTTAGAAATGAACTACACAGGACAGGTTACAAGGTAGAAGTTAGACGGCTTTAGTTGGGATCCATGAATTTTCCCCGGGGACTCATTCAAAATAAATATGTGCCTCCTAGGATGCACTAAATCAAAAAGCTATCAGCATCACTGTATTATTATACACTTGATATTTATGGGATAGATGTGTGTGGTGTAATGGTTAGAGTCGTAGGAAATGGACTCATTGACCAGAGTTCAAATCCTTGACAAGGCTGTCTACATTTCACATAGCGCTAATACCCTTGGGAAAGGTATGCATCCACATTTTTTCCCTTCAGCTATGGGTAAATAGCAGGGCAGACTGAGCTCTTAGGCAACCAGTCTAGGAGAAGGAAAACTGAATTCAAACCTGTTAAACTCAGCCTAAAAAAACTGCCTTGTGTCACATCTGCTCATACAGAGGGGTTGGTAAATATGTACACTTGATATTGTAATAATTTCAGCACATGCTGGTCAGTGAATTTATTCCTGTTCCCTTGAGAGAGAAGAAAAAAGAAATACTTAACCCATAATCTGGTGGGGTTGTAGGGTCACTATTCTCATATATTGTGTTTTTGGCAGGAATAACCTAACAGGGCCTATTCCTCTCTATTGAAGTCAGTTAGTCTACTGTTGGTTTGAATAACAGCAACTAGCTAAGCCCAACTGAAGCAGTGTCCAAGACAGTTGGTATTATAGAAATCAAGAATGATCCATTCATGCATTTGGGTGATTCCATTCCTTGAGTTCTGATTGGCTGCTTGGTTTCTATGAAATTGTGGAGTTTTATAAATACCCTGTCATTCTGCAGTAGAATTGCAACAAGACGGAATTGTATTAAGTTACAACCACTTGTTGCTGTGTCTTCCCAATTCGACGGTAATTGGAACTTAGCTTGATTATTCGTCACTCTCCAGGTCTGGTTTGAACATAGTTTTCCTTCTAGATGGGTTTCCATACCAAGGTTAAATAGCCCAGTCTGCCCTACTATTTACCCATAGCTAAAGAGAGTATTAATTAGATTCATACTGTGCTATGCCAAGAGCCTCATCTTGGATTTGAACTTGGGAGTTAAGTTTAATTCCTACAATGATAACTATTACACCCCAAGCACCTCCTATCACATCAGAGAGATGAGGCAAATATGTTTTAAGTAGAATTTCATGTAGAGAACCTTCTTTTCAATATGTAATTTTAAATGCCCTCACCCTTGTGGGTGGGGGCATAGAGCCACACTACATCTGTAATGGTGGTGCAGTTTCATAATGAGTTGGTCTTTATAGGATGGAGTGGCTAGCTCCATGTCCCCTGGGTTTTGAATTCAGTTTTTTCCTTCTCTTATATTGGTTGCCTTACCAAAGCTAAAGGTAGAGACCAATCCTGCATTACTGTTTACATGTACCTGGTGGGAGAAAAGAGGGATTCATACCTACTATGTGTGGAGGAGTTGCTTGTGTGTAATGATTATCATCATAGGAGATCGACACAAAGACTCAAGTTTAAATCCTGGACAAGGCTTCTGTATTCCACAAAGCTCTAATACATTTGGGAATGGTATACATTCAACGATTCTCCTTCCAGCTCTGGATAAATAATAGGGCAGATTGGGCTCTTTAACCTTGGTATGACAACTTATCTAGGAGAAGAAAATCTCTGTATTCAAACCCGTTCCACGAATGTGTCAGAGAACCACCATCAGATACTCCTAGAAACTACACATATGAATACAGGTCTGGAGCTGGCTTAACTAAACATATGGTGAATACCATCACACAAACAGTAACTATGCCAGTTTTAATTTGTACATACATATAAACACCTGATTGTATTCGTGTGTACATATATGTGACACTATGTCAATTTCTTAAGCAGAATTTAACAGGTTTGAATTCAGAGTTTTTCCTTCTCCTAAACTGGTTGCCTAACCAAGGTTAAAGAGCCCAGTCTGTCCTACTATTTACCCATTGCTGGAGGGAGTATAGTTGGATTCATAACTTTCCCAAGGGTATTAGCGCTATGTGAAATGCAAACAGCCTTGTCCAGGATTTGAACTTGGGTTGGCAAGTCCATTTCCTACAACTCTAACCATTATGCCACACATCTCCATATATTTGTATACCTACTCATAAGTCTCTTTTCAAAAATAGAATCACAGAATTCTTGTGATTTTTACCTTGTTAATATTTTCATCAAATGCTTTTGATATTATTTTTTTTATCTCATTATTACAAACAGACTTTCTTTAATGAACTTTTCAAAAAAGACTTTGTAAACAATTTATTTTTTGATATTTTTCAAATTTTTTCTTATTAAAGAAAACTCTTAAAACTGATTTCTTATTATAGAGACAAATGAAAATCATAGAATTTTGTGCCAAATATTGTTTGAATTGTGTCAAGTTGTTCTGTGAATTAAGGTTGGTTTTGCTTTTTAAAAGAACAACAAAAGATTTTTTGGGAAAGAATAAGAAATTTTCTTGTTTGTTTTAGTTTATAAATATTTTTTTTATATAAAATTGTATATAAGATTGTTTTTCCAAAACCTAATTGGCAAGATTCACTTGAAATTAGGAGAGCTTTTCTTTTTTTTTTTTTTTTTTACTTCATGTTAGCAAATATGCGGAAGCTTTATATATATATATATATATATGAGAGAGACATACACACATTATGTATTTTTGTATCTAACAAGATTAAATTTCAAATGAAACCAATTATATATATAGAGAGAGTTAACTAATTTTATGAGTTTTATTTTATGTGTGTGTATATATATATATATATATATATATCAATATAAGTCATCCACAGACACGTGTTTTGACGTTTCACGTCTCATTAGTGTAGCTAGACACAGCAACTACCTCCGACCATGAGCGAAACCTGACTGGTTTTTCATCAGCCCAATTCGTTAATCTCTCAGCCATTAAGGAGCGGTGTTTTAACTAATAAATACATACATGAATACATATCTTTATTTATATATTTTACGATCACCAGAGAGATAAAAATCTGTAAACAACGGATGATCATTGCTTTATAATGGCAACGGATGATCATTGCTTTATAATGGCGGTGAAAGTTAATTAAAATCGTTCTTAGAGAGCTCTACCGGTTTTAGGTAGAATATATATATATATATATAGGAAATTGGTGTATTTGGGCAGCACCTTTTCCTTCAAAGAAATTTCATAAAACAAAACAGAATCCTTATTATTTTCAAGTTTTTTTATTTTTTAAGCTTCACAATAACTCTTTTGTTCTTACAATCTTGAAAGTCATTAATGATTTCTTCGAAAGAGCCATTTTTGGTTGACCAAGTACTTTCAGTTCTTACTCTACATTAATAATAGTGTGGATGTGTGTGTCTTTCATTATTAAAACTGTTATTAAAATAGATAGGTGTGTCTTTCATTATTAAAACTCAACTAATTGTTGTTTTTTTTTATCACCAAGGTGATGCTAAGCAACAATGGCTGCTTATTTTTGGAAATATTTAAAAAAATATTCTTATTAAGCTAGGTAAAAGTATTTAGAATAAAAATTGTTCTATCTTTTTTTAAATCATTTTGGAATATAAATTGCTTTATCTATTTTAAACAATTTAAAATATTTTCATATAGATAAAGTAATTTATATTAGAAACTTGAAAATAATAAGGATTCTATTTTGTTTAATGAAATTTGTTTGAATATATATATATATATATATATAATTCTATTGGTTTTGTGTGTGTGTGTGTAATATATATATATATATATATATAGGCACACACCTCTGCTGCCTTCAGGAAAGGCTAGGGGAGTAAACCCAAAAGCAAATCAGGAGCTGGAGTCCCTAAGGAGGTGTGATGCTGAAATCCAGTATTACCCATCAACTCCTGCGACAGTACTGTTGCCAAACCGCATTGGTACCTTACCTTTCCTTTGGATCACAGTGGTAGTGTGGAGAGGGGGGATTTGCTGCATGGGCAACAGTTAATCCTCGATATGAACCCACCCAGGCTATGTAGTTCAAATTTAAAAAAAAAACAAAACAAAAAAACTTGCATACTACTCCATCGTCTCTCGTAGACGGAAGCCTGCCAGCCAATACACACACACTCCCAAATTGTGTTTTATATATATAAGCATATATCCAGTACTATTCTTAGGTTTTATTGTTCCTAATTCCATATCGATTTTACCATATAGCAATTCCTCACAGACTCTTGGATTTACCATTATATTGTAATGGTAAGAACTTTAGCAATAAAAGTAAGTTTTATTTTATTTGCTCTTTGTCACGAAACTGCTAAATGTTGATAAAGGAAAAGTAGTTCCTTGTTATATTAATACACAATATGACATATGCTGATTGGCTGTAAAGAAAAGTAGTCCTTGCCAGCATTGTTCATATGCAATACGAACAATGCTGATTGGTTATCAAAATTGACACACCAGAGGTGGTAAACCCCCACCTAAGCCATTGATTTTAAGTCTGTACAGAAGATTTATTACTGTTATAAAAGTTCTTTGCGATCATAAAGAGAGAGGGGATGTCTTGTAGCCCCAGGAGAGAAATTGTTTTGATGTTTCGGGATCAAAGAGGAATGGCCCTTGGCATTATCAATGGCTTTCAAGTTGAGGATGTCATTTTATGCAAAAACCTTCAATTTATAGAAAACTGATTTTGAGTTGTTCAGCCAAAGAGAACGATGATAAACAGGGTTGAATGAATATTTGGTCATTGTATTGTGGAAGACATGACTTCTGCCTACAGACTTGTGAGATTTGATGTTTGTTATTGTTAGCACCTTTCTGTCCACTAGGGACGATGGTATAGTGTCCAAAAAATAAATAGATAAATTCTCTGCATCTGCACAGGCCAATTCCTGAGTGACAGTCTTTGGTGCACTGCCTGCACACAAGCTGTGATACTTTCTGGGGCTGCTGTTTTTTCTTCCTCTTTCTGGCTCTCTTTGCTGTCGAGGCTACTCTCCTCTCCGCCTCACCCCTTTTGTGCCTTGCTTAATGTTAAGGCACCATTTGTTATAGCTAAAATCGAACAGAATACTCAGAGAAGTAAAATAAAGTCGTCAGGGTGGCCTAAAGTCAGTATCAGCCAGACAGCAATAGACTCCTTTGCGCCACCCCGATGACTTTACTTCTATGATTATTCTGTTTGATTTTAGCTATAACAAACATAAAATCCCACACTTGGTTTCGCTTGTGCTAGACCAAGGAGATTGTTTTTGCGTCTGAGGTGGAGCACCACACCTACCATCAATTACTCACTTTACTGCACAGATCCCTGTGCTACTCATGCTCTGAGTTGGCGAGTGCCGGTATTGAATCAGAAACCTTGCAATTTGCTCTACCAACTGAGTTAAACTGGGAATATTCATAGCCAATCTTTGACTATTTTGGACTTGGAGCGCCACACCTACCCTCAGCTCCCTACCTTTCTACTCATGCACTGAGTTAGTGGGGATCGGTATTGAACAAGGAACCTTGCAATTCCTAGGTGGGTGCTCTACTGACAGTTATTCTGGCCCCTTACTTAATAGAAGATGTGTGTGTGTGTGTGTGTGTGTATATATATATATATATATATATATATATATACCTGAGAGATGCTTCTATGGGACAAATAGATTTTTTTGTTCAAAATGATTTTGAACTACATTAATATTGCAAATAAGTATAAGTATTTGTTGCAATATATCAAAAAAAATCCATGTACAAATTATTTATATCAAGTTTTAGCATTAGATAACCCATGAAAGGTTGATATGCCATTTAAAAAATAAACCCTTAAAGAATCAAAAAAGATACAATTACAAAACTATATTAATTATTTTATGTGTGACCTTGTCAGTCATTCAGTGCATTTTTGATTTTGTTGATAAAATGCGATTTTATTATTCCTCTGAATTTTTGAGATGAGGATTGATAATTAGTATTATTTGGATTATTCAGACTATTGTCCTCATCTTCAGCCTTCTTCAGGTATTTCTTGTTGAACTTGTGAACCTTCTTTTCCTAATTGGAGTCATCACAGAACTTTGAACCTACCCTTTATTCAGTCCATGGGGGTATCCTGTTCTCATTCCACTAACCATATCTGGGTACAGCTGTCATTTAGAACTGTCTTAACTTAACTCCTTTATCAACTACGCTATGTGATTTTACTAGAAATAACCATTATTACTTATACAAGCAAATATATGCACCCTCCAGGTGCAAGTATCTAAGTTTTAATGTAATAAAATATTATACTAAATAAGAAACGCTAATGAAACTAAATAATTATGCAGATAAAAAGATTTGAAACAGAGGTGGGTATAATCGAAAAATAGAATAAAAAACTTTCTCTTCCATTACTCCTGTCTTTCATAGTTAAATTAGGAAAATTTAGCAATTTACTTAAAATATGAAGTAAAGAATATTATTACATTTATTTCTTCTTGTTAATGGATTTCTTCTAAGATTTATCCCGTGATTTTTGTTCATATTCATTAAGAAATCAATAATACTAAACATGTATTAAAATCAAATTTTTAATATCAATATGCAAATTAGCCTTTCCGTTCACACTGTAAACCACTATTTGTTGTGTATGTGTATATATATATATATATATATATAAATAAATACAATTGCATGTTATTAGTACCTAAATATGGTCAACATTAATTATAATGTAAAATGATTTTATTAATAATTGAGGTTTAAATAAAAATAAAATCATAGAGAATGTGATGTAAATAACAAAGGAAATTATGACTGGAGTAGTAATATAGTTCCGGTTACAGACAGGCAAACACACAAACTCTATTATAATAAGATTTCATTGTTTTTTGGGGTTTTTTTTTGGTTTTTTACATGCACTTAGCTTTTTGTGAAATGTGACATGATGTGATTTTGACACAAAAGAATTGAAATCAAATATTTAAAGGATTTTGCCTGGTGAACTTGGGGGAATCAGAAACCTTTTTTTCTTTTTTATTATCTTTTTTTGTCCTTGAACGGATGTTGTAGTGACATGTAAATAAGCTGTTATATAAAATGTAGACATGTTTATATTGTGTCCTGTCAATCATTATGTGTCATGGGAAAATACAAAATGGAAGGCTATGTAGAAATGTACAGTACACCTGCCAAACAACAAGGAAATAAAAAGACCATTATGTCTTGAAGAAGAAGAGGCACAGTGAGCCAAAAATGATGTGGAGAGTGGGGTCTGCAATTGCCAGTTGTGATAGTGCTAAACTACAATACGTCTTACCTGGTTTCTTTGGGTACCTATGTCCAGTGGCATCGGCATCTGGACCGGTAAAGTAATTAATGGTGTGATCCCAGACAACACTGCCCCCTTGATTTAAAGGGGTAGGGCTGGGTTTATTGTCCAGTTCCTTGAGGAGGAATGCTGATGGAATCTACATATTTTTTGAACCAACATGAGCTTTGGTTCATGGGTGACCCCACATTAAAAGACTATGTGAAATGCAAACAGCCTCATCCAGGATCTGATGTTGTTTCATTAGGATAGGTTGCTTTTTCACTTTTAAAAAATATCATATTGTCCATCTATGCGAAAGTTGTGTGTTAGGATACTGAATACTGATACCAAAAATCAAATCTTTTACTTGCACCATTGTTTGAGGAAATAGCATCAAAGATCGTCTACTGAAATGCACTAAAAATCCTTGTTTTTGCAAAATTCAGCCTTTAAAAATGAGGATTTTTAGTGTATTTTAGTAGATGATCTTTGATGCTATTTCCTCAAACAATGGTGCAAGTAAAAGATTTAATTTTTGGTTATTGTGTCATACCCACATAAGTAGGGTGCGAGGCAAATAACTACAATACATCTGCTAAAAGAAAGAAATGTGCAGGTCACAGTGATTGTGTGAAAGTACTGAAATTAACTGGAGGGCATATCGGCTGAAACGTTGTACAGATCACAATGAAGATGAGGACAATAGTCCGAATAACAGATAATACTAATCTGAAGCAGGCTAAGCAATCCCCCGATGTTCTAAAATAGCAGTGTACAAATAGTCTTGGATCAGCTCATTTACTCTCTATGAAAGGTAAGCTAGGCTAGTCCATAACAGAGGTACCAATTAGATTCTTATCTATGGGTCAAATAGGTGTATAAAAATTATTTGTATTTGATAGGACTGTGTAAAAAAGAAAAAATTCTTAAGATAAAACTACAAAAAAAATAATCAATAAATCAGTAAAGAAAAAATCCATTTAGGATCAAAAGAGAATAATGGATTTTTTTGGGGGGGGGGGGGTGATTTTTTATTTAGGGGGTGTTGTCAAAGTAGATTGGCTAATGAGAAGAGAGTTCCTTTCGTTTGAATTTAGAGTTTTCATTTTCCTACCAAGGTTAAAGAGTGCAGTCTTCCCTATTATTTACCCCGTTGCTGGGGGAGGAAAATAGTTGGATGCATTCCTTTCTCAAGGATATTAGCACTATGTGAAATGCAAACAGCCTCATCCACTGATGATTGGGTTGCTGTGTTCATATCCTACTATAAGTAAATTGTTAAGCCACTCGTATTAGAAAATGAGTTTCTCACACTTTCAGTTATTCCAAACATTATATATATATATATATCCAAAAGTCCAGAGAAGAAATCTTTCTTACGACACAAGAGTTTTATTTAAAAAACCTGGCACAGTTTGAGAGCTCAATGTGTGCTCTTAATGTTAGAGTCACAGTGACAAAAGACTTAGAGATTTAGTTTATAGTCTATTTCAGGGAGCTTAGACAAAGTGTCTAACTCTCCAGACTCATCAGAGGTAGACACTTTGTCTAAGCTCCCTGAAATAGACTATAAAGCTAAATCTCTAAGTCTTTTGTTATTTCTTTACTTATATATATATATATTCACTGGCACATTGTCTTGTGGAAAAGTGGCTAACCTGCTGCTTGGTAATCAATGGTAACAATTGCACCTTAAATGTATTGTACACTATAATAAATACAGCTCTTACACACATAATCGAACGCTTTTTTTTCAATTCTCAACTCAAATATGGTAGAGGCGTATCATTATCATTGGCAGGTTAATTTCGCATAAAATTGTCCACTGTGTATCGGTGGCCGAAGCAGTAAAGTCTATAACTCTCCTGCTAAAGTCCCGGTTTCGATTTCTGTCATAGGAAAGTTGTAAGTATACATCGCCGATGTTCACTTGTCATGATTATTTTCTATAATTATTGAATTTTTTGCGATATATGCATTGTAATTGCCTTCAAGCAAAATATATATAATAATATATACTTTATTCAACAAGGCTTCTAAAAAACAAACATCCAAAAAAATGTTATATATATATATATATATGTATATACACATACACAGAGAAAGGTTTCAAAAAATGTTATATGATTTGAGATGTAAATATCTAAGTAACTAAAACTAGCCAAATTAATCTATATATTTCTTTCTGAAACACTATATATATATATATATATATATATATATATTATTTGTGTTTACTGAGGTAATTTTACTGTAGAGTTTGGTTATAAATAATATCTAATGATATCCATTTTGATTGTATAATGTTCTACTAGAAATAATAAATTCAATGCTTGTGGTGTAATAGTTATCGTTGTGGGAAGTGGACTCGGCTACCAAAGTTCAAATCCTAAATGAGGATAGGTGTATTTCTTGTAGCGCTAATACTCTTGGTAAAGGTATGATTCCAACAGTTTGAAATGGAAACTTAGATCTGTCCACCTCAAATAGAATGCTGTGTACATCTATTGATTGTTAATTAAATAATTATATTGAATATTTTACACAAAATTCTAGACATTTATTTATTTGTAAAATTTTTAATTAACCTCTTGTTACTGAAAAAAAAAAAGGGGCGAGAGTAAAAATAATCTTTAAATTGATTACAGGGTTTTTCTTTATTCTATGTATAGACAATTTTCTGTATTGTGATGTAAGCAGTGACATGGTTTTGGTTACAGACAAATGGAGACCAAATCTCCAATATAGATTTATTTGTTGGTCTTGTCTCTAATTTTAATTGCAGTTTAAGGCATTTTTTATTTTTATTTTTTTTTTTTTTTTTTTTACACCAAACACCAAAATATTTTTGCACAATTTCTTTCTTTATTTTTTTCCTTTTAAATTGTCAATTTTATTTTTATCATCTGAAATTTTGTATTGACCCAAATGATTGGATTAGCAAAGAAATTTGATTATATTTTAGAGAAAGAAAAGAAAAATTCAAAGAATTGTTTGCATTGCTACGAAGAGCAGTGATGCTGATAGCTTTTTAATTTAGTGTGTCTTGGACGCATATATTTGCTTTGAATGGGTCCCAACTAAAGTTTCTTAATAAACTGTAGGGTTTTTATTTATGATCTGGGGAAACAACTAAAGCCGTCTAACTCCTACCTTGTAACTTATTCTGTGTAATTCATTTCTAAAAACTATTGAAATGTATTTACAGTTAGCTTGAAATGGTGAAGGAAGAAAAAGAAAAACACTGGGATGCATGGATATTTTTACTGCATCCTTTTAGAGGTTAGGAATGCAGGACATGTACCTATATGATTGTCCCTATTGCCCTTATGGCAACCCTCCAACTCTTTTTATTGCATATGTGCTAGAAGTGGGTGGCTGAGGGTATGATGTTAAACTGTATCTAATGGTGAAACTTCAAGTTCTAAAAAATTGATCAGCCAGCAAGAATGAATAAAAACAAAACATCTTTGTCATAAAATAACCCAACAACGGTTGATTTGCCGTAAAATCTAACGAAGCTATTTATAGCATACAATGTTTAAAAGATTTCTCCTCTTTCTAAAACACTGTTCTGCATAAGTTTGTTTATTGATTTTAATGGCATATCAACCCGTCTGGGGTTATGTAATGCCTAATGGTTAGGAAGTGATACATATTGTGTATTTATATTTATACATTTTAGTAATTGGTTTTAACAATGTGTTAGCATTATTGGGGATTATGTTGTATGGTATTGATTTGTTTCATGTCTATATTCTATGGTATAATTTTATTTCCCTCAAAAAGGAAAGAATATCCTCCATGTTGACTTTTTCAAACAGATCTTTCATATTGTTTGCTTTAAAATAACGGTTTCTGATGTGAGCAAAAAACCTGCATTCCATGAATAAGTGTTTAACTATCAAAGGTGTTTGACATGTTTCACACTGTGGTTGTTGTTCTTGTTTGGATATATAAGAGTATGACCAATGCGTAATCGGGACACAATGACTTGTTCCTTTCTAGACTGCATTCGTTTGGACATTATCTAATTGCCGATTTCCCAACCCTATTGCCCTTATGGCAAGCCCCAACCCCTTTTTATCATATGGGTGCTAGAAGGCGGTGGCTGCGGGTCTACATGTCCTGGGAATGACGTTAAACTCTATCTCATGGTGAGGTTCTAGTTTTGGAGGTTTGGGGAATGTGGAGCACCCCTTCATCACCATTGCTCCCTGGTCCACTCTGACCCGGAGTGGTAGTACCTGTTAGGGTCCCATCTATTGGTTAAATAGAAAAATGTATTTATAAAAAAATTGTATTATCCATAAGAATTGATTTATTTCAAAACTTTATTGGAATTAAATGACCCACTGAGGTTGATATGCTGTAAAACAAACCAATTGCCGATTCCATTCGGTAATGGTTTCTCACCAGAGTTGCCTGTGACATTTTTCTCTGTGTTTTGGCCATGCAAGTGGCCATTACCAAAGAATCTAACTAGGCAAAAGCCCTTGATAAATCTAATAAAAGAATGCTTGATTACATACACAGTCAGTTGTTCGCTAACCACAAGCCTAAAGTTTGTTATTGAAACGATAATTCTCTTTTAGACACATGAAACTTTGGAGTAAATTGATTACATGCAAGATGATATGAAGGGTTTGCGTGCGTTAATAAACTGCTCAGTGTCAGTCAGACATGATGCCTTCGATATTTACAACCCAAAAATTACCAGGCACCATCTTGTCGCTTTCACTCTCTCGCTTTCCTTCCTTCATTGATCAACGATTGCATGATTATATTTATTAGTTGTATGGCTAAACACCAAATTACCATTCATGAGGTTTTTGCTCTTTGCTTTTTTAAGGTTTTTTTTTTTTGTTTTTTTTTTGTAGTTGTTTTCCGACCATTACTCTCTACTTGGGTATTTATAACCTAAAGTTGGGGTCAGTTTTATTATCAGTTAATTTCTAAACTAATCACTCATTTTATATCATGTTAAAAATACAATAACATTGTTAGTTGTATGGATCTAAAAGTACAATGAAATTGTTAGTTTAGTTGTATGGATCTAAAAGTATAATGACATTGTTAGTTAGTTGTATGGATCTAAAAGTACAATGACATTGTACTTTTAAATCCACACAACTAACAATGACATTGTTAGTTAGTTAAAAGTACTATGACATTGTTAGTTAGTTGTGTGGATCTAAAAGTACCATGACATTGTTAGTTAGTTGTATGGATCATGAGATTTAAGTAACAATTTATGGAGTTATAATCTTATTATAAATGAGATTGTGTGTTTTTTTGTCTGTAACCGAAACTATATTACTAATCAATTCACATCACATTTGTAACAAGATGGGGATATTATCTGAGCGAGAACTACTATATTAGAAAAGGAGGAAGAAGAAATGAGACCAGGTGGAGGCTTTGAAAAAGCGTGGAGTGATGAACAATGATTTGACCGGGCGTCACCCCCGAATGGAGAATTGAGTGTCAACTGGAAGTTTTGGGTGTTGCCCGGAACCAGAAGTCAAGTGGTGACGTGGAACAACGAAGAAAAATACCAGTCTCTTTTTGCTTTCGGACGCGTAGGGGAACGGACAGGCCTCTGGTGCCTAGTATGGGGTCACAGTAATTTAACAGTGTTCTCTCTCTCTATCTGCCTTTCGTCCTCTCCGATACAGCCCACGAGATGAGCCCTGGAAATAAAAGCTAAGCTTGTGATGATATATTTCTCGCGCTTGTACCTTTTTATCAACAAGATGACCGCCACGTGCAGAATGCCTTTTTAGTGCCGTGAATTGGGAGGCACGTAGACAAGACCCGCTATACCATATATACCGCCACCGCTACGTTACGTATATATCGCTTTGGGTACTGTGACCATATACCGATACGTTACACATTCTCCACGATTTTATTTTTATTTAAACCTCAATTATTGTATAGTTTCGGTTAGAGACTTACAATCTCCATTATAATATATATATATATATATATATATATATATTTTTTTTTTTTCCTCCCAGGGCAGGTTTTGCTGCCTTAGGCCTGTACTGGGCATTACTTGGAGGTACAGGACCACTAACACAGCAGTCCCTAGAGAGAGAGTGGACAGTTTGGTCATTGGGACATGACTAATATAGCATGTTTTGGGCATGAATAGCCTGGCAGAGCTCATCCCTCACTAGGTCTACTGATTTGAATTTTCCTTCTCCTAGACTGGTTAAAGAGCCCAGTATGCCCTACTATTTAACTATAGCTGAATGGAGAATAGTCGATTCATACCTTTCCAAAGGGTATTAGTGCTATGTGAACAGCTTTGTTCAGGATATGAACTCAGGTCTCCAAGTCCACTTCCTATGATGATAAATGCTACACAAAGAGCGCCTTACTATCTATATTTTCATTAAAACATTATTTTATTATTTTCTTTTTTTTTAAATCTATTCCAATGAAATGAATCAAAATATTTTGTACAATGTACTTAATGTACCCTTCATTATTTGCAAATACATTCATGAGTTGGAAGTTTTTAATTGGCTCTTTTGAATCTTGGACCATTTTTAACTCTAATCTTGTCCAATCAGGATCCTTGTTTAACATTGACAACCTGTTTTATGCATATTGAAACATACGTAGCTATGTGTACTGAATATAATAGTTTATATATATATATTTTTTTCTTCTCTACAACAAACAAAAAAGAAAAGCCCAAACATCTGACAAGTTTGAAACTGCCAGGATCAATATATTGATCTTTTATTATATTCATTATTGATAAG
The DNA here is from genome assembly GCA_023376005.1 of Doryteuthis pealeii. Taxonomy (NCBI): domain Eukaryota; kingdom Metazoa; phylum Mollusca; class Cephalopoda; order Myopsida; family Loliginidae; genus Doryteuthis; species Doryteuthis pealeii. Next base: position 10,099,005 of record CM042174.1, read on the forward strand.
ATTTTCTTTTTTTTTTTTTTAAAGAAATAAATAAAAGTACTTTGATAAAATGCAAAACACAAATAAACTGGCCATTATCACGTAACAAGGATTTCAACTGTTCAGTTAGGTACTTTTCAATTTTATAACAAACTAATAGTGTACTCACATGTATTTATGAAATAGAAAAACAAAATACCTATTCACATATGCTCAAAAATGGTATGTATAATCAAGACTATATACAAATGTCCGCCCTGTTGGTGGGGCGTTAGAATGCACCGAATGCACCTCTGCAGAGGGGTAAGGGGCCACCTATTGGCCGTAGGTGGCGACCCATGATGCTTAAGGATAGAGCCCAGGTGGATGAGCAGTTCATGACATGCAATACTCCACTTTGGCCCTATCTTGGGCTAGACGGGCGGTCGGAGAGGCCCCCTCCGATCAATCGGCTGGTCACGTCAAGCCCTAGCACCTATATAATTTTCCTAACCCTATTGCCCTTATGGCAAGCCCAAACCTTTTTTATCATATGAGTGCTAGAAGGCGGTGGCTGCGGGTCTACGTGTCTTGGGAATGACGTTAAACTCTATCTGATGGTGAGGTTCCAGTTTTGGAGGTTTGGGGAATGTGGAGCACCCCATTCATCACCATTGCTCCCTGGTCCACTCTGACCTGGAGTGGTAGTACCTGTTAGGGTCCCATCTATGGGTTAAATAGAAAAATGTATTTATAAAAAAATTGTATTATCCATTAAGAATTGATTTATTTCAAAACTTTATCGGCATTAAATGACCCACTGAGGTTGATATGCCGTAAAACAAAACAAACCAAACCAATCACATGTATTTATAAAATAGAAAAACAAAATAACTATTCACATATGCTCAAAAATGGTATGTATAATCAAGACTATATATATAAGTAAATACTAAAACGACTTATCTCAGTCATTAGAGCATCAGCCGAGGAATCACAAGGTTCCTGGTTCAATACCGGCCCTTGCCAACTCAGCAGATGAGTAGCATCTGTGCAGTAAAGTAAGGAGCTGATGTTAGGTGTGGCGCTTCACCTCAGATGCTTTAAAAAAAAACAATTTCATTGGTTTAGTACTAGTGAAATAGACTCCTCTGCTGTCTGGCTGATACCAACTTTACCCCCCCCCCCCAACGACTTTACTTAGTACTTGTATACATGCTCAGAGATGCTGATAGGTACGCAGTAAAATCATATCCATGCATCCCAGTGTTTTTCTTTTTTCTTCCCTCACTATTCCAAGGTAACTGTAAATACATTTCAATATTTTCTTAGAATCGAATTACACATGATAGATTACAAGGTAGGAGTTAGACAGCTTTAGTTGGGACCCATAAATTTTCCCAGGGACTCATTTAAAGCAAATATGTGCGTCCTAAGACACACTAAATCAAAAAGCTATCAGCATCACTGCATGATAATAGTTTGGTTTGTTTTGTTTTACGGCATATCAACCTCAGTGGGTCATTTAATGCCAATTCTTTAATGGCTAATACAATTTTTTTTATAAATACATTTACTATTTAACCCATAGATGGGACCTTAACAGGTACTACCACTCCGGGTCAGAGTGGACCAGGGAGCAATGGTGATGAAGGGGTGCTCCACATTCCCCAAACCTCCAAAACCGGAACCTCACCATCAGATAGAGTTTAACGTCATTCCCAGGAGATGTAGACCCGCAGCCACCGCCTTCTAGCACCCATATGATAAAAAGGGGTTGGGGCTTGCCATAAGGGCAATAGGTTTGGGAAAATGATAATAGTGTACTCACGTATATTTATGAAATAGAAAAAAATAACTATTCACATATGCACAAAAATGTTGTGCATAAACCAGACTATATTAAATGTAAACACTAAAAACTTGTTTGTATACACACCAGCATGCATAAAATTACATACAGAAAAATTATATATATAGTTGGAGGTGCATGGTGTAATGGTTATCATCATAGGAAATGTACTTAGCGACCCAAGTATAAATCCTGTTCAAGGCTATTTGCATTTCACATAGTGCTAATACCCTAGGCAAAAGTATGCATCCAATTACTCTCACTCCAGCTATAGGTAAATAGTAGGGCAGACTGCACTTGGTATGACAACTGGTCTAGGAGAAGGAAAACTGAATTCAAACCTGTGTGTGTGTATGTGTGTATATATATATATATGTATATGTGTGTGTGTTTGTTATCCACAGACATCATATTTCAACATTTCATGTCTCATCAGTGTGGCTAGACACAGCAACTACCTCCAACTAGGCGCAAAACCAGACTAGCTTTTCATCAGCCAATTCATTAACCTCTCGGCCATCGTCAGCTGCCATTAAGGAGCGATGTTTTAACTATCAAATACATACATGTGTTTATATATTTTATGATCACCAGAGAGATCAAATCTATAAACAACAGATGATCATTGCTTTATGCTGGCTGTGAAAGTCAAATCACTCCTAGAGAGCTCTACTGGGTTTTGGGAGCATATAATATATACTGTCTTTTTCTTTAAACTTATGTGTCTTTCTCTCCATCTCCTACCTTTTCATTCTTTATCTCTACTCTTTTCTCTAAACCTATCTTCCTTTCTCTCTCTCTCACTTTCTTTCTCTCTAGACCTCTCTCTTTCAAACTAATATTTATTTCAATATAAATTGTTTTTTCTCTGCCCTTTGTCTTCTCTCAACTTTTTCCTCCTCCTCCCAGACCCATCAATTTCCACATATTGTTTACATTTTCCTCTTCTCCTTTCTGAGAGACTTCTTTTTACTTTATTTTCTTTTAAGTCAATATCCAATGTGTCTTCTCACCCTCTCCTACCTTTTTCATTCTCTCTCTCTAAACCTATCTTCCTCTCTCTTTCTCTAAACCTATCTTCCTCTCTAGCTCCCTTTCTTTCTCTCTAGACCTCTCTCTTTCAAACTCTAATATTTATTTCAATGTAAATTGTTTTTTCTCTGCCCTTTTTCTCTCCTCCTCCTCCTCCCAGACCCATCAATTTCCACACATATTTTTTTACATTCCTCTCTTCTCCTTTCTGAGACACTTTTTTTTTTTTTTTACTTTCTTTTCTTTTAAGTCAATATCCTATCCACTCGACTCGTCTCATTATCAATATTTCTTTCTATTCATAAAAAAGAGAATTAACGTTTTTTCCTCACCAACAATGACTTACACAACATCAAACATATTTTTCATTTCTCCTAAGCCGATTCCATTTCTGACTACATACAATCTTTAAAGCAAAGAATATTCATCTTTACCGCATCACCCTAAAGCAATAATGTACAACCACATTTCCTTTAATATCTCTGATGTCACATACACCTTTTTCTTTTTTTGGGGGGGTGGGGGGCGGGATCACTCTGGATGTTCCGCAAACCAAATGCTCAGCTTGACATCAAGATTAATGATTCCCTTGGTAAAAGGGGCCATCGTTAACAGCCATTGATCAAACAACAAACTTTATTGGACTAGAGTTCTTCAAACGTTTTCAATTTCAGTCACAATATTATGTTCACTGTCGAATTAATACCCTTGGGAAAGGTATGAACCACCTCATCCCCCTACCATTGCTCCCTGGTCCACTCTGACCTGGAGTGGTAGTACCTGTTAGGGTCCCATCTATGGGTTAAATAGAAAAATGTATTTATAAAAAAATTGTATTATCCATTAAGAATTGATTTATTTCAAAACTTTATCGGCATTAAATGACCCACTGAGGTTGATATGCCGTAAAACAAAACAAAAAAACTCATCCCCCTAGCTATGGGGTAAATAGTACCACTACTACCAGTTGTGATATTACATTCACTTTCGGATTAATACCTTTGGGAAAGGTATGAAAAATCCCATCCCCTAGCCATGGGGTAAATAGTACTACTACTATTCTACTCTACAGGGATGGCATTAAATAACCCATATGCCATTAAACAAAGAAAACTATTGTGTCAATTGCTTATATTCATATGAACAATTGGACCATATGACCTTTAGGCACCTCTTTTGCGATCTTGATTAATAAGGACATTCTTTTCATTTACACCGCTCCATCCCTTATATAGGAGAGCGAGTTGGCGGTCATCAGTGAACCCCCCCCCCCAGTGTGCTCAATCCTAGGGGATGGGAATATATCAGTTTAATTTCATGCAAACCCCCAAACCTACCTGTATAAATCCATAGTACTAGCCACTTCTATCTTGCATAAAGAAAAACATAATATGATATACAAGGTGTTTTCAAAAACTAACAAGACTGAGGCTGTATTTACCTAGACAGAAATGAAACTGAAAGAAAACATTAATTTTCTTCAAAATAAACCCCTTAGCATTCACATAGTATTCCAGTGAGTTTTCTATTGGTCAAAGCATCCCTGAAATTTGTATTTTTTACCCCTGTCGGCTGGGACTTTTGAATACACTGCACCTCTGCAGAGGGGTAAGACCCCCGGCCATCTCAATGGTGTCACCTGTTGGCGACGATCCGTGATGCTTAAGGACGGAATCCTAGTGGATGAGCAGTCCATGACATGCAACACACCACTTAGACCCTTACTTAGGACTGAAGTGACAATATGTCGAAATAAATTTATATCCTAAACAAGGGATATATGTTGAGAAAATAACCAACAAATGAATATGCTATGTCTCCAGTGTTTTTTGTTTTGTTTCATCTCTTCCTTTATAGCAGTGCTTCTCAACCTTTTTTTATGGACCATTTTTTATTCAAAAAAATTCCCATGAACCAATCCTACTTTCTTGAATGTTGCTGCGAGCGGCTAAGCACACGTGTTAAAGTAGGACAAGACAATTCATTTTCCGCCGATCATCGACGTGCGCTTAAATAGAGATTTTCAACTGGGGAGGGTCATTATAAGAAGTGCTAAATTAATCAAAATTTTGTGAAATGGCTAAAACATTTTTGTGTCTTCGAACACTCTGTGGACCACTAGAAATGTTCTGTGGACCACAGATGGTCCAGCTGGACCACATTGAGAATCACTGCTTTATAATATATCAAATTTATCAAAACTTTCTAGAAAATTTTTTTTTTGCACAAAAACTTTTTTTTTTTATGATGATGACCTAAGGTCAAAAATATTTGAGAACAATAAAAAAAAATGATATAAATAAAAAAAGATATCAGTGTGTCCCATTTAGTAAGCACAAAAAATATGGTGTCCATTGCTGAAACGATTCTTTAGTAGTGGTAATTCACTTAGTAGGATGACACACAGACAGACAAAAAGAAATTTTGTCAAATTACTGTGTGTTGTAAAAAGGCAGTGAATATGCTTAAAATAAAATCTTTCAATTATTTCTCTGTAATGTTACTCCAAAAAATTTTTTCTTTGGCGTTTTTTCTTTTTTTTTTAGTTAGATTTTGTTAAAGTGAATTTTCTTTTAAAAGAGTTTAATTCCAAGCACTTTTCTTTTTCCAATTTATTTATTTGCTCAATCTACTGAAACAAATGTCATTGCCCTGCCCCTCCCCTCCAATTCAAGTTGAAACTAATTCTCTTATTTACGGATGGGGGATGGGGGATGCGGATAAAACACTTCTTGAAGGTGTTTTATTTTTGGCTACTTTACAAATAATTTTTATTTTTTTTGTTTTTTATTGAATATTTAGAAAAAATTATTTCTTGTCATTCGTTACAAAATAGAAACTTGTCTCTTCTTTAATATGATTATAAAATAGAAAAGAAAAAAAATGAATCTTGTTATTAAAAAAAAAAAAAATCTTTTATTAAGCTCATCTTAGACGTGGCCTGACAAATTGCAGTCAGGGAAATTTGATATTGTTCAACTTGTCCTGTAAACAATTTGGCAGAATTTTGTCTCAATCTATTTTTAGAATTCTTGTGAATTCAACAACCTCAGTGTAAATGCGATTATTATTTAATGAAACATTTTTTTAAAAATCTCAATTTCTATTCTTTTTTTAGATATACTAGTACAAAATTAAAAACGCCCTCCGGGCGATGTAAAAATATATTTCTGAAACATTGCCTGAGGGCTGGGAGTAAAAAATTCAATGTCAGCGAGTTTGTACCCTAAGTAAGTAAAATCATCAAATTCTTTAAAGGATTAAAAAATATAAACAATTTGAATGTAAACTTTAAATATGTATTAAAATAAAACAAACTATATATAGATATATAATACCAGTAATGTATTTATTAAAACTTGTTTTAAAAAAACAATGAGGACTGTCTTTATTCTGTTATGAGGATTTTGGGTAATGTGACGTAAGCAGTGATGTAGCTTTTTGTTACAGACAAAAACCGGAAGTGAATCTCCATTATTAATAGATTAAATTAGGAAGGCTAATGAAACTCAATAAGAATACAGATAAAAAGATTTGAAACATAGTGGAGTATGATAAAAAAAAAAAAATAGAACAACTGAAACTTACTATTTCTCTAAATTTTTGAGATGAGACTTGATAATTAGTATTATTGTCCTCATCTTTATTGTTATCTGTAGAATGTTTCATCCGATGTGCCCTGCGACTTTCTTCAGGTATTTCTTGCCAAGTTCAAAAAGAAGGTTCCCAAGTCTCACAAGAAGGCTGAAACGTTGTACAGATAACAATGAAAATGAGGACAATAGTCTGAATAATACAAATAATATTAACTGAAACTTACTCTTCCATCACTAAATTTCCCTAATTCAACTATTTAGTTAAAATAGGAAGTAAAGAATAAAATTAGTTATTCCTATGAAATCCTATATTAATATGCATATTTCTATGCAATCCGAGCAATTGATATTGTTCAACTTGTAAAAACTTGGCAGCATTTTGTCTCAATCTATTTGTAGAATTCTTGTGAATGCAATTATTATTTGATAGTATTTAAAATAATGATATAATGACATGAAACATCTGGGGTTTTTTTTTTAGAATAGAAATTAAAAATTGTTTTAATATTTCATGTCTTAAATTTACTAGCAAATATATGCACCATCCGGGTGAATATTATATTAAATTAGAAAGGCTAATGAAACTAAATAACAACGCAGATAAAAAGATTTGAAACAGAGTGAGGTATAATTGAAAAATATAATAACTTTGAAACTAACTATTCCATCATTTTCCATCACTCCTGTCTTTCATTGCTAAATTTTCTTAATTTAAGTATTTAGTTAAATTAGGATGTAAAGAATAAAATTACAGTTATTTCTTCTTGTTAATGGATTTCTTTTAAGATTTATACCCAAGATTTTTGCTCATATTCAATAAGATAAAACTAAATAATTAGAAATCAATAATACTAAGCACATATTTATCAAAATCAATTTTTTAATATCAATATGTAAATTAACCTTCTCGTTCACACTGTAAACCGCTAATTTGTTGTATATAGAAATACAATTGCATGTTATTAGTATGTAGATAAGGCCAACAGTATTAATAATGTAATACAATTTTATTAATTGAGGTTTAAATAAAAATGAAATCATGGAGAATGTGACAAATAACTAAGGGAATTGTGACTTGAGTAGTGATATAGTTTCAGTTAAAGACAGAAAAACATACAATCTCCATTATAATAAGATTTGCCTGGATTCAAGATTAAACTTAAAACTCTTGACTTACAAACAAACAAAAATGGTGAAAGACAACTGACAAACAGGAGAGATTGCACATCATAAGACACAAACATGGCTAAGAAGAGGAAACCTCAAAAGAGAAACTATAAAAATTTGACCTGTAATATCTTCATAGCAAATATGAATATCATCTTTACAGAGTTGTTTGTATTTACCTAACCCCTCTGCTAAAGGCAGGACATGACACAAGGTCAATTTTTAAGTAAAGTAAAACTGGTCTGAATTCTAGACTGATTGCCAAACTAAGACTAAGAAACCCAGTCTGCCCTACTATTTACCCATAACTGATGGAAGAATAATTTGATTCATGCCTTAAGTGCATTATTGCAAAGTGAAATGCAAACAGCCTTGTCCAGGATTTGAACTCGGTTCTCCATTTCCAATGGTGATGAAGGGGTGCTCCACATTCCCCAAACCTCCAAAACTGGAACCTCACCATCAGATAGGATGTTAGTTAAAATATCCTTTGTATAGAAAGTAACAGATATTCTTAGATCTTAGAATTATGTTTGGTATTTTTGTTGTATTAACATATTTACCCAGCCCCTCTGGGTAGGAGATGACACAAGGTCAATTTTTAAGTGGAACTCAGCTACTTTGTTTTTTAGAGTTTCCTTCTCCTAGACTGGTTGCCTAACCAAGGGTTAAAAAATCAGTCTGTCCTATTTACCCATAGTTGAGAGTGGAGAGAACAAAATGGATTCATTCTTTTCCAATTACAAAGTGAAATGCAAACAGCCTTGTCCAGGATTTGAACCTGGATTGCCAATTCCATTTCCTATGAGAATAACCATTACACCAAGTGCACCTGATGAGGATGTTAGTTAATTTCTTTATTTTTTTATTTTTCGCTTTAGTAAGGGCCAAGTTGAAAACATTAGAAGAAGAAGAAGTAGGGAGGATTTTGAAGGTGCATTTGGAGCGGAGTCACAAGATGAATATGTCAAAGTGTGCGGCTTCAGAGGTCAGCTAATAAATCATGTTTCATTGGACAGAAAATGGAGGCAGGCTTTGCACGCATAAGACAAATGACTTAAAAGAGAAATAAATGCTAAGAAATGAAATGGGAAAACTCTTCAGAAACAATTGGTTGGCAGAAAAATGGTGGCAGGTCAACAACATGCACATTTTCGTTTTTCTCCCTCCTCTCTTTCTCCCTCTGTCTCTCTCCTCTCCTTTTTCCCCCTCTGTCTCTTTTCTCTCTTTCCCTCTGTCTCTCTCTTTTTCCCTCCTGTCTCTGTCTCTCTTTCTCTCTTTTTCTCTCTCTCTCCTTTTTTCTTCTTCCTCTGTCTGTCTGTCTGTCTCTCTTTTTTTCCTCTGTCTCTCTCTCTCCCTCTTTTTTTTCTCTGTCTGTCTCTCTCTCCTTTTTTTTCTTCCTCCTCTGTCTGTCTCTCTCTCCTTTTTCTTCTTCCTCTGTCTCTCTCTCTCCTTTTTCTTCTTCCTCTGTCTGTCTCTATCTCTCTCTCCTTTCTTCTTCCTCTGTCTGTTTCTTTCTCTCCTTTTTTTTTCTTCCTCTGTCTCTCTCTTCTCCTTTTTTTCTTCCTCTGTCTGTCTGTCTGTCTGTCCTTTTTTTTTTTGCCTTTCTCTCTTTTTTCTCCTCTTTCCATTTTTTCCTGTCTCTCCTTTTTTTATTTTATTTAACTCTCTCTTTCTCTCTCTCTTTTCTGATTGCATTAGCAAGTGACCCATAGTTTAGAGTTGATGTAATTGAAGAAAACATTGCAGAACAGTCCCCCCCCCTTCTCTTTAACCTGTTTCTCTCCCTTTCTCTTTTGGGGATGCCAATTGAAAAAGAGAGAAGAAGGATGAATGATGAGCAATGGTTTTTGCTTTCATTGTAATGTTTATGCTTCTTCTAATTGTAGATATCCAAATCACATACCACTTGTATCTGTCGTATTTGTCATGATAACAATCACAATTTTTAACTGCAGCTCGGCCGGCCATTCCCCATCTGAAATCTTTGGATTACAATTTGGAGATGGGGAAAAAAAAAAAAAAAATGTACCAACATTTTTTATACTTTTGTTTTATTACAAAAACCTGAATTTTTATTTTTTCTAAATCGAATTCCCCTAGGAGTGATACTTGTTAGAAATAAATATTTGGTTGGTTGGTTGGTTGGTTGGTTTTACAGCTGTCAACCCCATTGGGTCATTTTATGCCAAAAACCTGTATTTTAAAAAAAAAAGATTCAGGTTTTTGTTTGGTTTTGTTTAACGGCATATCAACCTCGGTGGGTCATTTAATGGCGATAAAGTTTTGAAATAAATTCATTCTTAATGCATAATATAATTTTGTTTATCAACTCATGTTTTTCTATCTAACCCCTAGATGGGACCCTAACTGGTACTACCACTCCGGGTCAGAGTGGACCAGGGAGCAATAGTGAAGAGGTGCTCCACATTCACCAAACCTCCAGAACTAGAATCTCACCATCAGATAGAGTTTAACGTCATTCCCAGGACATGTAGACCCTCAGCCACCGCCTTCTTGCACCCATATGATAAGAAGGGTTGGGGCTAGGGCTTGACGTGACCAGTCGATTGATCGGAGGGGGCCTCTCCGACTGCCCGTCTAGCCCAAGAAAACCTAAAGTGGAATATTGCAAGAAGCATCACAGGTGGCCCCATTGGGGGAGTCTTACCCCTCTGCAGAGGTGCAGTCGATGCATTCTAACACCCCAGCCTACAGGTCTCAGGTTTTTGTAATAAAATGAAAGCATAAAAATGTTGGTACATTTATTTATTTAAAATCAAATTCCTCTAGGAGTGATACTTGTTAGGAATAAATATTTTACTTGATTGGTTTTACGGCATGTCAACCCTTGTTGGGTCATTTTATGCCGAAGACATTTTGTTTTATTCATTCTTGTCGGGTACTCAATTTTTAAAAACTTGTGTTTTTCTATTTAAACCCTAACAGGTACTACCACTTTGGGTCAGAGTGACCTAAGAGTAATGGTGATGAAGGAGTGCTCCATATTCACCAAGCTTCCAGAACTGGAACTTAAACATCAGATAGAGTTTAATGTCATACCCAGGGCATGAAGACCCTCTTCTAGCACCCATATGATAAAAAGGGTTGGGGCTTGCCATAAGGGCAATAGGGTCTGAACAATCATATAGGTGGTAGGGCTTGATGTGACCAGCTGATTGTTTGGAGGTGGCCTCTCCGACCGCCTGTCTAGCTTAAATAAGGGCCAAAGTATAGTGTTGCATGTCATGGACTGCTCATCCACCAGGCGAGAAGGGTGGTCAGAGAGAGTCTCTCTGATTAATAGGCGAGTCACATCAAGCCCTAACAACTATATTATCATCCCAACCATATTCCCTTATGGCAAAGCCCAAACCATTTTTATCATATGTGGTAGAAGGTAGTGGCTGAGGGTCTTATTGTACTGGGTATAATGTTAAACTGTATCTAATGGTGAAGTTCCAATTTTGGAGCTCTGAGGAGTGTGGCATACCCCTTCATTGCCATTACTCCCAGGTCTACTCTGATTGGGGTGGTAGTCCTTGTTAGGGTCTCATCTATGGGTTAAATAGAAAAAATGAGTTCTAAAAATGTGTTTAAAAAAAAATTGAGTTAAAAAAGTTTTTTGAATACCCATCAAACATGAATAGAACAAAATGTCTTTTGCATAAAATAACCCAACAAGGATTGAAATGCCATAAAATTCAACAAACCAAACCAAGATATGCTCTAAGCATGAACAGCAGTATTAATTGCATATAATTTATTTCCTTGTCTCTTATTGAAGTCATTTATTGTTACTTCTTTTTGTAATGTATTAATATCTATTTTATTGTTATATAGTCAATCACCCACAGTCAAATTTTAAATTTTAAATTATTTATGTTAAACCAAGCTGAACACATTCACAATTATAGTGCATAGAATGAGACTAATTGTTGACACTAGTAGGACATTATTGTTAGTACAAGGCGTTGACTTCTTTCATTCCATCCTATCAATTAGTTTTATATACACAGCTAATTATTCTACTCTGTTGAGGATTTTGCACAGATGAGCAACTTCAAAATAATAAACAAGTTGACACTAAAATTGATATGACACAAGAACAAAAGATTTGTTAAGTATCAGTTTAAAAGGAACCAAAGAAAAATTGTCGCAAATTATTAGCTACTTAAAATAAAGGCTTTTAATTATATACTGAATTTTCTAGTGAATAAGTTATTGTTTTTAGACAACTGTTGAGATTTTCTTGTTCTCAAATTAATCTATACAATCTTTATTAAGAATTGGGAACGGCTTATTTGATTGTTCTCAGTAGATTTTATTTGTCTCATACCCCACCTGTATGGACTGAGCACAAGGCTCCGTTTTAACGTGGACCAACCCACAAGCCGAAACTAATGGGTGGGAGAGAACAAAAATTGCGTTGATCCCATCGGCATTCCCCCTCAAGGGGGGTGCCTCAGGCGCTGGGCAATAAACCCAGCCCTGCCCCCAAAGGGGCAGGTATTGCCTGGAGGGACGGCCCTCTGGGATCGACGCTATTAATTTAACACCACACTGGACCCCTATCCCAAAGGACGGGACGGATTGTTCTCAGTAGATGGCCAATGGTTTGAAAGTGAACTATCAGGTTTCTAATTTATTTTTATATGAAAAATAGTGAAAATCATTTGCAATGTTTTTATTATAGTAAAAATAATTTTAAATGCATTTTTTGTCATAAGATATTTTTTAATACATTTATATAGTAAAATGCATTTTTATGGTCAAAATCATTTGCAATGCATTTTTAAACTAGAAATCATTTGTTTATAAAATTGATTTGTATTTATGTTTGCCTTGGTTAACCTTTTGAACCCTTAACCCAACGCCCACCAAAAGGGGTGTACTGTGTATGATATTTCCATTTGGTGGTGAGGCTCCTGTTCTGGAGGTATAAGGAGTATGGAGTACCTTTTCATTGCCATTACTCCAAGTTCCACTCTGAACCAGAGTGGCAGTACTTGTTAGATTCCCATAGATAGATAGATAGATAAATAGATAGATTTTTTTTTAATATCATCAGTATTAGATATGGTACCATATAACTGAAGCATTATTATTGTACTCATTGACATTATCTAGAAAAGGATATTATCCAAAGTGTAGATTCCAATCTCAATCATATTCTCTTATAGACGCTATGAATAAAAGAGGGGCATGTTGTGTAATGGTTATTGTCATAGGAATGTGCTCAGTAAACTGAGTTCAAATCCTGTTTGAATTTCACTTTGTAAGAATGCCCTTGGGAAAGACATGATTCCATCTCTTCTTCCCTCAACTATGAGATAGACTGCACTCTTTATCCTTGATATGCAACTGGTCTAGGATAAAAACTGACCTTGTACCACATCCTGTCCATGGCAAAAGAATTGGGTAAATACATATGAATAAAGGACCTTAGCATCCAGTCCTGTGATTCAGTTGGGGTGGTATTTTTATTTAGGGAGATGAAAAGAAATAGGAAAAGAAAAAATTATAAGCAATTGGGTTAGCTCAGTCGGTAGAGCGTTCGGCTAGAAACCACAAGGTTCCTAGTTCGATACCGGTCCTTGCCAACTCAGCGTTATAAGTAGCACAGGGATCTGTGCGGTAAAGTAAGGAGCTGATGGTAGGTGTGGTGCTCCACCTCAGACGCCAAAAACAATCTCCTTGGTCTAACGCTATTGAAAAGGGGATAGACTCCCTCGCTGACTGTCTGATACCGACTTTAGGCCGCCCCGACGACTTTACTTTACTTAAAGATGAGATAGAACATATGAATAAAGGACCTTAGCATCCAGTCCTGTGATTCAGTTGGGGTGGTATATTCTATTTAGGGAGATGAAAGGAAATAAGAAAAGAAGAAAAAAGCATATTTTAAAGACGAGATAGAACAAAGAATGGATCATCAAAGCATTGTGTCAAGGATCATAGGGAGAGTTCTCTAAAAATAATACACATAGAAACTTGAGCAATAGTTGTTTTGGGCTTTTTTGGTGGGGGTGGGTATTTTTGTTTTTGTAGAGGTAGAGTATGTTTGATAAAAGTACAAACCTACCTTAGGATATTGACATGGCAACTGCACCTGCCAAAACATTTTTCAGTTCTTTTTAAAAAACAAAAAGCATTCTTACCGTTCATTCTTGAGAAGTTGCTGTCAGTTCTCTTACAAACTGTCCCCAATATTGTTGTTTTGTTGTGTTTGGGAGGGGGGGAGATCTGATAATATTGTAATGTTCTAAGTGTGTCAAGTGCTTTTCCCATCTTAACTATGTGCATATCTTATTGTGCTTAAAGGATGAAAAAGGTGATTAAACTTTCACATTTCTTCCCTCCCACACACGCCCCCCCCCCATTCTACTGAAAGGTAAAAAAAAATTGTTCTGCTATTCAACAGATTGTTTCACAAACATTCTCCACATATTTGTCATTCCTTTTTTTGAAAGCAGTTAGTCTTTCATCTGCACTAAACTGTTGTCATAAAACTTTAGAGGTATTCACTAAGTTTACCATTGTCTGGCACAAGAATATCTATAGACTGTTTGTTATCAGAGTACTGCTAGTTTGAATTCAGAGTTTTCCTTCTCCTAAATTAGTTGCCATATATTATAATGTGTGTCAAGTGTTTTTCCCATCTTAGTATTGTGCTTAAAGGATGAGAAAGGTTTTCAAACTTTCACATTTCTTAACCTTTTTATCATATGGGTGCTAGAAGGCGGTGGCTGCGGGTCTACATGTCCTGGGAATGACGTTAAACTCTATCTGATGGTGAGGTTCCAGTTTTGGAGGTTTGGGGAATGTGGAGCCCCCCTTCATCACCATTGCTCCCTGGTCCACTCTGACCTGGAGCGGTAGTACCTGTTAGGGTCCCATCTATGGGTTAAATAGAAAAATGTACTTATAAAAAAAATTGTATTATCCATAAAGAATTGATTTATTTCAAAACTTTATCGGCATTAAATGACCCACTGAGGTTGATATGCCGTAAAACAAACAAACAAACATTTCTTAAATCTCCCCCACCCCTGTTCTACTGAAAGACAAAAACATTCCTTTTTTTTGAAAAGCTGTCCTACACAGCTTTTTAAAAAAAAAAAAGAAACTTTTTGGTCTTTCAGTAGCACACCGGGGGGAGATTTAAGAAATGTGAAAGTTTGAAAACCTTTCTCATCCTTTAAATATAATAAGATATGCACATAGCTAAAATGAGAAAAACACTTGACACACATTACAATATAAAAGTTAGTCTTTCATCTGCACAAAGCTTTTGTCATAAAAATTGAAAGGTATTCACTAAGTTTACCATAGCCTGGCACAAGGCTCTTTATAGACTTTATTGTCAGATGACAGCTAACTTGAATTCAGTTTTCCTTCTAAATTAGTTGCCATATCAAGGGTTAAAAGAATACAATCTGTCCATAGTTGAGGGAAGAAGAGATGAATTTTCATGAAAGAGAAACAAAAATCAAGAGGTGCTTTTTATATTTAAGCCAGGAACGATGATTTGCAATTTCATTACATATGAATCCTAACAAAATTACCAAAATATTGAAATTGTGAATTACGGAATATATTACAAATAAAACAAACATGTAAACTTTTTTTTTTTTTTTTTTCAAATCATTTTAATTTTATGTTGGGCATTTAAGCAATGCAAGACCATTTGGAATGTTTCATTTTTAAAATTGGGTGAAATAAAATGGGACAAATAAGAAATCTGTGATTAATCTGTATGCACATTTTTGCATTTCATCTTGGGCGATTTGGATGGTGTCATTTTTAACCAGAGGGTGTTGCAGGATGATAACGAACGGGAGATTTTGGAACAAGCATATTAATATATATATTCTGATTTATCAAGAAGGAGAGAATGTTAGAAAAGTTAAAAATGTCACTGGATGATTTTAATTCACTCACATTCCATGGAAACAGATGTTATTTTGAGTTCTTTTTCACAACTTTTATGTTTTGAATTTAATAAAAAAAATACTAATGTGAATGCCATGCATTGACTAACTACAGCTGTTGTTTTTATTGCACCATGCATACAAGCCACTAATAGTGTTCTCCAAGTGCTTGATCTTATGCCAAACTTGACCAATCTAGTCATATTAAATTTTTATCATCCTATTATATAAATGAGAAATTGACCAATTAGCAAAATTTATAAATATGAATGAAAATATTTTTTGAATTGTTTTAAATTTTCATCTGGAAGATAAAAACTTTGAGTTTTCCACATTTTAAGAAACTTTTATGGGGAGGTGGGGATCATCTGTGTAGAATTTTTTTTTTTTTTTTTTTTTTTTTTTAAATTTTTGCAGAAGCAGGAATGATTAATATTTCTTTCCTTTTAATGTAATTTTTTTTTTATAAAGTCATTTAAGTTTGTTTTTTTTTAAATTTTATGTTGGCTTTTAAATTTTTTTAATTTTTTTTATAAAGTCATTTAAATTTTAAAATTTTATTTTATGTCTGCTTTTAAATTTTTTAATTTTTTTTATATTTAATTTTTTAATTTTATTTTATGTCTGCTTTTAAATTTGTTATTGTTTTTGCATGATTGGTTATGCTAATTGCTTTTATGTTGCATCTTTTGTTAATCAAAATTTAGTACTAAGTTTAACTTTAAGATAACTAATTTTGTTAGTCAAAGACTAATTTGTTTTTATTTTTTCTCTCTCACCCAAATTTAAATATTATGAAAATCTCTTTCAGTTCTGTATTTCTTTTTTTTTCTTTTTGTGTTTGTTTGTTTTAACTCTTTGCCTACCAAATTTTCCCCCATCACTGTTCCAAGTTTTCTTGGTATGTTTTTACTTGTATGATGAGATATTTCAAAGTTCACTATCTATTCAACTCAAGTCTTATTATTATTGATTTCTCAGTGTAAACAAGTGACACATGTAAGAGCTGCTGCCAGCGGTTTACAGTTGGATCACAGTGTTGGCAGAGCCGCTGTAAGCAGCTTAAAGTAGGCAAAGAGTTAATTACTTTTTATTTTTTAAGCTTTTTTAAAAATAAATTTTATTTATTTTTTTTTTTTTTATACCTAAAACTATTGAAGTAAGTCAGACAGTCAACAATTGGTTTGAACAATGTGACTGGACAAGCACAACTGCACCAGTGTCAAGACAACTGGTATTTATGGGAATTTAGAACAGTCCACCCATGCATTTGGGTGAGTCCATTCCCTGAGTCCTGATTGGCTGCTTGGTTTATAGGGTCCTCTGAGGCTCCATAAATCCTGCCACTTTTCAGTGGTCATTACGGCATCTCAGAATCAACTCAGTATCAGTTACAACTGTTTGCCATCTTGTCTTGCCAATTCGATGGTAATTGGACTTAGTATTCTATAAAAACAACAAAATGTTGTTTGTCATCATAAATTCTATACAACACTCGATGTTGGTTATGTCCAGAACATTGAATTTTTCAATAAAATCAAAACTAATGTTTTGTTTGTTTGAGTTGATTTTGGTTTTCTGGATTTAGTTGAGAGAGAGAAAAAAAAAGAAGAGTTATGGTTGACTGTATTTGAAGAAATGGTTATGGAAGAAATATTTTGATTGATTAGAAAGTGAATTAAGCCTGGCTTTCTTTCTTTCTTTTTGTTTTCTTGATTATTATTGTGTTTGGCTGTAAACAAAAAGGTTGCGCTTCTTTGAAGTATTGATTGCCAACTGGAAGTCAGGTGAGTTATTGGCTAAGCCGTCAGGTAAACAGTGGGATGGAAAAGTTTGAAAATCTTGTAAAGCAAAATGAGTGAAATTAGAAAAGGCGGGAGTCACAGAGGCATGGAAAAGGGAAGGGTGGAGGGTAACTGGGGAAAGAAATCAATTAGAAAAGGAAGTAAAAATATGATGAACGAATAAATTGATTTAGAAATAAAAACTGACAAGAAAGAAAAGTTTAATGCAATAAAACATTTTTTGATTTGATATATATATATATATATATATATATATATGTATATATAGCTGTTTGGCTCATACTGACTTTAGGCCACCCCGACGACTTTACTTTTTTTTATAAATACTAGCAAATATATGCACCCTCTGTAGGGGGAAAGTATCTAAATTTTAATGTAATAAAATATTATATTAAATTAGAAAGGCTAATGAAACTAAATAAGAATGCAGATAAAAAGACTTGAAACAGAGGAGTATATAATCGAAAAGTAGAACAACTGAAACTCACTCTTCCATCACTCCCGTTTTTCATTGCTAAATTTTCCTAATTTAACTATTTAGTTAAATTAGGAAGTAAAGAATACAATGACAATCATTTCTTCTTGTTAATGAATTTCTTTTAAGATTTATGTCCGAGATTTTTGCTCATATTTATTAAAATAAAACCAAACAATTAGAAATAAATAATACCAAGCACATATTTATTAAAATCAAATTTTTAATATCACTATAAACCACTATTTTGTTGTATATATAAATATAATTGCATGTTATTAACATGTAGATAAAACGAACAGTATTAATAATGCAGAGATGCTGATAGGTACTCATCATGTGTCCCTGATGCAACAAAATCTAAAAGAATTCAGTAAAGTCATATCCATGTGTCCCAGAGTTTTTTCTTTTTTCTTCCCTCACCATTTCAAGGTAACTGTAAATACATTTCAATAATTTCTTAGAAATGAATTGCACAGGATAGGTTACGAGATAGGAGTTAGACGGCTTTAGTTGTTTCCCCAGATCATAAATAAAAACCCTACAGTTTATTAAGAAACTTTAGTTGGGACCCAATAAAGATGTGAAATAAAACAATATGCTTGACTGCTTCTTAGCCTCATCTATCATTGGCTGGGGCTGTAGAATACTCTGAATGCACCACTGCACGGGGGTACCCTCATGCCCCCCCTCCCATCCTTAAGGACAGAATCCTGGTGACTGATCAGTCCATGACATGCAACTCTTCACTTTGGCAGTAAGAGGCCCACTCCAATGAATTGGCTGATCATGTCAAGCCTTAGCACCTATACAATTGTCCCAACCCTCTTGCGATTTTGGCAAAACCTCAACCCTTTTTATCATATATGTGCTAAAAGGCAGTGTCTTAATGTCCAAGTTATGATGTTGAACTCTCGAGTACCCTTTCATTGCCATTACACTCCCTGGGCCACTTTGCCCCCAGAATGGTAGTACCTGTTAGGGTCAAATCTATAGGTTGAATAGATCAAAAATTAGTTTTAAGAAAATGTGTTTAAAAAAAAAAAATTGAATATCCAAGAAGAAGGAATCAAACAAAATGTCCTTGGTATAAAATAACCCAACAAGTGCTGACATGCCTTAAAATCCAACCAACCATTATGGACTTTTTTGTAGACATTTAAATCCTGCTCTAACCTGGTGTGAAATTTCAGAACTACCGTATTATTTTTATGCAATCTTTGCTAATTGTAGAAAAAATGTGATGGTTATTTTATTTTGGAATAATCATTAAATTAATGATTTACCAATTCGTCTCTTTATGTAATTTTGGATTGAAAATTTTATAAGAATATGAATGCAAATTTTAACAATTTTTGTGAAGTGATTTAAAAGAGGAAGAAGGGACAGATTTCAGTCCTCAACCCTTTGGAGATCAATAAAGAGGAAGAAGGGACAGATTTCAGTCCTCAACCCTTTGGAGATCAAAAAAAGAGGAAGAAGGACAGATTTCAGTCCTTAACCCTTTGGAGATCAAAAAAGAGGAAGAAGGGACAGATTTCAGTCCTCAACCCTTTGGAGATCAAAAAGAGGAAGAAGGGACAGATTTCAGTCCTCAACCCTTTGGAGATCAAAAAAGAGGAAGAAGGGACAGATTTCAGTCCTCAACCCTTTGGAGATCAAAAAAGAGGAAGAAGGGACAGATTTCAGTCCTCAACCCTTTGGGGATCAAAAAAGAGAAAGAAGGGACAGATTTCAGTCCTCAACCATTTGGCATTCAAAAAAGAGAAGAAGGGACAGATTTCAGTCCTCAACCCTTTGGGGATCAAAAAAGAGAAAGAAGGGACAGATTTCAGTCCTTAACCCTTTGGAGATCAAGATAGAAAATCCATTGAATATTTTATTAAATATAATTTAAAACTAAATGTTATTTCATTAATGACTTTATTCCACATTTCTGAGAAAACAGGATTTTGTTGGTTTTTTTTTTTTTTTTTCAACTTCTAATTTTTTTTCTTTTCCTCCTTTTCCTTCCTTTGTCTTTCTCCCTTTGTTTTTTCATCTTTAAAAAAAATTTTTTTAAAAACTTTTCTGATCAAATTCAAATCCTTTGGAATGTTAACATGAAAGCTTGATAGTCAATGTGAAAAAAAAAAGAACAAAACGAAAACAAACCAAAACAAAAAACCCTTGTGAATAAAAATGCTTTTTGGAGGAAATTGAAAATGGATTTTGATATTTGCTTCATTTTCAAAGTTATTTTCTACAATATTTTTTTTTTAACGTTGCTTATTTATTTTTCGTCTGTCTGTCTGTCTGTGTGTCCTCTATTTTTGTTTAATGGAGCAAATAAAATGAGAGAAAAATAAGAAATATTTTAAAACTTCTTAACTCAACTTTTTTTTTCAACAATGAAATCAGGAAGCTGCTGTTATTTGATACTACATTTTTCAAAATAACTAAGTCATCAAAAATAAACCAGAAAACATGCAATCTTTTTTTTGTTCATTCTTTTCTATGTTGAAAGTTTCTTGAAGTCAAAATTTAAGTCATACTACAAGATTATAAATGAAAAGTTATGCAGTTTTTAAAAAAAGGTTTTCTTTGTATAAATATGAAATTTCTTTGTGAGAAAATAATGATCACTGTCAAAAAGAGTAGGTCGATTTTTCACTTTTTAAAAATATCAAATTGTCCATCTATGCAAAAGTTGTGTGTTAGGATACTGAATACCGATACCAAAAATTAAATCTTTTATTCGCACCATTGTTTGAGGAAATAGCATCAAGGATTGTCTACAAAAATGCCCTAAAAATCCTCTTTTTCTAAAGGCTAAATTTTGTGAAAATGATTTTTAGTGCATTTTAGTAGATGATCTTTGATGCTATTTCCTCAAACAATGGTGCAAGTAAAAGATCTAATTTTTAGTATCAGTATTCAGTATACTAACACAAGTTTTGCATAGATGGATAATTTGATATTTTTAAAAAGTGAAAAATCAGTCTACCATACTGTCCAACATTAGGATGAAAACAATCCTTCATGATTTAAAAAAAATATAAGGTACTTAATTTTGTGCCAGTTTAGCTCAGTCTATAGTGCATTTGACTAAGGAATCACAAGGTTCCAGGTTCAATACCAGCCCTCACCAACTCAGTATATGAGTAGCACAGGGATCTGTGCAGTTAAGTAAGGATCTGTGGCATTCCACTTCAGACGCCATAACACTTTGATATAATGCTAGTGAAAAGGGGATAGGCTCCCTCACTGTCTGGCTGATACCGACTTTAAGCCAACCTGACAATTTAAATAGGTTGATTGGTTGGTTTCATGACTTTTCAACCATTATTGTATTATTTAAGGCCCAAATCAGTCTATTTTTTTGGCTAAGCAATTATTCTTACTCAACAGTAAACATTTATAAACAATTATAGCATCAAGTAATTATTCTTATTACTAATAATTTGGACACAATTATATGGTTTCAAGTATTATAATAACCGGATTAGTCATTATAATACATAATCCTACCAAACATAACCAAAGAAATATTTGCCAAATAGATATGGTTGGTTGGTTGGTTTTTCAGCATGTCAACCCTTGTTTTGTCATTTAATGCCAAAGTCTTTTTTCAATCAGTTAAATTATATGGTTTTAATTAACTAATAATAGTAATCATTTTGTAAATAACTATAGCTTCAAATAATTATTCTTATTACTAATAATGTATACACAATTATATGTTTATTAATAGGAAGTTTCAATGAGTTAGCTGTTGAAAGAAAACTTGTATGAACAATAAAAGGTACTCTTCTGTATCATACCCTTGAATGAATTATGTATTTTTTAAAATGGTTTTTAATAAACGTTTTGCTGAGTGAGAACAACTGTACAGATAAGTGCAACAACAATGATAAATGAAAAAAACGGATAGGCTTAAGAATGCTTTATTCTACTTAGAATAATGTTACAGTTTACTGAGAGGTTATATACTCTTAGAAACTTAGCGCTAATACCCTTGGGAAAGGTATGAATCCTACTCACCCTCCAGCTATGAGTAAATAGTAGGGCAGACCAGGCTCTTTAACCCTGGTTAGGCAACTGGTCTAGGAGAAGGAAAACTCTGAATTCAAACTTCGTTTAAGAAATTGACCTTGTTTCAATATTCTGCTCGTGCGGAGGGGTTCGTAAATATATACTCTTAGAAACACCAAAGAGTTCCCAAAAAGGGAGGTAATAATAAAATAGGGGAATTAACTCTCAATTATTACAAGTGGATGTAAAAGATTTAATATTGATGTGGCTTTTAGAATCAGTTTTGATATTATTGTTTAAATGTAATCGTGTGTCTTTCTAATGATCTATGCTTTCTTCTTTTAGATCTCCTTGTGCACTGATTATTGGAGTGGAGGAGGTGAGAGAGGGAGGAGGAGGAGGAGACAGCCTACCATATCACTCCCCAAAGCCAGATTTGATTCACTCTATCCACTCAGCTCTCTTTGCTTTTCTAGGGAAATAAAACACACAAGATGAGGCATGTGTACATTTTCAATTTAATTAATGATAAAAAAAATAAATAATGCGCACTCTTCCTTTGCACTATATTGTTTATTTTCTCATGTTTTTATTTCAGCAGTTTGCCAGAAAATCAGATATGCTTGTTTGAAAGCAAATATTTTAATCCTATTCAGGGCCCAGTGTGATTTTATGTTGTTGATAGATAAAATTTTATTGACTTTTTTTCATTGAACATTTGAAGAGTATTTTAAGGCCTTTTTAACCAATATTTCTTCTGTATTTTGTTACCTGAAGATGGTTTTTTTTTTCCTCCTTCAATTGTTCATTATACAGACTTTACTATATTTTATGCTAGAAGTGGCTACCCGGCATTGCCTGGGTAGTGGTAATGGTAAAAAAGCTAGTCTCAAAAATCTATTATTATTGAATTGTGAGTTGGATCCTCATAATATGCCCCAGGAACCATGAGGTTCCTAGTTCAATACCGGCCCTCGCCAACTCAGCGTATGAGTAGCACAGGGATCTGTGCGGTAAAGTGAGGAACTGATGGTAGGAGTAGTGCTCCATCTCAGACCCCGAAACAATCTCCTTGTGCTATTGAAATGGAGATAGACTCCCTCACTGTCTGGCTAATACTGACTTTTAAAAAATTCTATGCTGTTATTTAAATTTTATTTTTTAATCATCTTCACTAATAGGAGTTGAACATTCATTATTTTTGCTCAAAAAGCAAGATCTGGTGTTAGTGAATGTGTATATATATTTACTTTGTCGTTAATCGATTTATTTTCATAGTTTCCTCCAGACATACTTACATACAAACTGCCCTTTATATATGTATAGATAGATTATTATTTTGTAAAAAATAAAAATAAAGATACCTTCTTGTACATATGACAATGAAGATAAAATTCGATTGAACAAAATGAATTATATTTTGAAATTAAAAAGATATTTAAATATCATGTCTACTTGATCATTTGTTTGGGGAACATAATTTATTAAGTGTGTATGTGTGTGTCTGTATATATATGATTATTTAAATAAAGACATATTTTAACCTATGAATATTAAGAGTAATGTATTTACTAAAAACGTATAAGATAAATATTGGACTCAACAGAAATATACAGTAGATTAAGAGTAATGACATGAGTAACATTTTAAACAAATATATATATATATATATATATATATATATATATATATATATATATATGTATGTCAAGAAATAGTAGAAGTAATTCTGACAATATGTAATATTATAAAAATTTAAAAAACACAAGTTTAATTAACGAATGATGTTTAATAAGCCGACGTAGCAGTGTTTCAGTTTGTTTAACAAACCTTCCTCAGGGCTTTCGTTGATTTAAGGAAAAATAAATTATTAATGAAAACAAAAGTCTGCGAGTCTCTGCTTTTGGTATGTGGCTGCTTTTGTTGATATTCATATCTGTGGACATTAATCAGTGTTTTAAAGTTTGACTTTTCTTTCCTCATATTTGTATATCAACAAAAGCAGAGGCTCATAGACTTTTGTTTTCATTAATAATTTATTTTTCATTAAATCAACAAAGGCCCTGAGGAAGGTTTTGTTAAACAAACCGAAACACTGCTGTGTCAGCTTATTAAACATGATATGTTAATGAAACTTGTGTTTTTTCAATTTTTATAACTCTTAACATCCTGTTGAGAATTTTCTAAGTCCAGAACCCCATTCCTATAAGGATTTATTAAAAAATGGTTAAAAATGGCCTTTACATCTAAAATTACCTGTTATTTCACTTAAATCAAAAACTTCTAAATATGTTTAATACTACATTTAAACAAAAGGTTATTGTTTGGGGCAGATTAGGAAAATGAATGTGACTTCTGGCCGGGTGGAATGAGGTCTTATAGGATATTAAGAGTTAATAAAAATATATATATATATATATTATATATATATATATTTTCTGTTATGTGGAATTAGTCATTTACTAAGCTTTGCTAGTCTTGCACATTGGCCTTAGGTTGCAGTACTTACTGCTACTAAGTAGTCACCTATCAAAATACTAAGTAGACTCATCAATACTTAAGTGATCTAGTGGGACTTGACCGTAAGTCTCCGCAGAAACAGTTTGGTGGATGAATGTACAAAAACTTTCTTGAATTATTCAACAACTTTAAAAAACAACCAAAAATTGATGTCCAAATTTGATAATACACCAAAAAAAAATATAAAGAATGAAAAATATAATTTTTCATGAATAAATGATGAATATGAAATAATAAAATTGTAGCCAGAGGAAAAATAAATTACCTAAACAGGCACATACATGTCTTGCATGCAAGATATCTGCTAATCTATACATATATAAATGGCAGTTTGTGTGTATGTATGTCCGGATGAGAGTATGAAAATACAACAATTAACGACAAAGTAAATATATATACACATTCACAATCACCAGATCTTGCTTTTTGAACAAAAATAAAGATTTGATTTTTGTTTGAGAAGATCATTAAAAATAAAGTTAATATGATAACAGTACGGATTCTTTTTTTTGCACTTTCTATTTTAAATAGGAGACATTAATCTTTCTTTTAAGAGTGTCTGAATCAACGCAAGGTCTTTTTTACATAGAGATTTTAATGGGGCATCCTGTGAGGATCCAACTTGCGATTCAGTAATTATGGATCTGTGAGACTACCTTTCTTTTACACCCCCTCTACCCAGGTGATGCTGGGTAGCTGCTTCTAGTCTCTTATAAGTGGTTGAAGAGAAAGTGGAGTGAACTCTACTGCCCAGCATAAAGATTGAACTCGCAACCTCCAGGTTATGAGTAATGCCCTTTTAAAAGCATTCTGTCACACCTAACGTAAAAAGTTAAAATGCTCATAGTTAGTCAGAATACATAACTAAAAGTTTCACGTAAAGTGAATCATAATGTCTGATAGGAAAGCAAGAAACAAACAAAAAAAATAAAATTAAAAAATCATGTAACTACAATAATGTTCTAGCGCAATGGTTCTCAACCTTTTCTTTTACCTGTTGACCCCCTTTTAATCCTATTTTAATATGGTGGAACCCCCCCCCCCTAGCCGTTTGTTGTTTAAAAATCCCATTGTATTTTTATTGTTAAATACATTTTACTTGTCTGGGTCCCCAAAAAAGTTATATGGACCCCGGTTGAGAACCACTGTCCTAGCTGATGTCCACAAATCAAAACGTTGAAATTAATTAATATTAGCAAGATGAGAAATGAATTACTTCATGAGACTAAGCAGGCGTGTTCATGTCTTCCATGAAAGATATCTGCTTATCTCTTATAAATGGTTAAAAAGAAACAGAGTGAACTCTACTACTGCCCAGCACAGAGATTGAAGTCACAACCTCCAGGTTATGAGTAATATCCTTCTAAAAGTATTATTTCACCCCTGTTGGTTAGAATGGTTTAGCCAGTGAAGGAGATAAAATCCAGTGCAGTTTTTCTAGAGAACACTTACTTTTTTTCTGTTGCCTGGAGAACCTTTGTCGTTCTACTTTACTAACACAGATCTCTATGCTACTCATACGCTGAGGGCCAGTATTGAACAAGGAATCTTGTGATTCCTAGGCAGATGCTAAACCAACCATTACATATATAAGTCTACCAAACTTTATTGTAGGGCCGGTTTATCTCAGTTGGTAGAGCGGCAGCCTGGGAACCACAAGGTTCCTGGTTCGATACTGGCCCTCGCCAACTTAGCATATGAGTAGCACAGGAATCTGTGCTGTAAAGTGAGGAACTGATGGTAGGCATGGTGCTCCACCCCAGATACTAAAAACAATCTTCTGGGTCTAGCACTAGTGAAAAGGAGATAGGCTACCTCACTGGCTGATACTAACTTCAGGCCACCCGATGACTTACCAAACTTTATACTTCTATAAAGATTTACGTGATATAGATTCCAAGAATTGGTATAAAGTTAGTTTTATTGATTATGGAAGTAGCAGACCATTCTTTGGAACTTTGCAAATGGCAGTCTCCTAGTGGGCATTTTGTCTATTCTTCTTTCTATTCTAAAAGGTCACGACAAGGTCAGAGGTCAAGTTGTTTTCTTTCTTTATTGCCTAGTACATTGTAAAAAGATGTATGGAGTAGAAGTTCTGATTTTTTTGGTTCCATTAATACAGCCATTCCTAAACTGTTCTGGCCGGGGGGGGGGTGATAGTTCTAAAGCAACAAAAATATTTCAGTGCACTTTGTATATAAATTCAAAAATACATTAAAAAAAATGGTCTTTTATATATTTTAGCTTATAAAAAAACTGAATAACATTGTTAGTAACTAGCTTAAAAGCCGCCTTATCGGGCGGTAATTAAGCAGAAGAACTCAAAATTTATCGCTGTATTTAAGTATTGCATTAATATTTAAGTTTAACTTTTAAAAGTTTAATGATAATTGTTCTGCTACCACTTAATTTAAAGACAATTTCATGTACGTAGGTCCTTTATATATCTGTACATCTCCGTGTATCTATCTATCTATATATATAATAATAAATAAGTTATCCACAGACACGTGTTTCGAGGTTTCACCTCTCATCAGTGTGGCTACACTTTAACAGCTACCTCTAGCCAGGATTGAGACATGAATGAATTTTCGTCTGCCAAATCTCCTACCCATACGGCCATTAGCAGCTGTCAAATATAGGAGAATATTTAATTGATACATTTCTAAGTGGAAATGAATTCACTAGAGTCCTCTAACTTTGTAAACAAAGTGAGGGTTAGCTACACCTCCGGTCGGTTGGGTGTCAGTCCGGCACCTTAACCATTAGGCTGTCTTCACTTACAGAATGGGAAGGGGATTTTAACTGTTTTAATACACACATCGCTTTGTGTGTAAAGGCTGTCACAGAGTGCTCCATTCCTCCTTATAGAGAAGTGCGTTGCATTTACGCTTGAGTTGGCGGCCGTCAGCGAGATCTATATCTATATATATATATATATATATAATTGTTTCTATTTCATGTGTGTCTTTCGCTGGATTTTGCAATTAATTTTGATTATTCCCAAATTTACTTCCAAGTTTTAAAAAATTGTCATTTTATAAAAAAAATTGTAGCAGAAAAAAATCACAAAAAATTGTTTTGTTTTTTTAATGGCATCTCAGGCAGGGTCCAGTGGCTTCGGCCCTGGACCGTTGATGTAATTAACAGCATTGATCTCAGGGGGCTATACCCGCTGGCAATACTGCCCTCTTGAGATTTAAAGGGGCTTGGCTGGGTTTATTCCCCAGTGCCTGTGGTACCCCCTTGAGGGGGAATGCCGACAGGGTCAAAGCATATTTACACCCACCACCCATGAGTTTCAGTTCGTGGGTGGTCCCACATTAATAGGGCCTTGTGCCTGACCTGGATACGTGGTAAATATCCATATCAACCTCGGTGGGTCAATGCCAACAAGTTTTGAAATAAATTCATTCTTGATGGATACTCAATTTCTTTTTTTATAAACACATTTTTTTCTATTTAACCCATAGATGGGACCCTAACAGGTACTACCACTCCGGGTCAGAGTGAAATTGGGAGCAATGGTGATGAAGGGGTGCTCCACATTCCCCAAACCTCCAAAACTGGAACCTCACCATCAGATAGTTTAACGTCATTCCCAGGACACGAAAACCCTCAGCCTTCTAGCACATATGATAAAAAGGGTTGGGGGTTGCTAATAAGGTTGGTGCAATCATATAGTTGCTAGGGCTTGACGTGACCAAACCGATTGATCAGAGGGGCCCACTCCGACTGCCCATCCCACCTAAGTTAGTGCCATAGTAGAGTGTTGCATATCATGGACTGCTAAGCCCCAAGGATTCTGTCCTTAAGTATCATGGGTTGCCACCGACGGATAACAAGTGGACCCATTAGAGGGTTTTTACCCTCCCCCTGCAGAGGTGCAGTTGGTGTATTCTAAAGCCCCAGCTGACAGGGCGAATAATGCACTTGAAAAATGCTTACTAACCCCTTCGAAATCTATCTGATTTTGTGTATGCTGAAGTAGAGATAGTAGTATATTTTTTATCATTAGCAATAACAAATATATAGTGAATAAAACTGTCCTTTAGTTGCCTCAAGCAACACATATGTTTTGCTTTTTTTTTCACCCACTAGAACAATCTTACTTTCTATATTGTAAGCTGAGAAAGGAAAAAAGGAAAACCAAAAACGCAGTTATGGGCCAAATACAGAAAACCTGTTATTTTTAAAAGGCAAGAAAAAATCTTTAAAAGAAAATCTAAATAATTCTAAATTATGGGTTGAAATAAGAAATCCCCGAAAGACACCTGAAGCAAAACCTCTAATTGAAGGAAGGAACAGGTAAGAAACTCTTAAACAATGTAGATATTAAAACACTGGTTCCCAAACTGTGCCCTGTGGCACACTGGTATGCTACTAGATGCAAATGTTTACACAAAAAAGTATATACGTAAAATCAGAATTCAAAAAAAAAAAAAGGCTCCTCCTATTATAGATCATTTAACAACTTTGCAGCAGAAATTAACGCACTCCTATATACTCAAACAAGAACAACAACCATAGTGTGAAACATGTCAAACACATTTGACAGTTAAACACTTATTCATGAAATGCAGGGTTTTGCTCATATCAGAAACCGTTATTTTAAAGCAAACAATATGAAAGATCTGTTTGAAAATGTCAACATGGAGGATATTCTCTTTTTTTTTTAGGGAAATAAAATTATACCATAGAATTAGACATGAAACTAATCAATGCTAACACATTGCTAAAACCAATTAGTGTAAATATAAATACACGATGTGTATCACCTACTAACCGTTAGGCATGACATAACCCCAGACAGTTGATATGCTGTTAAAATCAATCAATAAACAAACAAATGTGATGTAAGCTGTGACATAGTTTTAGTTACAGACAGAAATACACCCAATCTCCATTATTAATAGATTTGAAATTATATATTTACCAATGCCTCTGCATGAGTAGGATGTGGCACAACGTCAATTTTTTGATATGCCATTAAACAAAACAAAAACAATTTTTTGTGATTTTTTTTTTTTTTTGCTACAATTTTTTTATACAATGAAAATTTTTTTTAAAGTTTGAAATAAATTTGGGAATAATCAAAATTAATTGAGAAATGCAGCAAAAGTCACCCATGAAATAGAAATAATTGTTTGTAGTGAAACTGAGGACCAATGTACATGAAATTGTCTTTAAATCAAATTGACAGCAGAACAATTATCATTAAACTTTTAAAAGGTAAACTTAGATATTAATGCAATAATTAAATGCAGTGAACAAATTTGAGTTATTCTGTCATTTATTGTTGCCTATCACAGAAGCTAGCTTAATTACTGTCCGATAAGGCAGCTTTTAAGCTATTCAAAAACAGCTTTGCTGACTTCTATAATCCCTATGAAAATGATGGTCATCAGTTTCCCGGTCTTTTTTCGGATCAAATGACCAATTGATATCTATTAAAATCCAGCAACAGTATTTACCTCCAAGTGTGAAGATGAAACTGTTAGTCTACAGAAATTCTTCAATGTCACTTATTAATTAAATTTGTTATACGACATAAAGAATAAATAAAAACAAAGTTTTAGACTTAAGTTTACTTAAAAGTTTTACTTACTTATTACTTAATATTGAATACATATATATATATATATATATATATATATATATTGGAGAAAGTAAAATTCCATTAGGTAAATGTAAAGTTGTTTGTCATAATAGAATTAAGGTTTTGTTTTTGATCTGTGTGGTGTCTGTGTGTGTCTATAGTTGTATGTGTGGTGCCACTGTGATGTCAACTATAGCTGTGTGTGTATGTAATTGTCACTGTGTGTGTGTATCTGAAAAGGACACCTGAATCTGTAAAATCTAAAGAAATTTGGTTTTATGCTTTTTGTTGCAAATGCATTAACAGGCAAATAGGAAAAAAGATTTTTGAAAACTCTCGAGAACTGAGATTTTTCTTGATAAAGTTGGACAGTCTGTCTCACTAACAGCCAACACTCACTAAAAAAAAGAAAAAATTACACACACACACACACACACACACACACACGTATGTCAAAAAAGTATTAAGATTTTTGTACTTTTTTGACACACCTTGTATTTTGGAAAAAAATGTCCTGAAGAAGATTGGAGATACATATTTAATATATATTTACTTATAAATATTTGATACGTGTATAACAATCAAAACGTTTAACTTCCCAACCCTATTGCCCTTATGATAAAAAGGGTTGGGGCTTGCCATATGGGTGCTAGAAGGCGGTAACTGAGGGTCTACAAGTCCTGGGAATGATGTTAAACTATCTGATGGTGAGGTTCCAGTTTTGGAGGTTTGGGGAATGTGGAGCACCCCTTCATCACCATTGTTCCCTGGTCCACACTGGCCCGGAGTGGTAGTACCTGTTAGGGTCCCATCTATGGGTTGAATAGAAAAACATGAGTTGATAAACAAAATTGTATTATGCATTAAGAATGAATTTATTTCAAAACTTTATCGGCATTAAATGACCCACTGAGGTTGATATGCCGTAAAACAAAACTAAACCGTTTAACATTGCCATCCTGTTTTTGAAATCTCAATAAATCATCATTCATTCATATACAGGGTGCGGCATAAGTAACGTCCTATGTTTAATTAAATTAATTAATTAATTAAATTAAACAAAGGGTGTTACTTATGCAGCACCCTGTATGTATGTATGTATATATATATATATATATATATATATATGTCATATTTCTGTAGGATTTGCAGTCTGATGAAGCAGGTTGATATTGGTAGAAATAAATTTATAACTCAATATGAAAAGTATTTAAGCGTTTTCTTTGCTAAATGTATTGCTCTATATATGATTCCCCAATTGTTGCCCATTGTTAATGCATCAATATGGACTATACCAATTTTTATATTTCGATGTTAAAAAAAGGACCTGCTTAGAACCATTCCCAACACCAACAAACCTAATTATTTATATATACACACAAGGCTCTTTGCGTTCTATTTACTTACAGATATGAGAATTTTTATAATATACAATTTATATATAAGAATGTAACTATGATGAAATTGCTGAAATTTAAGTGGGTCAGGTTTGTATTACTCTGAAAACAAAATTTAAGATTTAAATTTTTTAAAAAATTTACTATGCATGCATGAATATGTACTAAGTAAAAACAGCATCTGATTGGCTTGTATTAGTAAAAAATTTTTTGTGTGTTTTTTTTTTTTTCTTTGTTGTTTTTGTTTATTATTGTTTTGTTTTCTTGTGGTTTTTCTTCCAAAATATCTGCACTGACCCAAATGCATGAATTCCTTTTTATTTATTTATTCATCTATTTTTCTTCTTTTTTTTTTTGGTTGCATTGTGCTGTTTGTGTGTGGTGCCTGTTTACAAACAAATATAACTTTTCTCTCCAGCAGGGGAGGAAAACTAATTGAAATATGTACGCCAGCGCTCGATACTTTTTATCCTTTTACCTATCTTGCTCATTCGTATTTCTGCATTGTTTTGATTTTAGAAATCCTTCAAGATTATTTTCTGAACACCAACAAAATCCGAAAGACAAATGTTCTCTTCAAATAATGCACATCGCCAGAATAAGATGAAAAAACAAGAAAACAATAAACAAGAATCGTTATTTTTGAGTTCAACAAGAAAAGCTGACATATAGTTTTATACATTTAATTTCCTGGTGAGAATTAAAAAAGAAAAAAAAAAAGAAACATTTTGGCCACCACGAAGCAGAATTAAACATGGAGGCTTTGGAAAACTTTTTTCATTTTTCTATTTCATCTTTCGGCAAACTCTGTGGGTTTTTTACCTAACATACTTATCCTCCTCTTTTTATTTTTACATTAAACATTGTCAACCATTATTATTATTAATATTTACTAGCAAATATATGCACCCTCTGAGTTCAAGTATTTAAGTTTTAGTATAATAAAATATTATATTAAATTAGGAAGGCTAGTGAAACTAAATAGGAATGCAGATAAAAACAAGATTTGAAACGGTGTGTATAATCGAAAAATAGAAAATTGAAACTCACTCTTCCATCACTCCCATCTTTCATTGCTAAATTTTCTAATTGAACTATTTAGCTAAAATAGGTAGTAAAGAATAAAATGACAGTTATTTCTTCTTGTTAATGGATTTCCTTTAAGATTTATTCCCAAGATTTTTTTATTTTATTCATTAACATATAACCAAACAATTAGAAATCAATAATACTAAGTGCATATTTATTAAGATAATTTTTTTTAGACCAAGTAGATTAGGCCAACACAAACTCACTGAAGGTGGTGGTCCTATCAGCTGTGGCTGTAGAATACGCTGACTATACCTCCATTCAGTCCACCTGTTGGCCATGTGTGGCAACCTGTAAGATCTAAGGACAAGATTGTACTGGCTAACCACTTTGGCACTTACTGATAGTGCCACACCTTCAGTGATTTTCTAAATCCAAAAAGGGCAACATATTAAATGGTAATGCAGAAAATAGATTTATGAAAAGGGTTTAGTTCCAGTTAACTCACAAATGATTGGTATCAAGTCCCAAGACAATAAAGATTACACAATCCAGTTCAGCATTAAATCCAAAAGGGCAACATATTAAATGGTAATACAGAAAATAAACTTATGAAAAGGGTTTAGTTCCAGTTAACTCACAAATGATTGGTATCAAGTCCCAAGTCAATAAAGATTACACAATCCAGTTCAGCATTAAATCCAAAAAGGGCAACATATTAAATGGTAATACAGAAAATAAACTTATGAAAAGGGTTTAGTTCCAGTTAACTCACAAATGATTGGTATCAAGTCCAGAGTCAATAAAGATTACACAATCCAGTTCAGCATTAAATCCAAAAAGGAATCCAACATCGGCAAGATGTCCTTTTCCAAGTGGGAGACATCACATTATTAAATAGCTTACAGTTGTTAGATAATTTATAGTAATTAGAAGATTAATTTTTCCCAGAATGCAATATCGATGATTATTTATTTCAGACAGGAAATTGTATATGGTTTATACCTAGAGGATTTGAACTTGTATTTCTTTTGTCCCAGAGAGGCTCAGATGAATAATACATCAGTTGTTTTATCTCAGCAATGGGAACAAATAGGTTGGCAAAAAGCTCAAAACTAACTTTTTAAACTCATCTTCTACTTCATTCTCACCCCCTCTCTCTCTACCCTATTTTTTCTACACTAGTTTGCTTATCTAAGCTTAATGAATAACAAGAACTTATTATTTAGAAACCAAAATCTAACCTTTTAAACTCATCCTCTACTTAAACTCTTTCTCTCTCAATTGGAGGTGCTTGAAATGGAATTGGCAACCTAAGTTCAAATCCTGAACAGGGCTGATTGTATTTCACATAGTGCTAATACCCTTTGGAAAGGTATGAATCCAACTATTCTCTCTCCAGCTGGTAAATTGTAGGGTAGACTGGGCAACTCTGGCAACCAGTCTAGGAGAAAGAAAACTATGAATTCACACCTGTTAAACTTTACTTAAAAATTAACCTCATTTTGGTTGTGTGAAGGGGTTGATTAAATACATTCTCATTCTCTGCTTTTTTTATTGTTATAACAAAGCAACTAAAAATCTAAGAAAACACTTCATTTTTATTGAAGTATAGCCATTCAAATCTTCTTGCTTTTGTCTATCATATCATTTACAATAATAAGTGGTATACAATTCTGTTATAAAAGAAATTGGGATTTTCATTTTGGTTGATTTTTTTTTTTTAATACTTTTTTTCTTGCTTTATGGGAATTTCTATAAAAAATATTCTATCTGTTGTTGCTAACCTTTTAAAAGTAAAATACAAAATCTCCCACACCCAATACCACAAGGGTTTTTGTAAAAAATAGTTTATTTTTATGTTTGATCATAGGACAGTGTGTCACATGTAGACAGTTTATTTTTATGTTTGATCATAAGAGAGTGTGTCACATGTAGACAGTTTATTTTTATGTTTGATCATAAGAGAGTGTGTCATATGTAGACAGTTTATTTTTATGTTTGATCATAAGAGAGTGTGTCATATGTAGACAGTTTATTTTTATGTTTGATCATAGGACAGTGTGTCACATGTAGACAGTTTATTTTTTATGTTTGATTATAGGACAGTGTGTCATATGTAGACAGTTTATTTTTATGTTTGATCATAGGACAGTGTGTCACATGTAGACAGTTTATTTTTTATGTTTGATCATAAGAGAGTATGTCATATGTAGACAGTTTATCTTGTGGGTTATTCATGAAAAAACAAACCTTGAATTAAATTGCCCTGTTGGCTGAGTTTAGAAAACATCCTCCCACTACCACTAAAACGTAAAGGAATGTCCTAGCTATTACACCTTTCTTTTATTATACTTTTGTACTTGGTTAAATCGAACTTAACAACCTAAATTCCACCATTGTATGTCACCCCATCGAAAGAAAAAAAAAATACCAAAAATCAGGGAATTAACCAAATTTAACCAAATTTTCAGTGTTGATATATTAATGAATAAAAGATATAATGCATCAGTTATTTTATTTAAAAACATTTACATTTCTTCAGATCAGTTAACACTGAACCAAGTATCTTTGAGGCATTACACAGATTATCAAAGATACGTGGTTCCAAGTTAACTGACCTGAAAAATGTAAAAGTTTTTAGATAAACTAACTGATGCATTATATCTTTTTTTCATTAATATATCAACACTGAAAATTTGGTTAATATCCTGATTTTTGGTATTTTTTTTCTTTCAGCAGGGAGATATACAATGGTGGAATTTAGGTCCATTCGATTTAACCCTTGTACTTGATTGCTTTGCTATCATTCTTGTGGCCGTGTTTTTTCGCCATCCATCATCAACATCCTTGTTAGTCACTCTTGTCTTCATTTTTAAATGCACTACATCAACCATCAGCAGACACTAATGATCTTCTTACACTCTCAGAATCTCTCTCAATGGTGTGATGCATTCAATTATATCCCTCGCAGGGACTATCAACTAATACCAGTCTCTTAGATACGGTGTCTAAAAAAGAAATAGTCTTAAAATTTATTTTAAAAGATGGATAAGATATTGAAATTCAACAAGACAGTTTTGTAGATAAACACTTGAAGTTTCTATTATCTGCGATATTCGGACTATTGTCATCATCTTCATTGTTATCTGTACAATGTTTCGGCTGATATGCGCTCTGGCCTTCTTCAGGTATTTCTTGTCGGACTCGGGAACCTTCTTGTTTTAATCGGGAGCCATCACGGAACTTTGATTACAACAAGAAGGTTCCAGAGTTCAAAAAGAAGGTTCCCAAGCTTGAAAAGGTTCCGTGAGTCAGACAAGAAAATGTTGTACAGATAACAATGAAGATGAGGACAATAGTCCGGATAATGCAGATAATAGTAATCATCAAGCCTCATCTCAAACATTCAGAGAAATACTTGAAGTTTCTTACTGTGACTTATAGTTTGATTCATTGTTAAAAATTTGAGGCTTTATAAACATGTCTTCATAATTACATTCATAGTGCTCTTGGATGGAGCACTTCTGAAATTCCTCTTTTGATATGGTGTGAAGCTATGTTGTAGCTGTATCAAAGATGGATTGTCACATTGGCAGGGCATCCTGACTGATGTTGGAACACCTGGTGCTACCAAAAGCCTTAATAATAAATTTAGTGTTTCTCTACAAATCTGTATCATCAGTGTTAGTTATTTGTCTAAATTTTTTAGATGAGGTTCGATAATTTGTATTATTTAGATTTTTTGAACTGTTGTCCTTATCTGTTATATACACAATGTTTTGGCTGATGTGTCCTCCAGCCTGGTTCTGGTGTTTTTTTATCGAACTTAGGAATCTTCTAGTCAGAATTGGGAGCCTTCATGGAAATACAAACCAAACTAATGGATTATTTAATTGGCTACAATTGTTAAGATTCTGTTTAATCAAGTTTCTATCCAAAATCATCTAAAATTTAAGTAAAGATTCAAATTGGGAAATAATTTTGAATAATTTGACTGTTGTGCAAACAAAGCATCAAATAATTTGTAAAGGCTCCCAGTGTTGATAGTTGATAAAGTTTTTTTTTTTTTTTTTAAGTTGCACTTTTGCCAAAATTTTTAAATGTTTCTTCTTACATTCCTTTTTTTTTTCTCCTTCCAGGCTCTCTCAGAAGATGTTTGGCCGTCCCCAGTCATTCCTCTACGTGGTTTTTGGCATCTCTATTGGGCTGACCATCTCAATGCTGACCAGTTCAATGAATGGTGTTCTCTGGAACAATCTGGTTGTACGAAGACAATTTCATGATCATGATCATGATGGACTTAACATCCCCGGATTGGCCGTGGATTTACGGAAAAATATATTGATCCTGATGAGAATGAACATCAGAACAATGATTCACATCATCACCATGGTGAGTTTAAAACATTACTTTGTAGTCCTCTAGATGGCATCCAGTGTCCATACACTTGATGAATCACGTTTTTGCTGATCAGTAAACTCTGGTGTGTCCATGTATTGGAGTCCATAAGAGAATGATTAAACCAAGGAAAAAAATATTTTTTGTCAACTTTATCTTCATCAAGGTGTGCTGACAGCACATATTCCCTTGACTCTCTCTTGGTAAGTCCTCTTGATGGCATCCAGAGTCCATACACAGTGAATATTTCTTGGTCAGCTCATTAAGATGTAACAATTAGCGAAATAGATCACTATTTTAGTAGTGACCACCCCGAGTGGATTTTAACGGATTTGTATTCAAAGCTTTCCTTCTCCTAGACTGGTTGCCTAACTAAGGTTAAAGAGCCCATTCTGCCCTACTATTTACCCATAGCTGGAGGGAGCGTAGTTGGACTCATACCTTTACCAAAGGTTTGGCTAGGTAACCAGAAGGAAAACTTAATTGAAACCTGGTAAACTCCACTTAAGAAATTGACCTTGTGTCATATCCTACTCTTTCAGAGAGGTTGGTAAATATATACATTGCATGTTCATCTGTATGGCTTTCAAATCTCACTCAAGGTAAAGTAATGCACAACATGTTAGTGCACCAACTATCACAATACTACCAACAATGCTTCGGTCAGTCGATATATGTCCAGCACATTAGTACATGCTAAAACATTGCAAAACTTCTGACTCACCTTTGTATAACATTGCACTTTTAATATGACCATCTATATAATAATACTGATTAGTATTATCTGCATTATTCGGACTATTGTCCTCATCTTTATCATTATCTGTACAATGTTTCGGCTGACATCATGGAACTTTGAACCTAACCCTTTATTCAGTCCATGGGGGTATCCTGTTCTCATTCTGCTAACCATATCTAGGGTATAGACGTTAAGCTGTGTTAATTATTAAGAAGGTTCCCAAGTCCAACAAGAAATACCTGAAGAAGGCCGGAGGGCATATCGGCCGAAACATTGTACAGATAACAATGAAGATGAGGACAATAGGAAACCTTCTTTTCGAGCTCAGGAACCTTCTTGTTGTAATCAGGAGCCATCACGGAACTTTGAACCTAACCCTTTATTCAGTCCATGGGGGTATCCTGTTCTCATTCAGCTAATAATAGCTGGGGTAGATCCGTTAAGCTGTGTTAATTATTAAGAAGGTTCCCGAGCCCGACAAGAAATACCTGAAGAAGGCCGGAGGGCATATCGGCCGAAATGTTGTAAAGATAGATGACAGTTATCTCTAGACTGCAGGTTCAATCCTGGTCAGGGGCAGCATTAACACAGAATAATAATTAACACCTGTACCCAGCTAGGGTTAGTGGAATGAGAACAGGATACCCCCATGGACTGAATAAAGGGTTAGGTTCAAAGTTCCGTGATGACTAATTACGAAAAGTTCGACAAGAAATACCTGAAGAAGGCCGGAGGACACATCAGCTGAAACGTTGTACAGATGACAATGAAGATGAGGACAATAGTCTGAATAATACAGATAATATTAATCATCAAGTCTCATCTCAAAAATTCAGAGAAATAGTTCCTTAACAATAAAGATGAGGACAATAGTCCGAATAATCCAAATTATCAAGCCTCATCTCAAAAATTCAGAGAAATAATAATAATACTGGTGTTTCTAGAAAAATATGACTTATCTTGCAACACCCTCTGATTAAAATTGAGACGGTCCAAATAATCCAAGATGTAAGTGTTGTCACCTCAGCTTAATAATGGACCATTCCATTTTTATTATAAAGAAAGAAAGGGAAGAAAAGGGGCATGCTACACAGAAAAATATAATAAGAAAGAGAGTAGGAGAAAGATAGAGAGGTGATCACACGGAAGTGATAACACTAATCTGTTTCATCGCCCTGTTGGCTGGGGCGTTAGAAGGCACCAACTGCACCTCTGCAGAGGGGTAAGACTCCCCCAATGGGGCCACCTGTTGGCTGTGGGTGGTGATCCGTGATGCTTAAGGATAGAGCCCAGGTGGATGAGCAGTTTATGACTTGCAATACTCCACTTTGACCCTATCTTGGGCTAGATGGGCGGTCGGAGAGGCCCCTCTGATCAATCGCCTGGTCACGTCAAGCCCTAGCACCTATATGATTTTCCCAATCCTATTGCCCTTATGGCAAGCCCCACCCCTTTTTATCATATGGGTGCTAGAAGTCGGTGACTGAGGGTCTAGATGTCCTGGGAATGACATTAAACTATCTGATGGTGAGGTTCCAGTTTTGGAGGTTTGGGGAATTAAACTTTTTACATATTGAACTATTTTGCAAGAGCTCATAAGTAAACATATAAAATGTTGTAATAATTAAATTATCATACTGTG
Source organism: Doryteuthis pealeii (assembly GCA_023376005.1). NCBI lineage: Eukaryota > Metazoa > Mollusca > Cephalopoda > Myopsida > Loliginidae > Doryteuthis > Doryteuthis pealeii. Next base: position 10,138,165 of record CM042174.1, read on the forward strand.
GTATATCCACAGGTCCAACGATTCAAGATTATTATACTTTTTACATATTGAACTATTTTGAAATAGCTCTTATCAAATGTAATAATTAAATTACCATATGGTATATCCACAGGTCCTGCTAGTTTTTATTTTATTTTAACGTATTATTTTTCTCTTTCAGATGATGACACAATTGCAAATCAATTAAAAAAGAAAGTGCGTGTCCTCTGTTGGATTATGACAAACCCAAATAATTTACAAACAAAAGCAAAACATGTTAAACACACATGGGGAAAGCGGTGTAATGTAATATTGTTTATGAGTTCCAAAACGGACCCTAGCTTCCCCACGATAGGCCTCAATATCTCCGAGGGACGAGATCATTTGACGGGCAAAACTATGAGGGCATTTCTTTATGTTTACAAAAATCACTTCAATGACGCTGACTGGTTTATGAAGGCTGACGATGATACGTATGTAATTGTGGAAAACTTGCGCTACTTTCTCTCAAGTAAGGATCATAATTCACCCATCTATTTTGGACATCACTTTAAACCTATTGTGAAAGGTGGATACCACAGTGGCGGTGCTGGCTATGTGCTCAGCAAAGAGGCCTTACGTCGATTTGCAGTTTTGGGAAATTCCAAGATTTGTCGAGCCGATGGAGGTGCAGAGGATGTTGAAATGGGGAGCTGTTTACACAAATTAAATGTGACAGCTGGCAAAACTGTAGACAGTTTAGGACGGTCACGATTCCATTGTTTCAACCCAGGAACACATCTCCATGGAGGTTACCCAAGTTGGTTCTACTCATATGATTCTAACGGAGCAAGATCGGTAAATTTTTTTTTTCTTTTATCTTTTTTTTTTTTTTTTCAAGTATTCCCATCTAATACATTAGTTTGCAGTTATTTGGTTTCAAGTATTCCTAGCCAGTACAATTAATTTGCACAGTTATATGGTTTCAAGTATTCCTAGCCAATACAAATAATTTGCACAGTTATTTGGTTTCAAGTATTTCTAGCCAATACAAAACAGTTATATGGTTTCAAGTATTCCTAGCCAATACAAATAATTTGCACAGTTATATGGTTTCAAGTATTCCTAGCCAATACAAATAATTTGCACAGTTATATGGTTTCAAGTATTCCTAGCCAATACAAATAATTTGCACAGTTATATGGTTTCAAGTATTCCTAGCCAATACAAATAATTTGCACAGTTATATGGTTTCAAGTATTCCTATCTAATACTAATAATTTGCAAGCAAATAAATGTATCCAATCATAATTTTAAAATAAATCTTTTTAACTCTTCCTATCTAGTATTAATAATTTGCATACAATTATTTGGTTTCAATATTCATCTAGTATTAATAATTTGCATACAGTTATTTGATTTCAAGTATTCCCATCTAGTATTAATTTGCATACAGTTATTTGATTTCAAGTATTCCCATCTAGTATAAATAATTTGCATACAGTCATTTGATTTCAAGTATTCCCATCTCGTATTAATAATTTGCATACAGTTATTTGATTTCAAGTATTCCCATCTAGTATTACTAATTTGCATACAGTTATTTGATTTCAAGTATTCCCATCTCGTATTAATAATTTGCATACAGTTATTTAATTTCAAGTATTCCCATCTAATACGTTAGTTTGCAGTTATTTGGTTTCAAGTATTCCTATCTAATACTAATAATTTGCAAGCAAATAAATGTTAACTATCATGATATTGCAACCAATTAGGCAGTGTTTACCTGTTTAACAAGTAAACACAGCAATATCAATGTTTTAAGAGTTAATTTATTAATCTAGTTCACTGATACCACCATTCTAGGTCAGAGTGGACCTGAGAGTAATGGCAATGAAGGTGAAACTAAACCACTTTCCAGAGCTCCAGAACTGGAGCCTCATCACCAAATACAGTTTAGTATCACACTCACAATGTCTGTTTCATAGGTTGGGGGGGGGGGTCTTACTCTTCTACAGGATGGGATAGTTTCCTTTCTGTATAAAAACCATATTACAATTTTTGAAGGGAAATAATTATTAATGTTAATTATAAAGTAAGTCGATGGAAGGGGTGGCCTAAAGTCGGTATCAGCCAGTCAGCGAGGGAGTCTATCCCCTTTTCAATAGCGCTAGACCCAGGAGATTATTTTTTAGCATCTGAGGTGGAGCGCCATACCTACCATCAGCTCCTTTACCACACAGATCCCTGTGCTACTCATACGCTGAGTTGGCGGGGACCGGTATTGAACTAGGAACCTTGTGGTTTCTAGCCGAATGCTCTACCGACTGAGCTAACCCGGCCCCTATAATTATAAAGTAATTCCCTTATTTAGTTGTTATTAATTATGATATTCTATGAATAGAATTTGACTTAGTGTCAATGGCTTCAAAAGTAAAAGTAGCAAATTATAGCAAGATCTGTGTTAGGGCAATAGTTTTAAAATACTCTAAATTAGTAACTTAATCTCTTCCCTGATTTTCCTGGGTATTCATGGGATAGGCATTCTGAACATTTTTTTACAATCCCAAGTATTTGCATTCTATCACTGAAACTAAATTTACTAGCCAAGAATTTGTTCGCCGATAATTTCCCATTTTCAATCAGTCTTGAGTACTTTTTTTTTTTTTTTAGCAATTGTGGTGTGTTTTAGTTCCTATTTTCAAAATATAAAAGAATACTTCTTCACTAGTTTATTTTGTATTGTGTTAAAAATTCCAAATTGAAATGGATACTGAGAAAAAGATAACTTTTTTCCTAATGAATGTAAATGATTTCATTTGAAAGTAAAATTTCACTTTACAAAACTAATTCTGTGAGAAATATAAATGAAACGGTTTTTGGCATAATTACAAATAAAACAAAGTTTGATTTTTATTTTATTTTTTCCTTCAATTCTGTATACATATGTGTGCGTGTGTTTGATGCCTATACCAAGAATACTCCGGATAATAATAACAAATCCATATAACTTCAAAAATATTAATAATTTTATAAGAAATATTCTCACATTCACTTAAATATAAAAGGGATAATTTAGCAAATAAAAAAAAAACCTGCCTTGTTTTGGACAGGTAATTATTAAAAAAAAAATTTTTTAAAGTGAAAGGGAAGAGGTTAAACAACTTTCAATCCAATTTACAAGTTAATTTAAGTGTAGGAAATCCCTTAAACACAAAGTTCATTTTAAAAAATAAATGAATAAAAATTTGTTTGAGTATAGAGTGCAGCCATCTTTGTTTAAAAGTTCCCAAAACATTCTGTTCAAAGAAAGCCTATGATAATAAGTATCTGATGTGATCTCTCTGATCGCCCTCCTTCCCAAATGATTTACTTATGGTATATAGTAAAATAACCCTTAAACCAAAAGATCTGGTGCGTGGGCTCTGATGTCAATAAATAGACAAGCAAAAAGTTGATGGAAGCTTCAGAAGGTACCGGAGTGACAGATTGAGAAAGCTATATTTATTTTGAGAGAGAAAGGAGAGTCAAAGAAAAGGACGTTTGCTCTGGTTTTGTTAATAATATTCTGCTTTACCCCAAGTGAACAGCCAGGCCTGTCTTCAAAGAAATTAGGAATTACATCTTTTAAATTTAAACCTTGTAGCAGAAATAACACTCTTGAACCCATATAGTTATTTACTAAGCTTAGCTTAGATGTGGCACGAGACCAGAAGCACCCAATGAGAATCAAACTCACTCTCAATGGTCTACAAATCTAGCTTGCTAACAATTACACTACACAAGTAGCCATATAGCAGTACAAGAGAACCCGGTTGTATCTTACCTGTCTAAATCGAGCCCATGTCCTTCATAATTAAAAAAAAAAAAAACATGATCTAATAATGATGTGGATGTGTGCAGGTGGATGCGTCGCGTGGGTTCTGTGTCAATAAATAGACAAGCCAGAAATCGAGGGAAACTTCAGAAGGTACTCGTATTACAGATTCAGAAGGATATATTTTGAGAGAGAGAAAGCAGAGTCAAAATAAAAAAATTTAAAAAAAGGGACGTTTGCTCTGAATTTGTTTACAATATTCTGCTATGCCCTGGGTGTTTTGACCCTTGATAAACTACAATATCTAATTCAGCCCCGACTGTCCTTTATTTTCTATAAGGACCATCTAATAACCCTCATGCAATATAGTTAAGTAATATTTTGCAGGTTCACAGTTTTCTTACTTTGAGAAATTGTTTTGCTTCAACTTAAAATGATTTCTCTTAAAATTTCCTAAGAGACTTTGTAACAATAAAATAATGTGTCTGCTTTTTTGGTAGACAGACATTAAAAGTTAGTTTGCCTTGTTGAAAAAAACAAACATGTGACCTTCTAATAAAGTTGACTAATGATTTTACTGTCAGAATTTGTAATAAGAAACTTTGTTGTCTTTTAAATAAATAATTAGTTTAGGTAATTTTTAAAACTTTTTTTTATCATTAGTTAATAACTTTTAATTTTTTTCTTTTTCAGGGAATCAACAATATCAGTGACTATGCAATAACGTTTCATTATGTTGGACCGAGGGAAATGCACTCACTAGAATTTTACGTTTATCATTTACGGCCTTTTGGAATTGTCTCTGGAGTACAAGACCTCAATGTGTGATGCCATTCTCTTCACTACATGCGTTTTTTAATTATCTTTAAGGAAAAAAAAAATTCTTTTTTTTTTTCTTCTTTTTTTAAAAATTCTAATCATTCCTTTTCGGCCAGATTTTAATCTGAAGCCATTAAAAAAAAATTCCATTTTGTGACCTGAACAAAAAAGTTGAGAATAATAATTACTAATTCTTTGGTACAAGGTTTGGGGGACAAACATTTTTCTACCTATATATATATTTTTAAGTGGGCTGGATTTTTTTTTTTTTTTTTTTTTTTTTTTTTTTTTTTTAAACAAAGTCTTATATCAACTATAGCCTTTTTGAATTTGAAAAAAAAAAAAAAAAGCAAGTTTGTATTTTGATTAATTTTCAATCATCAATTTTTTAATAATTTTCTTTATTTAGAAAATGTTACACTTGTTTTTTTTTTTTAAATTGGGGTTCATGGCGTGATTTTTAACCCCCAACTTTTAAGGGTCGTGTGACTTGAAAATCAGTTCTCTCAATCCCATTACCTCCAGTTAATAATTTTGAATGGATTGAAGTTGGCCTTATGTCATGTGACCTGAAGACAATGAAAAGAAAAAAAAAATCCTAAATAAAATGTCACACAAAAATGAATAGAGTAAAGTGTAACAGTTAAAATTAACTTTTGAAAATATTCTTTAATTTTTCTTAAAACTTTTTTCTACTTTCCTTAAAAAGTTCTTAAATGTTGTTATGTTTAAATAATCTAACAAGAGTTAAGTTTGTTTTTTCCACTAAAGTTCATATTTTATTTGTAAGCTAAACATTTTGGCATTCCTTCTAATATCCTTATCTTTGTTGTTTTTGTTTAAATTTAACTGGACAATATAATTGAGTTTGGGGGGGGGTGCAAAATAAAGTTGTCACTCATTTTGAATTAAAGGATTAGTATCCTCACCCCTGACACATTAAACATTTTATTATTGTTTTGAAGGCTATCACAATGCAAGTGGAAAGAAAAATGAGGTAACTATGTTTGTTTATCTTTGATTTATTCTTGATATTTTTGGATAAAAATCTTTCATCAGAATATTTCTGAAAGCTAAGTTCTGGAGTTGTTACCTTGCTGCTAGGATTTATCCATTCTGTTGTATGCAGATCCTAGCAACAAGGTAACAGCTCCAGAACTTACCTTTCAGAAATCTTCTGATGAAGGGATCTTTATCCCGAAATATTACGAATAAATCTAAGGTAAACAAACATCATAGTTACCTCATTTTTCTTTACACTTGCATTGTGATAGACTTCAAAACCAACCACCAAAACAATATAGATAATTCTTCCAGCAAATTATAAAACTTTTATTTTATTATTATTATTAGTTCCAATTTCTTACTCTTGAATCTATTGTTGTAAATACTTGAAAAAAAAAAAAGATTGTAAGATTGGGAAGCAAAAAAGAAAAAGGAAGAAAATACTTGCCAGGCAAGTGATGCTGATTACAAATCTGTCCTCAAATTGTCTTTGCACATCATGGCTTAGGTATGTGCATGATTGTATATTATTAGTATATAGTATAGGGGCCGGGTTAGCTCAGTCGGTGGAGCGTTCGGCTAGAAATCACAAGGTTCCTAGTTCAATACCGGTCCTCGCCAACTCAGCGTATGAGTAGCACAGGGATCTGTGCGGTAAAGTAAGGAGCTGATGGTAGGTGTGGCATTCCACCTCAGATGCTAAAATACAATCTCCTTGGTCTAGCGCTATTGAAAAGGGGATAGACTCCCTTGCTGACTGGCTGATACCGACTTTAGGCCGCCCTGTCGACTTTACTTACTTACTTTAGTATATAGTATATTTAGGTTTCCGTGATGTTGATAGAAATAGACTATTCCAAAGATTTGTTTTAAATAGACTATGTTTTTCTTAGCAGTTGATTATTAACTAATTGCCTGCCAGACAGCACCTCCCCTCTCACCTAAAAGAGGTGAGGGTAAGGCTTATTGCTTATTGCCTGAGGGGGAATACCAATAGGAGTTTGCATTTTTTTGCACTGGCTATGCGTGAGCTTTGGTTCGTGCGTGGTTCCCCATGCAAAACCCACTTTATGTTAATCTGGCTTGATGGGAGGCCCGGAAAATATAAACTACTTGCCTAGTGAATCTAGGTCACAACTACTGTTAGGGTCTTTTATAGTGGTTGAAGTTTGACAATTGTGCCAAGACAGCTGACCTTTGACCTCGCTATCAGACATCAATTCTCTGATCCGATAAAAATGCAGGCTTTCAATTTTCTTTGCACCAAATTGCACGTTTAGGTATTGGAATCTACGACTGTTACATGTCATTACTTTTTATGATGTTCTCAATGAGGTAGTTTGATGTGAATGGATATAAGGGAAGACCTTCTACAGATCTACCTTTTATCTACATATATTGTACAAGATCCACACATGATAGTGTGGGTCTTCATCTCCTGGGAATGACATTAAACTATCTGATGGTGAGGTTCCAGTTTTGGAGGCCTAGGGAATGTGGAGCACCCTTTCATCACCATTGCTCCTTGGTCCACTCTGGCCTGGAGTGGTAGTACCTGTTAGGGTCCCATCTATGAGTTAAATAGAAAAATATGTTTATAAAAAAATTTGATATCCATTAAGAATGAATTTATTTGAAAACTTTATTGGCATTAAACGACCCACTGAGGTTGATATGCCATAAAAGAAAAATGACACATGATAGCGCAGAATTAGCATCAGACTCAATCTAATCTAGAATATATATTTTATCGCCCTTGTTGCCCAGTGTTATCAGATATCTCAAGAGAACAAAAACAACAATGATGAAGATATTTTCTGAAGGAAGTCAGTTTATTTAGACCTCCAATAGAATTAAAGGACTTTTCTTTTTTTTTTTAAGAATTCAGACGAGGAAGGAAAACTTTTTGGAAAAAAAATTACCATCTACACCATTTTTCAGTTTTAGAGGAAGGATACTTGCTTTGATGGGTAAAAATAACTGTGATATGATTATTTTTAGCTATGATACCCCCCCCTCCAATAAACTTTGGCCCCTTCCCCCTAAGCTCACACATGGCAAACTGATTTTTTTAAATTGAAAGAAAAAATAATTTTAAAAGGTTAATTTTTCTTTTTTAACATCCAACTTATTTATAATGCACTTAAGAAAAAAAAGGTGTGGGGGGTAATATTGTCCCCCCCCTCTTGAAACATGGAAAAAGGATGGGGGTAATATTGACCCCCTCCTCTATTACAACATGAAAAAAATATGGGGGTAATATTTGACACCCCTCCCTTATTTGAAAAAAGGGTGGGGGGTATTATTTGACCCCCCTCTTACAATATAATTTTTTTTTTTTTTTCAAAAGGGGGTTTTGTTTTTTTTTTGTTATTTTTTAATGTCACATTTGGGAAAGTATTTCAAAACAAAAACAAAAAAAATAAAGGATTTTTTTTTTTTTAATTTGTTGTGACATTTTGGGGTTTAAAGTTTGTCAATTTTATTCCAATTGACAATGGCTATAACAGCTTCTACGTTTGTACACAGAAAAGCCCTTTCTATTTTTTTGAAAAAAATAAAATAAACAGATTAACAAAACTGCTGGCTGGCAACAGTTTGATAAAAAAAAAAGAATTTTTTTAAAAACCTAGCACAGAAGTGAAATAATTTCTATCCACTTATCAAACATGAAATGCAAAAAGTCTGCCTCGTACCATTTAGAACAAAATTAGCCCAATAAATTAAATAGAATAAAATAATAAGATATCTTTAACAATTTATATTATTATACACTGATGTAGTTGGACTAGTATCCTCATCTTGGTTGTTATAGTCACACTTTCAGTTGTACCATGTGACCTTCAAGGTCCCTAAGATGAATGCACTAGTCCAATGACATCGCCTTTCATTTAAACTTATATTTTCCTCAAGTATTTATCCCTTCTATAAAAGGGGCTTATAATTACTTGACACTGTCCAGGGACTTGTGTCCTTGTCTTGGTTGTTATAGTCATAATGTTTCAGTCATTGTACCCTCCAGTCTATGATAATGAGACTTGCTCTTCTCAGACATTCAGAAAAAAATTATATTATTTGATCACTGCTATTTGGAATCTTTCCATTATTCAAGAAAGATTTTTCCAGAAAATTTATTAAAGTCATTTTAATTTCTGCTGTAAAAAGCAGCTTTAAATACTGCTAAAATGCTCCTTCCAAAACTGCTAAAAGACTGCTTTCACTGCTCCTTAGACTGTTTTTTTTTTTTGCATTCTGCTGTAAAGTTATCTTCATAACTGCTACCTAAAACTGATTTTAAAATTACTCTGCAGTCAAAGTTGTTTATATCATTTATACATCTCAGATTATTGACATCATCTTGGTTGCATTTCAGCAGTTATACTCTATAGCCTTCTTTGGAATTACTTTCTCATTATCAGTAACATTCAGGGAATTTCAAATGGAAATCTTTGTTCAATCCAGGGGGCGGGGGGTAGACTGTACATACATTGGGATATCATTGAATTTGCCACCTTAGTTATTATTAGTAGGGCCGGTTTAGCTCAGTCGGTAAGTGTCCGTCTGGGAACCGCAAGGTTCTGGTTTCGATACTGGCTCTCGCCAACTCAGCGTATGAGTAGCACAGGGATTTGTGCAGTAAAGGGAGGAGCTGATGGTAGGTGTGGCGCTCCACCTCAGATGCTAAAAAAACAATCTCCTTGGTATAGCGCTAGTGAAAGAGGGGATAGACTACCTTGCTGTCTGGCTGATACCGACTTTAGGCCACCCTGACGGCGACAAGTTATTTCACCCTTTTGATGAAACAAAGTCAGGGATTGAACCTACAATTTCCAGGTTGATTCCAACTATATTCTCTTAACCAACATCTTGCAGAACAATTCAGAGATGATTTTTAAGAAACTTAAACCTAAAATTATTTTATCTGCCTCTTTAAACAGAGCATGCATATTTTGTTTTTTTAATACATCAACCAAGGTTACTGAATACAATGAAAGACATTTGAAGATGACTGGAGGATGAAGCAGCTGAAACATTGTGAATATAACAGCAAGATGAAGATGATAGTCCAAGACATTTAAATAATATAAATAAAAGCTCATCTCAGAAATTTAAACAGGAATAATAAAGTTCATTGAAAACTCTAAATAGGTTTATATCATACTACTAGATAAATATCAAATTTTTTTCTGTTTTATTTACACTAAATAAAAATTGTTTTATCTTTAATACACCATTTAAAAAAAACATTGTCTATCATAGGAACAAAAAATGAAAGCTCTAAATCTCAGAAATTTAGACAGGAATAAAAAACTATTTCTCTGAGTTTGGATTTGGATTATTCAGACTATCGTCTTCACCTTTATTTGTTATCTGTACATATAACAAAGATGAGGACAATAGTCCAAACAATCCAAGGAATAAGAAAGTTTTTTTTACAAACTGCAAATAGGTTTATTTTATCACTACTAAATAGATTTTTTTTTCCTGTTTTATTTACACTAAATAAAAATTGTTTTTTGTTTTTGTTTTTTTGTCCATATTCGACATATAAACAAAAAATTGTATAACTCGAGAATGGTTAGAGCTATGATCAGTGATTCAAGAAATATGTTGATGGAAAAAAGTTTAATTTTAAATCAGAGTAGGTGTGCCAGTAATCTGAAGGGATTTATGTTAATAACAAAAAAGTTTGAGTTAAAAAATCAGAAAGTAATAGATCACTAAATCCTTGTCCCCCCCCCCAATTTTGTCTTGAAATAAACAAACGAAATCCATTTTAGAATCCTATTTGTAAACAATTTTGTTAAATATCCAGACATTATGGAAAAACAAAGATTTAGTGATGGGTGTTCGTGTATCATCACTTGAGTAATCTTTTTCCAGGATTTCCAGAACATTCTCAAAACATGTTCGAACCTGATTGGCTCTCACCAGCATCACAATGTAACTAAGATTTTTTTTTCAATTAAAATTCTTCCAGTCATACCTTAGTTTTAGGTGGATTTTAATATTTTAAACAGAATCAAAGTCCTGCCCTTTTCTGTCACCATAATGCCTGGATATTTAACAATTGTTTACAAGAAGGATTCTAAAAAGGATTTTGTTTGTTTATTTCAAGACAAAATGGAAAAAAATATTTAGTGATCTATTATTTTCTGATTTTTATCTCAAACTTTTTTTTTCATTAATATCCATCTCTTCAGATTATGGACACACCTGCACTGATTTAAAATGAAACTTTTTTTACATTAACATATTCCTTGAATCACTGAATAAATTACATTATGAACTTAATTAGTAATATTTTTTTATAATTAAAATCGAAATAATCATTAAGGTAACCTGAAACTAAACCTTTTTCCACTCTTATTTTTCTGATGCTGGTATCATTAGGGAATAAGAAAAGTTTTGGTAAACAAGCCAAAGCCTGATCCATGGACAAAAACTTTTCTCATTCCCCAATGAGACCTGCATTAGAAAAATAAGGTTTAAAAAAAGTTTGGTATGCATACTTATTAGACCCAATCTCAGCATTTGGTAATTTACAGAGGACAGACAAACAAACTTTTCTCAATTATTAATATAGATCTTCAGTTTTATAACATCTATTCTTTCTGATAATCTCCAGCTGCCAAACACCCGATCGTTTATTTTGGGGCTCCTTTAGAATTACAGCTGAATCATAAAAGACAGACAACCATTTCCACAGATTCCCTCCATAAAACTAACAAAAATGTTTTTCTATAATAAATATAGAATGACTGATGAAAATAAACCTGTAATGATGCTGGAAAAACGAGAAAAATATTAGAGGAACAAGTGTGCGATGGCCAAGAGAAATGACTATAAGAAAAAAAGTAATGGTTTTCAGAATTGGATGAAAATGAATTGGGAAAAAAAGTTAAATTCCTCAATCAAGTCTTTTAGCAATTTTTTTGGTTATTTCCTAGTTGAGTAACATGATATTACAGATAAAACAGAACCCAAATTATTTATTTATTTTACCATTAAACTAACACTAAACCCTAACCCTAACCCCTAACCACCCTAGTTGAGTAACATGATATTACAGGGTGGCCCAGAAAAAACAGAACCCACAAATTTTGTAATAAAACTTAATTTTAACTGGGGGGGGTAGGGTTAGTTTAATGGGAAAATAAATAATTTGGGTTCTGCTTTTTCTGGGTCACCCTGTAATATCATGTTACTCAACTAGGAAATAACGTTTTCTTTTTTGTTGTTTGGAAGAGAAACATAAAAACTAATCATCGTCATACGTTCTCCCCATCAATTTGTTTTACTGCTATCAATACCAATAAAACATCAACTCTACAATATGCTCTCCATCCTGCAAAAGAAGAAATTTCTTTCACTTGATTCATACATATATACAATAAAGTATACAGTTGCCTGGGGACGTTTCTACTGCCAGATGCCCTTCTTGCTACAAAAGAAACAATAGAATATAACATCTAGATGCCAATTGAACTGCTTTATTAACGGTACCATTATAGTATGTGATCTACCTTTTGAATGTGGCCTAAAAAATCATGTCTCTCTTATAGTATGTGGCCTACCATAAAAAGCATATTATAAGGTTATAATAATAACTAACCCTAACCCTATTTCAGAATTTTAGAATATTTTAGAATTAAATAGATCTCTGATTCATGTAAATTATGGATAAATTCTTTTTTAATTATTCTTGATTACTATATACAGCTTATGACTGAATTGCATTTCTTGAAATTAAATATATGTGAAAAATAATTAGTTTCAATAAATTACCTACTACTTATATCTATAAATATACTCTTACTGAGGTAGGACACATTCAAACCGAGTAGGCCATATACTATTACAGAATCAAAAAGGTAGGCCATATACTATAACAGCACCGGTTAAATGTTAGGACTTAGGAAATCAAATACAGATCTTTTTTTTTTCTTATCTTTTAGTCTTGCATCAATATTAGCAGTAACAAGTGAAAATTCTTCAAACTTCTGTCACTTCTGCAGCGTTTCAGAATTTAGAGTTGTCGGCTTTCTGCCAGAACTGTTGCCAGACACCAGAATGAATGATGATATATCTGAGAGGTGGCACATATATATTTTGGTAAATAAAAATTCTCCACCCGGATGTATTTATCCTCCCACCCCCTTTGCCCTTTTGTAAATTTTCCCTGGGTTTGTTGCAGTTCCCTGAAGTCACTGTCCATTTGTAAAAAAAAAAAAAAATTTTTTTGAAAATGAAAGCGCCTAGACACTTGGTCGTTGGAGTGCCTTACACAGTTTTATCTTGTTGGGATTCACAGGGTTAATTTTTTTTTTTTTTTTTTTTTTTTTTTTTTTTTTTCTCCAAGAACAGAAAGTAATTTTTTCTTTTTTCATGAAATCAACCATTTTAAGAATGATACTCTGAAGTAGAAACACTTTTCTTTCTTTTGCTGAAATAATCCATTTTTGGTGTATTTTATTTTTCTTTAATAAAGTTATATATTCTAATAATGTATTAAAAAACATTGGCTTATTTTTGTTTATTTTCTTTTTTCTCTCATTTTCTTTTCCAGACATTTCTTTTCCTACTTTAAACTGCTCACTGCAGCTCTCGTTTCTACACATACCAATACAAAAACTGATAATACATTATAATTGAGCAGAAAGATCCAGATTAAAATAATAGCACTTTATTTTAATAGAATGCGTTATGAGGTGAATTTGAAATATTCCATGTTACAGGTAAAAAACACCCGGAAAATTTGGTAGGTAATGAGTTAAGCAGAAGGATTCAGATTACAATAATAATAAGATTTTATTTGAATAGAATGAGTTGCGAGGTGAATAGATAGTGAACTTTGAAATATTCCATCTTACAGGTAAAAAATACCCGGAAAATTTGGTAGGTAATGAGTTAAAATGCTCACAGCGGTTCTCCCACCATTGCGATCAAAGTACCAAACTGGTGGTTAGTTCATTATAATTGAGCAGAAAGACACAGATTACAATAATAAGACTTTATTTGAATAGAATGAGTTGTGAGGTGAATAGATAATGAACTTTAAAATATCTCATCGTACAGGTAAATCATACCTAGAAAATTTGGTAAAGCCATGGGGAAAATTTGGTAGTTAATGCCACCTTGTAGAAGAACAGTAATGATACCATTTAACCCATACCTGGGATAATGAATATGTAATAAAGTCATGAAGAGTTCTGTTTTGCTTCTGGGATGTGGATATGTAATGTGTGTAGTACCCTGGACAGGTAGGGGGAAGGTGGCTCTCACACCACTGCAAGCAAAATACAAAAAACAATGGTTAATTCATTATAATTGAGCAGATGGATTCAATTTCCAATAATATTGACACATATTCACAGGTTTCTTTGTTTTCATTATAAATTTCAAAAGAGAAAAATTTAAGTTTGAGACAATATATGGCTAATGAATTACTGCTTTTTTAATCTATTATTTCTAGTTTAATACATTTATAATTATTTTAATCTATTATTTCTAGTTTCTTAATACATTTATGATTATTTTAATCTATTATTTCTAGTTTCTTAATACATTTATTATTTTAATCTATTATTTCTATTAATTTTAGTTTTATTAAAATTTTATAATATTTATATAGATTAATTGAATATCTAATCTAATGAACTTTATATGAATAAATTGAAATTCATTAAGTTTTTAATTATTTTAGTCTATTTATTTTAGGTATGTCCATTCTTTTAATACAACAGAACCCCCTTTAAACATTTATAAAAAAATTTGAAATTGTAAATATTCACTTATTTCAATTTGGTTCCTTAAGAACAGAGTCTAAACTTACATATAATTAATTTGCTATTATTTTCTCAATTATAACAGATGAAATAAATCACATTAAAAAGAGCATATCTTAGCAAGAAAAAGAATGGCAAAAATGTGCCATTTTGACAGATACCTTAGTATTTTAAATACTGTAAAACAATTTTTACATATGATTTTTTTTTTAATTCTTCCTCTTCATAACAGCAAAAATTATGTTGGATTTCATTTTTTCTAAGTTTTATTAAATTTTAATTTATGGAAATTAAAAAAAAAAAAAAATGAAAATTTGGCTATAACTAATTAATTTAGTTTTTCTTATTTTTTTTACTCAAAGTTATTTCCTATATAAACTATAGACAATGAAAATCCTACTTTCCGTCTATTATTCCACCCGGTCAGCTGGGGTGTTAGAATACACCAACTGCACCTCTGCAGAGGGGTAAGACTCCCCTAATGGGGCCACCTGTTGGCCATGGGTAGCAACCTGTGATGCTTAAGGATGGAACCCAAGTGGCTGAGCAGTCCATGACATGCAAAACCCCACTTTGGCTCTTACCTAGGCTAGACAGGCGGTCGGAGAGGCCCCCTCCAATCATAATCAATCAGCTGGTCACGTCAAGCTCTAGCACCTATATGATTGCCCCAACGCTATGGCAAGCTCCAACCCTTTTTATCATAGGAGTGCTAGAAGGTGGTGGCTGAGGGTCTTCATGTTCTAGGAATGACGTTAAACTATGATGGTGAGGTTCCATTTCTGGAGGTTTGGGAGTGTCCCTTCATCACCATTGCTCCCTGGTCCACTGACCTAGAGTGGTAGTACCTGTTAGAGTCCCATCTATGGTTAAATAGGAAAATGTGTTTATAAAAAAAATTGATTGAGTATCCATTAACAATGAATTTATTTCAAAACTTTGACATTAAATGACCCATGAGGTTGATATGTCAAAAAATAAACCAAACTGTCCCTTTTTGAGAGGAGGTTTGATAATTTGGATTATTAGGGCTATTGTCCTCATCTTTATTGCTATCTGTACAATGACAGTTATCTCTAGGCTGTAGGTTCAATCTTGGTCAAGGCGACAATAACAGAATAATAATTAACACAGCTTAACACTTGTACCCAGTCATGGTTTGCGGAATGAGAACAGTATACCCCCATGGTTGAGTAATGGGTTGGATTCAAAATTCTGTGAAGGCTCTCGATTATGACAAGAAGGTTCTAGATTTCAAAGAGAAGGTTTCAGAGTTCGAGAAGGTGTCAATACTTGCTTGGGTTCCATCTATGAATCAAATAGATCTCTTTGAGATAAATTGTTTGGCTGTTTAAAATGGTTGTGAAGAGACATTTTTATACTGTATATAATTGGGGACCATAATTGTTATACTGACTTCTGCATAAAATGACCCTTCTTTTTAGAAGTACGTCGCAGAAAACGAATACGTCACTCCATGTCTTTAACAGTTGTGGACCCTCTGGTGGCAAGCTAGTCCAATTCTGGACGTCCAGATACAGTCACACACACTGCAAGGGAAATTCCCATCTGCATTTGGTGGTTCATGACGACGAAGATGTCGCCGCTCTGTAGCCCTGTTAATCGTGATGTTGAGCTGCTTAGCTCCTGTGCGGCAGGTGTCTCACCAACCCTGTCTGTTAGAGGCCAGATCTTTCACACTTGAAGGTATGATGGTGCATTTCTTCAGCGTCGTCTTTGAATCGCTTTTGGGGGCCTCGTGCCATCTGCGAGTTCACGGTAAAGTATTTTACAGGGGAGTCTGTCTGCAGGCATGCATATAGTGTGACCTAACCATTGCAGTTGGTGTTGCGATAATCCTATTCAAACACACACCTGGAACAGGTAAAATCTTTATTTTATATTAGTCAGGAAAATTACCTGACTTAGCTTCAGGTCAACCTCACTAGCAGTATCTACCCCATAAAGGTGTTATGGTTAGTTTCAATTTATAAATGGGAATGCTAATAGAGCTAAGCTATTTTTGGCACCATGCATCCATATTTAGGTTGAGCTCAGTCAGTAGACCGTTCGACTAGGAACCACAATGTTCCCGGGTCAATACCGACCCTCATTAACTGAGTGCATGAGTAGCACAGGGATCTCTGTGGTAAAGTGAGGAGCTGATGCTAGGTGTGGTGCTCTGCCTCAGATGCCAAAACAATCTCCTTGGTATAACGCTAATGAAAAGGAGATAGATTCCTTTACTGATACCGACCTTAGGCCACTCCGACGACTTTACTTTTTACTTAATGATTTATCAAAGAGACCAATGTAAATACAATACATACAACAATAGTCTGTCTTGCAATAATACCAAATGTGTTGTTATATCACATAAACAAAAATACGATGGTTAGAAATAAGATACTTGAAGAGTTTGTTTCATTACGAGAATCAATCATTTATTTAATTAGGAAAAATAATAACGTATTGAAAAGTCTGGGTTTACCTCCGCCCCCACCATCACCACCACAAAAAATGTTTCTTTCGACGTTGTTAGTTCACCAATTGTGAAATACAAACTGTTTTCATTTTGCGAGTATTTTCAGTGCAAGGAAAAAGGTTTTGTCTTTTTGAAAAGAAGCTTTTTTGGTTTATTGTATTTTCGGAACTTTTTAACCGAACATGCATAGGTCTTCATGAAGACAAACTCACAAGAATGCGTGTAACAATACTTGCAGTATATCTTGGCTCTTTGCTACAACAACCTCTCCCCCATACACACTCATATGAACGCGCATGAGTAGCACAGGGGTCTGGTAAACTGAGGAGTTGCTTGTAGGTATAGTGCACCACCTCAGACGCAAAAAACAATCTCATTGGTCTAGTGTGAATGAAAAGGGGATAGACTCCCTCGCTGTTTTACTTAATGATTTATCAAAGAGATCAGGTAAATACAATACGTACGACAATAGTCTGTCTTGCAATAATACCAAATGTGTTGTTATATCACATAAACAAAAATACGATGGTTAGAAATAAGATACTTGAAGAGTTTGTTTCATTACGAGAATCGATCATTTATTTAATTAGGAAAAATCAGATATAACGTATTGAAAAACCAACTCCAATGAAGAAAGTCTTACGTCAAAGCTAAAAGTAACTTTTCTTTTATTTCTTTTCGAGAGAAATTGTAATTAAGTCTTTTGTCTGTAAAGACTGGGATAATTGAATTGTAGCCAAATGTGCAACGCTTTCTGCAAAAAACACTTTTTCCAAAGACTTAATTATGTCTAATGTACGCTTCCTAAATAAATAAAATATTTATGGTTCAGAAAATGACATGCGAAATGCAACGGATTTCCAATGGAATTGTCAAAATGGCAAATCTTATTTTCATGACTTCACTTTGCAAATTTGATTTGTCTGACGACAGAAAGAAAGGATTCCGCTAATATAAAACGGATCGTTGCAATTAGGATTTTGGAGAGAGTGATCAATATTAATCTGGATCAAATCATCCTTGGTCAATCCAGAAATATTTGTATAATAGTCGGATTTTGAAGACCTAATACATAGGCAACAAATTGTCATCAATCCATTAGATGTGTCACAAGTATGGGGCATCCAGCAAGGATTCAATAGTAATGGATCTGTGAGACTACCTTGTTAACTACCCCACCACAAGGGGACACACAAGACTACTAATAGTCTTGGTAAGTATTTACCCAACCTTTCACCACAGGTAGGTTGGGACATAAGTATGGGGCATCCAGTGAGGATCAAACTTGCTACTTAGTAGTAATGGATCTGCAAGACTAGCTTACTAACTATTACACCATGATGGAACACCAACAGATACAGGAGTAATAATTTTGTAAGTTTGAAATTTAGACAATGAGAAAGTCTTGGAGCAGCAACCTTTGGATTAAAAAATGATTTTGTGGCCATAAATTTTGAGCAGCACTAAGTCTTCCTGGTGCCATGTGTAGTATGTATTTACCCAACCCTTTCATCATAGGTAGGATGTGACACAAGGTTGCAAGTATGGGGCATTCAGTTGTAATGGATCTGAAAAAGTATAACATAAATAATTGTATCGTTCAAATAAAACTAAAGGGTTTAACTTCAAATTTAATCAAATAAAATTCATTTTATAATGTGTATAATTGCAGGGAAGGGCAATAGATGAAGAACTGCAAAGTTGAACAAGTCAGAGGCCACGCATATAGCTGGTGCCAGATGCACGATAACATTAGTGGGTGAACACTTGACTAGCTTGCACAAGCTGTTGTGCTCAGCTAGGTTGGAATTACAATTTTACCCTATAGATTCATAATCTTTACCTATATAGGGTAAAATAAAAAAAATGTTGATATTATTATATTTTTCATATTGCCCCCCCCATTATTATTGAATTGGCCCCACGTTGGGAATCACTGGTATTTATTGATATTTTCACTTGATAAGGTTGCAAATGGCAAACAAAGGGGTTTCTTTTTAGAAAATGTTGGCCTTTGTTAGGCATGGACACATTTGCTAAAATGGCATCTCTTATATTAGTAGAAAATCACAATCTATGACGTCAAGCCCTAGCACCTATATGATTGTCCCAACCCTATTGTCCTTATGGCAAGCCCCAACCCCTTTTTATCATATGGGTGCTAGAAGGCGGTGGCTGCGGGTGTACATGTCCTGGGAATGACGTTAAACTCTATCTGATGGTGAGGTTCCTGTTCTGGAGGTTTGGGGAATGTGGAGCACCCCTTCATCACTATTGCTCCCTGGTCCACTCTGACCCGGAGTGGTAGTACCTGTTAGGGTCCCATCTATGGGTTAAATAGAAAAATGTATTAATAAAAAAATTGTATTATCCATTAAGAATTGATTTATTTCAAAACTTTATCGGCATTAAATGACCCACTGAGGTTGATATGCCGTAAAACAAAACAAAACAAACCAAGCCAAACCAAACAATCTATGAATTGTATTGAATAATGTTTGTTTGCTAGAGGAGAAAGAATAAGTGAAAATCAATTTTTTTTTTAGGTACGAAGGGTATTCAAAAGAAAACGAAAATGAAGCAGTATTTACCGAGACGGAAATAAACAATAAATAAAACGTCATTTTCCTGTCCTGTAATCGGGGCTTAGAATAGGCCGGCTGCATTCTCTGCAGGGGGTTAAGACCATGCCCCATCCTGAAAGGACTGTCTTAAGGGTTATTTCCTAGTTGAGTAACATGATATTACAGGGTGACCCAGAAAAAAACAGAACCCAAATTATTTATTTTCCCATTAAACTAACCCTAAACCCCAACCCCTAACCCCCTAGTTAAGTAACTTAATATTACAGAGTGACCCAGAAACAACAGAACCCACAAACTTTGTAATAAAACTTAATTTTAATTTTTTTAAAGTTTAAGTCCAACAAGGGTTTAGGGTTAGGGGTTAGTTTAATGGGAAAATAAATAATTTGGGTTCTGTTTTTTCTGGGTTACTCATGTTACTCAACTAGGAAATAACCCTAAACAGCATCAAATGATAAAGCTACAGGGTCATCCATCGAGGATCGAATTCATTATTCAGTAGTAATTGATTTGTGACAGTTGCTGGATAACCATGATGGAACACCCTAGTTATTTACTCAACTTTGTAGCACAGGGCTGGGTGCAAGAGGCACCCAGTGAGGATCGAACTCATTAGTAATGGTTTGCTAGTCCAGCATTACACTATACAAGATACATTGGTGCCATTTTGAGTATTTCCCTTCATTGCATTTCATGGGACAATGAATATTCATTTGGTGGTGCCCATCTATTATGTTCACTCTCAGACTAATACCATTGGGAAAGGTATGAACCCCCTCATCCTCCAGCTATGGATTAAATCCGGTCTAGCTCAGTCGGTAGAGCGTCTAGGAACCACAAGATTCTGGGTTCGATACTGGCCCTCGCCAATTCAGTGTATGAATAACACAGAGATCTGTGCAGTAAGATGAGGAGCTGATGGTAGGTGTGGCGCTTCACCTCAGATGCCAAAAGCAATCTCCTTTGTCTAGTGCTAGTGAAAAGGGTATAGATTTCCTTGTTTTGCAGCTGATATCCTACTTTAGGCCACCCCAACAACTTTACTGTTCTTCTGCAAGGATGACTTTTGGCATTAAATGACCCACGAATGTTGATATGCCATTAAACAAAGAAACCAATGTAACATTGAATTGTTAACTTCCTTGAAGAAGTTGTTTTCTTGGTATTAATGAGACACGGATCAACGTATTTATTTATAACAGAACAATCTGGACCGACCATGTGAGGGATTTGGTTTAATTAAAACTACAAATACATCAAATAGTCTGGTTTATTTATTAGGGGTTTCTTTAGTGAAATACAATGAAATTAAATGTAATTTGTCTTTCCTTATTTCTAGAAGGTGGAACAATGTGTGTGATCTCTCTCTCACTTTCACTCACTCACTCTTTCATACACTTCCTCTTTCTTTCACACTTCCTCTCTCTTTCATACACTTTCTCTTCTTTCAAACATGCTTCCTCTCTTTCATACACTTTCTTTCAAACATGCTTCCTCTCTCTCTTTCACACAATATTTTCTCTCTCTCTCTCTCTCACACTCTTTCACCCTCTCTTTCTCTCACACTCTTTCACTCTCTCAGGATCTTTGCAAGAAAGAATGCAACTTAGGAAAGATCACATTACTCAATTGACCAAAAAGAAATAAGGAGTTATTTCTTTGTAGGCTAAACATATTCATTATTTTCCAATCCTACACTAGGTTAGGGGGAGGCCAGTACAGGTGTAAAATTAAAATAAATTGATATTTTTATAATATTGTTTTAGTGACTATATAAAAAATAACCAGATATAAAACTAATATTATCATAAGTACTATATAAAAAAGGATAAGATATAAACCAATATTATACAGACTATATTAAAAAATGATTAGATATTAACTAATATTATTCTAAGGACTATATAAAAAAAATACTCAGGTATAAAGTAATATATATAGATAGATAAGAACTATATAAAAGTCTCCATCTTGATTAAAATAACAATTACAAATTCTGATTTTAGTCAGTTTAATTCTTCTGCCATAACAAACATGAATGAAATGATTGACAAGTTAATATCAGGTTTTCTTTTTATCAACAGAATTTTTATTTCATTCATTCTTTTTGGTTGATCTCAGTGATAAAGAAATCTAGTTTTTTGAAAATAAATCCCTTCTGTTTTTTTCTCTCTTTTGACGCCATTGAAAAAGAAAAACAACACAAAAATGTATTGATATTTTTACTCCATTTATTCAATACTAGAAATAAAATAAAATTTAAAAAAAAAAAATAAATAAAAAAATAATGGCTTTTGTTTTCATTCAATTGAATTTTTACAAATATTATTTACAGTGTTAAATACAGTCAAACATCACCCTCCAAAGTTGGCCACAACTTTTATTAAATTAAAATTACCTTTTCAAATATATTTCAAAGTACAATAATACAAAAAGAAGGGATTTACAGTCAAGTCGCATTGAAAGCACTGGTTCCCACTAGATCACCAAAATTAAGCAGCAATGAGCCTGCTTAATACTTAGATAGTTTGGTTTGTTTTGTTTTACGGCATATCAACCTCAGTGGGTCATTTAATGCCGACAAAGTTGTGAAATAAATTCATTCTTAATGCATAATAAAATTTTGTTTATCAACTCATGTTTTTCTATTCAACCCATGAATGGGACCCTAACAGATACTTCCACCTAGGGTCAGAGTGGACCAGGGGGCAATGGTGATGAAACGGTGTTCCACATTCCCCAAACCTCTAGAACTGGAACCTCACCATCTGATAGAGTTTAACGTCATTCCCAGGACATGTAGACCCTCAGCCACCACCTTCTAGCACCCATATCATAAGAAGGATTGGAGGTTGCCATAAGGGCAATAGGGTTGGGGCAATCATATAGGTGCTAGGGCTTGACGTGGCCAGCCGATTGATTGGAGGGGGCCTCTCCGCCCGCCTGTCTAGCCCAAGAAAAGTGGAATATTGCAAGTCATGGACTGGTCAACCACTTGGGTTCTATCCTTAAGCATCACGGGTCGCCACCTACGGCCAACAGGTGGCCCATTTGGGGGAGTCTTACCCCTCTGCAGAGGTGCAGTTTGTGCATTCTAACGCCCCAGCCGACAGAGAGGAATACTTAGATAGGTGACCATTTGGGCAATAGCAGGTACTATAAGAAACCGTATATCAAAATGAATTGATTCGCAACAGATGACCCAGAAAGGGTTGATGTTCCGTAAAACAAAACAACCAACCAAAAGAGGGAAAAATATGTGATAATTAAATTTTGAAAAATGAGTCAAACATTTCAAACCCAAAGATTTGGGTATTTTCAAATGTCTTTTATTCAGCCCAATTTATAGATAAACGTCCAGAAGAAATAGACATCTTGTAGACATATTTAAATTCCAAGTTCTCTTCCTGCTTCCATGACTGAACTGACCAATCAGAGGACAGCCATAAGGTCAGTGAAAGGTCAATGCCATGTGGAAACAGAATTACCATTATTTTTAAATTTCCACTCTACCGTCTTGAACAAATCGTGGGAACAGCACCCCACAAGGAAGCAGCTGTATGGCTACCTGCCCCCCATCTCACAAACCATCCAAGTGAGACAGACTAGGCATGCAGGACACTGCTGGAGAAGCAAGGATGAGCTCATAATCGATGTTCTCCTGTGGAAGCCAACACATGGACATGCTAATGTGGACCACCCACCAAGGACCTACATTGACCAAGTATGTGAGATTGCTGGTTGCTGTGCAGAGGACCTCCCAGGGGCAATGAGTGATTGGCCGATTCAGCTTTTGTTGATATTCAAATATTTTTCTTTCTCATACTTGAATATCAAAAAAAGCAGCCACAAACCAAAAGCAGAGGCTCGCAGACTTTCTGTTTTCATGAATAATTTATTTTTCCTTAAATCAACGAAGGCCCTGAGGAAGGTTTGTTAAACAAACTGAAACACTGCAGTGTCGGCTTATTAAACATCATTGGTTAATGAAACTTGTGTTTTTTTCTATATATATATATATATATATATATATATATATATATATATATGAGGAAGAATGAATAAAGAAAAGAAGGAATAGAATGGATAATAAAAGATGAATTTAATCAATATCACTTACACATGTGTTTCGGTCAGTTCATCTGTGTGAAAATATTTCGCACACAGAAGATTCGACCTTCATCAGAGTGAAATTTTATTTTGAATGATGAAGGTTGAATCTTCTGTGTGCGAAATATTTTCACACAGATGAACTGACTGAAACACATGTGTAAGTGATATTGATTAAATTCATCTTTTATTATCCATTCTATTTCTTTCTTTTCTTTATTCATTCTTCCTCATATTGTCAGATTCATTTCCAATTTCCATTTTTACATATATATATATATTATATATATATATATATATATATATATAAGACAAAGTATTTCCAAAAAGATAAATTTATTAATTTCAATCAGCTGGTCACGTCAGGCCCTAGAAATTATATGATTGTCCCAACCCTATTGCTCTTATGGCAAAACACCCGCCAGCCCATTTTAATAAAATACATACTAGAAGGCAATGACTGAGTGTCTTGTGTCCTGGGTGAAGAATAATTAAAGTTCCAATTACCGTCGAACTGGGAAGACAAGGCAACAAACGGTTGTTACTTAAATACAAACCCGAATAGTCACAAAGTCTACTGCAGAATGACAGGATATTTATAAGACTCCACAATGTCATTCAAATCAAGCTGTCAAGCAGCCAATCAGAACTCAAGGAATGGAATCACCCAAATTCATGAATGGGTCATTCTTGATTTCTATATATACCAACTGTCTTGGACACTGCTTAAGTTGTACTTAGTTAGCTGCTGTTATTCAAACCAACAGTAGACTTACTGACCTCAATACTGGGTGTGACATTAAACTACATCTGACGAAGTTCTAATCCTAGAGCTCTGGAGAGTGTGGAGTACTCTTTCATTGCCATTACTACCAGGTTCACTCTGACCCGGAGTGGTATAACCTGTTCAAGTCCCATCTATGGGTTAAATAGATCAAATGTGTCTAAAAATGTGTTTAAAATGAGTCAAGAATTTAAATACCCAACAACGAATTAAACAAAAACGTCTTCGGCATAAAATAACCCAAGCATTGACCTGCTGTAAAATCCAACCAACTAGTATGGAAATATTTTACAAGAAACTTATTTTTTTATAGAATCGTCCTCTAATTGAAAATGTCTATAACAATTTGTTCTTGTGTTTCTGCAAAAATCAAACATTGTCTCAAACAAAAGAAAGTTAAAACGAAATTGGTCAGTGCTTGTCACTTAAAATTTATTTTTCGAAAATTTTTTTGTTTTACTGAAGAAATTTGATTTCTACTTTTGTTGGTAGTAAATTGAGATTTAGTAAGATTTTTTTTTCTTTATTGTGCATTTCGAGGTCTTCAAATCTAGGCTGAACTTTAAAAAACATTGTATAATAAATAAAAAAAATTAAAAAAAACTTTTTCAACTATTAAGTCAAATTTTCTTTATACTTAACAGGGCGAACATCAATTCACTTAAGAGAAGATAATCTCTCTCTTCTCTCTCAATCTCTCTCTCCTCTCACAATCTGTTTTTCTCTCAATCTCTCTCTCTCTCTCCAATCTCTCTTCTCAATCTCTCTCTCTTCTCACAATCGTCTTTTTTCTCTCTCAATTCTCTCTCTCTCCTCTCACAATCTGTCTTTTTTTCTCTCTCAATCTCTCTCTTCCTCTCACAATCTGTCTTTTTTTTCTCTCTCTTCTCTCTCTCTCTCTCACAATCTGTCTTTTTTTCTCTTCAATCTCTCTCTCCTCCCAAATCTGTCTTTTCTCTCTCTCTCAATCTCTCTCTCCTCTCACTTTCTCTCTCTCTCTATTCTTCCTCTCACAATCTGTCTTTCTTCTCTCACAATCTGTCTTTCTTCTCAATTTCTCTCAAATTTCTCTCTTCTCTCTCTCAATCTATCACAATCTCTCTCTCTCCTGTTCTTAAACTGTCTATCTCTTCAGACTATGATCTTCATTCTTCTTGTTTTGATATAATGTAATTGGTTTTCCAATTCCACTAACTTTTATATACAATTATCACCAAAGGAAGAAAATGAATTACACAATTGCCTAACAAAAATGAATGTTAATCGTCTGAATTTTTCAGATGAAGCTTGATGTGCACAATTTTGATTTTTCAGACTGTTGTCCTCATCTTTATTGTGGTATGTAAAAACAAGATAAATATACAACTATTAATGTTTCTATATCAACAATCATCACTCCATTCGAAATAAGAGCCACAACGTAACAAACGTTGACACGTCATCTCTCCATTCTGAAGAATAATCAAGCTAAGTTCCAATTACCATCAGGTAAGACACGGCAACAAGCGGATTTAACTTAATACAAACCCGTCTTGTTGCAATTCTATTGCAGAATGACAGGGTATTTATAAAACTCCACAATATCATAGAAACCAAGCAGCCAATCAGAACTCGGGGAATGGAATCACCCAAATGCATGAATGGACTATTCTTGATTTCTATAAATACCAACTGTCTTGGACTCTGCTTCAGTTGTACTTAGCTAGTTGTTGTTATTCAACCATATCCCTTATGTCGTCAGACTCTAGAATGGCTGACTGGGAAGGCTTAGATGGAAATACACCGAGGAGTGCCTGCAACATCGCCTATGGATGGCGGGAAAATGCGACGAGACGGGATTGTATTGAGTTACAACCGCTCGTTGCATTGTCTTACCAATTCGACGGTAATTGGAACTTAGCTTGATTATTCTTCACATTCATACAAGGAGGGCTTAATGTAACATAGCTATACTTTAATTCTATACACAAATACTAACCCATATGTAAATAATACTTTTTTATGGGTATTATGCTAGCTAATAATAGACAACGCTTCATTTATTATTTAAATTGGGGATAACATTCATTATGATTTTTATCAGACAGTTATCCTCATCAATATTGAGTTATGTAAAAACAACGTTTCGGCCGCTGATTCCTCCGGCCTTCTTCAGGTGTTCCCTGTCTATCGGAGCGTAGCAATGATCCAACCTGGGAAATGATTCTAAATAAATTCTAGTTTGACTGTTGATCAAACATTAATTATAATTAATAGATACGCGCCCGCGCAAAAAAAATAATTTAAAATTTTTTACTCAATTTTTTAGTGGATATAATACAAGGTTGTTTTTTATTCTACATATTGACGATTTTGGGTATGGTGACGTAGTTTCGGTTACAGACAAATAGAGACCGAATCTCCATAATTAATAGCTAACATTGAACGCAACTACATAAACAATACTTTAACAGGTTATTTAAGCCAATCCTTGTAGAAGAACAGTATTGTTGCTATTTAATCCATAGCGGTGTGGTGAGGAACTTTTTCAAGGCTATTAATAAAAAAAGTGAACGTAAAAGAACGACTGGAGTACGAACTCGTTTACTCCAATGTCGCAATCCAGCGCGTTAGCCACAACATCACGGGGACCCTTTTACTGATCTATTTTATTTTATTTTCAATTAAAAAAATATAAATTATTAATGTTATATATATATATATATATATACCGACCCCTCCGCACAAGCAGGATGTGACACAATGTCAGTTTTAAGCGGAGTTTAACAGGTTTGAATTCAGAGTTTTCCTTCTCTTAGACCGGTTGACTAATCAAGGTTAAAAATCCCAGTCGGCCCTACTATTTATTCATAGCTGGAGGGAGAGTAGGATTCATACCTTTCCCATGGGTATTAGCGCTAAGTGAAATGCAATTACCACATCCAGGATTTGAACTCGGGGTGACGAGTCCATTTCCCATGACTTTAACCATTACGCCACGTGCTTATACATATGCCAACTTGGTGTGAGCCGTGACGACGAAAAGGTTAGTTTGATCCGCCCTTTGATTCGTCTTTAAGCAAGAAAAGAGAATTCAGTTTGAATTCATTACGATTCAGTTCCCCTCGAATTTCAAGAGAAATGTTGCCTCTCCCAGAAAATCATGAATATTGCTTGATTCGGATTATAGAACGCAGGAGTAGCGCACATGTCGACTTTACACACCTTGCACCTTTCAAAATGCTATTCGAATAAAAGCTCTTCCAGAAACGACACAACTTTATAATCATTCGGTTTGCAATGACAGTATTAAGCACATTACCCTGAACAGGTGACACTCGTCATCTAAGGGATTCACTTGAAATGCTCGCTTCTTTAGATCTAATCATTTTAAGACGAAGAAGCTCCTTGAAAATCCTATGACCCATCGTTGCATCTATACATATATAAAGGGCAGTTGTGTGTATGTATGTCCGGCTGAAACTACGAAATTAAAACAATTAACGGCAAAGTAAATATATATATAAAAATTAAATATCACCGGATCTTGCTTTTTGAGCAAAAATAATGAAGATTTGATTTATATTTGTGAAGATAATTCACAAATAAAATTTGAATAGTAACAGCATAGAATTTTTTTGCATTCAATATTTTGAATAGGAGATACTGATTTTTCTTTCAGAGTGTCTGTGCACTGTTTTTTTTCTAACGCCCCACCAGGCCTTTTTTTTTTTTTTTTTTTTTTTTTTTTTACATAGGTATTTTAATTGGGAATCCTGCGAGTAACTTACTCATGATTCAGTAATAATGAATCTGCAAGATTGACTTTTTTCCGACCCTTCTATCCAGGCGATTATTCGTATTCGATAGTTGTGTCGTGATTTGATCTTAGGTATAGCGAAACAATACTACACTCTGAGCTAAGAGGAAAATTACGGTTTAGGGGGGGCTCTTAATTCTCCCAGCTGTAGGCAAATTGTTCGGACGAAAGAAGACAAACACACAATGGAATTTAACACCTGTATTGACAAATAATACAAGAATATGTTGCAGATTTTGTTGGCATTTGCTACGAGACTTATCTGTGAGGTGAAATACTGTTCGTTGGAGAAGTGGCTCTAGAAAGGGAATTCTGGTCACTGTGGTTGTAGAGTTCTGTAGAGACGCGTCCGTTTTGTCGGTTCTCGTCCGATAAGTAAAAGTAGGGGATGCTCTTTTAGAAGCTTCTTACCTGGGTAAGTGTTCTTTTAAATGACGGTGGATGGGGCCCTTCTTAAATTGACTATTTAGGTCCTCAGCCTTCTGATAAGTATGCTGTTGAAACGGCCTTCAGTTGTATGCTATGAGACAGCCTTAGAAAGTATGCTGGTTAAGGGCAAGGTGATGGGAGCGCTTATTTTAGCGACTCGTTTCGGTGACAATCTCCAGATAAGTGAAGGGTTTGGTTTTGGCGCCAACATCGTATTGGCGATTCGCCCTCTAGTGGCAGGGGAAGATAATTCTCTATCAGATTTCCGATAGAGCTTAATGCCGAAGTGGAGTTTTCAAAGTAGTTTTGACTAATGAGAAGAGAGCCCCTCTGGTTTAAATTCATAGTTTCCATTCTCCTAGACCAGTTACCATATCAAGGTCGAAGAACCCTGTCTGCCCATCTATTAACCCATAGTTGAAGGAGAGTAATTGATTCGTACCTTTCCCAAGAGTATTAGCTTTATGTGAAATGCAAACAGCGGTGTCCAGGATTTGAACTCGTGTCACAGAGTCCATTTCCTACGATAGTAACACATCGCGCTTCCAAGTCGTACTAACAGGGTTAAATGTTAAAATACAATATAGAACTATACTTTAAAGAGCGATGAAGTTCAGTTGGGCGGGAGCGCCAGAAACCTATACGCCACTATTACCTGGTCTAAAGGTTAGAGTCACAGGAAATGGACTCGTCAACCAGAGTTCAATTCCTGGACGAAGCTGTTGGCATTTCACATATCGCTAATACCCCTGGGAAAGGTATGAATCCAATTCTCCCTCCAACTATGGGTAAATAGCAGGGTAGACTGGACTCTTCAACCCTGGCTAGGTAACCAGTCTAGGAGAAGGAAAATTCTGAATTCAAACTTGTTAAACTTCGCTTAAGAAATTAACCTTGTTTCGCATCCTTCGTGCGGAGGAGTATATATATATATATATATATATATATATATATAAGCCACTATTACAGGACTTTCATTACACACGAAATAAAAACGAGACTACAGCCGAGATACGCAAAGGAAGAGTATATATTTCAATAACGACTCGTACATCCATTTAAAGGCAACAGACCGATTCAAAGGAAGATAAAATAGCCATACATGTTATAGAATCATCTCAAGCCACTCTAATAATAAGAATAGCAAATGCAGAATGTGTGGAGACAAAGACGAAACTGTTAATCAATATAAGCGAATACAGCAAACTAGTACAAAGAGAGTACAAGACTAGGCACGACTTGCAATTCAATTTTCACCATATAACTAAATGCTATTTGTATAAGGTTGGACCTGTCCTGGAGAATAAGACGCATACAATTCTCTGGGATTTCGTGGTACAAACGGATCACCTGATCCCGGCTAGGAGACCAGACCTAGTATTGATCGACAAGAAGAAGAGAACCAGTCATCTTGTAGGTTTTACCGTAACAGCCGACACCTAGTGAAAATGTAAGAAAACGAGGACCATATTATCTTTAGGCACCCCTTTTTGATCTCGATTAAGAAAGGACATGTTTTTCAATTTACACAGTCAATATCCGGTTGTTGGTTAGGGTTAAGGGTTAGTTTTATCATTAAAAAAAAACTAAATATCATCTGTTAAAACAACCGCATATTGACGGTGTAAATAAAAAACATGTCCTTTCTTAATCGAGATAAAATGGTGCCTAAAGGTCATATGGTCCGAAAGCGAAAAGATAGACAAATACTTGAACCTTGCCATAGAACTGGAAAACTGTGGGAAGATGAAGGTCGTACCAATTGTAATTGGTGCCCTTGGAACGTTTCCCAGAGACTGGGAAATAATTTGGGTTAATTGGAAATCTGCGGAAGATTCAAGACCATCCAAACTACAGCACTGTTGGGATCGGCTAGAAT
Source organism: Doryteuthis pealeii (assembly GCA_023376005.1). NCBI lineage: Eukaryota > Metazoa > Mollusca > Cephalopoda > Myopsida > Loliginidae > Doryteuthis > Doryteuthis pealeii. Next base: position 10,168,624 of record CM042174.1, read on the forward strand.
ACTCACAAGAGTCTGGAAACCTGAGGAAACTTGCTGTCACTCAGCCTCCAGTGCACCACCGGCTACGACAGGTGTGAAAACCCATAACAATAATAAGTGTATAATTTGACTTCTGTTGCGAACCCTGTCAATGTGTTTCTCAAGACGTCGACAACAACGATAGACGTCTATCTTGTCTCTCGGCAAATGGCAATGAAGCAAGAAGGAAGAAAAGGAAAAACAAGTGGTTGCCAATTTCCTTTTATTACCAGACCTCAGACCTTTAACTACTGAATTCTTGACGCCACCTTTTGGTTGGCTGGGTGCCATAATGGTCACAGGGCGCTAAACTAAAGGTTGCATACATCTTGTGTGACTTTTTCAAACTTCTCCTTCTTTCTCACCCCCCTCCTTTGCTGACAAGAACAACTGGTGTGATGATAATGTGCTGCCTTGATATTTAAATGCTGGCTACAGTTTTATTTCAATACGCGATCGACAAAGGAATACTTTTTTTTCAAGATGGCCGTTATATTGTTTCAGTGCAGGTAATCGGTAAAGCTCCACTGGTTTATGACCGGAATATTCGAAGTCATCGAAACAAGTTGAAATTTCCAACGGGCATTTATTTGAATCCACACGAGAATTACAGACAGCGAAACTAATTCAGTTATTCTTAATGGATACTAACCACATTAGGAAAAGCGAAAGAAAGATAAAATATAGGTCAAGGACAAAGCCTCTATGGCACAAGGCCACATTTGTGAAATAGCCAGGTAATTTTAAATAGATAGATAGATATAGTATCGCAAATAATGAAATCTTATAATTATAATGGAGATTGTGTGTTTTCCTGTCTATAACCGAAACTATATAACGACTCAAGTCACAATTCCTTATTTACAACAAATTCTCCATGATTTTATTTTTATCTAAATCTCAATTATTAATAAAATAAAATAATATACATTATGATAAGGTAGATATAGTATCGCAGATAATGAAATATAATATCACACACACACACACATTATATATATATATATATATATATATATATATATCAATCCCTCCGCACCAGTAGGATGTGACACAAGGTCAATTTTTAAAGCGGAGTTTAACAGGATTGAATTCAGAGTTTTAACCTTGGAATGGCAACGGGTCTAGAATTTAAAAAATCTGAATTCAAACCAGTTATCCCCATTTCAAAATTGACAGTGTACCACCCTGCTCGTGCGGGGGGGGGGTATGTAAATACATACAAACAAACGGTATATGCACAAATCAGAACTAGTTACAAAACTTGGATTATTCGGACTATTGTCCTCATACATAAGTATAAATGGAAAAACATCCTAAAAATAGGACATTAGGTTTATAAGTTCCCAAAATTCATTCTGAATTGTCCAATTGGACATATGACATAGTAGATATAGGCGTTGATTTAATACAGTTCCAAGTGACAGTTATCTCTAGGCTACAGGTTCAATCCTGTTCAAAGGCGATAGTAACAAAGATTAACACAGCTTAACATTTAACATGGTAAATGGAATAAGAACAGTCTATCCTCATGGATCGAATAAAGTTCCGTGAAGGCTCCCGAGTACAACAAGAAGGTTCCCGAGTTCGAAGAGAAGGTTCAGAGTTCAACAAGAAATACATGAAGGCCGGAGGAACATCGGCCGAAATGTTGTGTAGATAACTATAAAGGAGAGGACTATAGTCAAAATAATACAAATTATCAAGCCTCATTTCAAAAATTCATAGAAATAATTACAAAACAACCGAATCACTATCCCTGCCAGATGTTGATAAAAAGAATCAATTCCTTTTCTATGTATCGGTGGCCATATCAAGGTTAAAGAGCCCAGTCTTTTCTATTTACCCAGAGCTGGAGGGAGAGTAGCGGGATGCATACCTTTCTCAAAGATATTAGCGCCATGTGAAAATGGAAACCGCCTCGTTCAGGATTTGAACTCGGGTCGACGAGTCCATTTCTTATGAATAACCATAACAACACGTGCTTTCATAATTAGATATAGTATCACACACAATGAGATAGATAAACAGATATAGTATCACACATAATTAGATACAGTATCAAATATGATTAGATAGATGAATAGACCGAGATAAAAATAGTATCGCGCCTAATTAGATAAACTAAGATACCTAAATAAATATACCATTTCTCTGAATGTTTGAGATGAGGCTTGATGATTAGTATTATCTGCATTATTCGGACGATTGTCTTCATCTTCATTGTTATCTGTATAACGTTTCGGCCGATATGCCAACCGGCCTTCTTCAGGTATTTCTTTTCGGACTCGGGAACCTTCTTGTCGTAATCGGGGGCCATCACAGAACTTTGAACCTAACCCTTTATTCAGTCCACGGGGTTATCCTGTTCTCATTCCGCTAACCATAGCTGGGGTAGAGGCGTTAAGCTGTGTTAATTACTATTCTATGTTACTGCTGCCCTTGATTAAGATTGAACCTGCAGTCTAGAGATATCTGTCACTTAGAACTGTCTTAACCGAACTCCTTTATCTTTTCGGACTCGGGAACCTTCTTGTTGTAATGGTTAGCGGAATGAGAAAAGGATACCCCCGTGGACTGAATAAAGGGTTAGGTTCAAAGTTCCGTGATAGCTCCCGATTACTACAAGAAGGTTCCCGAGACCGAAAAGAAGGTTCCCGAGACCGAAAAGAAATACCTGAAACATCGACCGAAACGTTGTACAGATAACAATGAAGATGAGGACAATAGTCCGAATAACGCAGATAATACTAAATATAGTATCGCATATAATGAGTGAGTATCACAAACTATATATATATATATATATATATATATATATATATATATATATATATATGTGTGTGTGTGTGTGTGTGTGTGTGTGTGTGTGTGAGTGTAGGCGCGTGGTGTAATGGTTAGAGTCGTAGGAAATGGATTCTCGACAAGGCTGTTTGCATTTCACAGACTGCCAGAGTGCCTATAAAAATGCATTGACCGAAATGGCGATCATGTATAAAAATAGATACGCGTTGAAACTATAAACTGATGTAAACATTAATGGCAATGAACGATTCTGTGATTTCTAAATATTTTTGAGTCTTACTTTTGCAATAACCCTAGTATATAATCATGCATAGATATATAAAAGCTAACGTGCAGGCTTTGTTAGTTGTTGTGTTTTACGGCATATCAACCCTTTTCGGGTCAATGCCGGATCAAGTCATTTTGATATCAGGCTGCTTACAGTACCTGCTGTTGCTTAAATGGTCACCCATCTAAGTATTGAACAGGTTCATGGCTGCTTAACTTCGGTGATCTAGCGGGAACCGGTGTTAACGTGCAGACACCGTTTTGAGTACAGATTTGCAATTAACGTACTTGTAGAGCATCAGCTGGCTAAGTCAGCTAAAAAAAACAACAGAAAAAAAAAACATTTTAATTGCCCAGGGCAATTACAACTTAGTCGTCCACTGAAGATGAAAATAGATGTCATTGAGTTAGTCAATTTGAAAAGGAACAAGCTAACATTGATCGACCCTCAGGCAACTTGTCGGTGTTTTGATGAGAGATCAAAATAACATGATCCAAGTTATGTAACATAGGGGTTCTTGGCTCCAAAATGTCGGAAACTGTCTCGATAAACCGAGTTCGAACCTTGATCGACACTGGTTTGTTTGTTTTACGGCATATCAACTTAGGTGGGTCATTTAATGTCGACAAAGTTTTGAAATAATTTAATTCTTAATGAATAATTCTTAATGGGTACTCAATTTTTTTTATAAACACATTTTTCTATTTAACCCATAGATGGGATCCTAACAGGTACTACCACTTCGGGTCAAAGTGGACAAGGGAGAAATGGTGATGAAGGGGTGCTCCACATTCCCCAGACCTCCATAACTGGATATTCACCATCAGTTTAACGTCATTCTCAGGACATGAAGTCCCCCAGTCACTGCTTTCTAGCACAGATTGAACCTACAGCCTAGAGATAACTGTCGTTGTACAGATAGCAATAAAGATGAGGACAATAGCCCATATAATCCAAAATAATCAAGCTTCATCTCAAAAAGGGACAGTTTGGTTTATTTTACGGCATATCAACCTCAGTGGGTCATTTAATGTCAACAAAGTTTTGAAATAAATTTATTGTTAATGGATACTCAATCAATTTTTTTTTAAACACATTTTCCTGTTTAACCCATAGATGGGACTCTAACAGGTACTACCACTCCGGGTCAGAGTGGACCAGGCAGCAATGGTGATGAAGGGGTGCTCCACATTCCCCAAACCTCCAAAACTGGAACCTCACCATCAGATAGAGTTTAATGTCATTCCTAGGACATGTAGACCCTCAGCCACCACCCTCTAGCACTCATATGATAAAAAGGTTTGGGGCTTGCCATAAGGGCAATATAGTTGGGGGAATCATATAGGTTCATGGTGACCAACTGATTGATCGGAGTAGGCCTCTCCAACCGCCCGTCTAACTAAACAAGTGCCGAAGTGGAGTGTTGCATGCCAAGGACTGCCCATCCACCAAGATTCCGTCCTTAAGCATCACGAGTCGCTACCCATGGCCAACAGGTGACCCCATTGGGAAGGGTTTTTACTCATATGCAGAGGTGCAGTCGGTGTATTCTAACACCCCAGCCGAAAGGGTGGAGTGTATTGAAGGAAGTAGGAAAAAAGAGAAGAGGAGGACCCCTTGAAGTAGTTTTGACTTACTAAAAGAGAGACCATTTGGTTTTGAATTCGGAGTTTTCCTTTTACCAAGGTTAAAGAACTCAGTCTGTCCTATTTACCCTATTGAAGTCAGTTAGTCTACTGTTGGTTTTAATAACAGCAGCTAAGTAGAACTCCAGCAGTGTCCAAGACAGCTGGTATAAATAGGAATCAAGAATGATCCATTCATGAATCTGGGTGATTTGGGTGATTCCATTCCTTGAGTTCTGATTGGTTGCTTGACTGCTTGATTTGAATGACATTGTGGAGTCTTATATATACTTTGTCATTTTGCAGTGGACTTTTGTAGCATTCGATTTTGTATTTAAGTTACAATCACTTGCTGCCTTGTCTTCCCAGTTCGACGGTAATTGGAACTTATTCTTCATACCCATAGCTGGAGGGAGGATAGTTGGATTTGTACCTTACCCAATGATTAAATATGTGAAATGCAAACAGCTGCGCCCAGAATTTGAACTCGTCTCGCTGTCTCCATTTCCTACGACGGTAACCATTACATGCCAGGTCGCACGGTCTTCTGCATAAGCCTCCCATGTATTGATGTCGATGTGGCATGTCTTCATATCCCTCTTGCAGACATCTTTAAAGAGCAGGCGTGGTCTCCATATCGGTCGGGTGCCTTCTACTAATTCACCATACAGTAGGTCTTTGGGGATGCGGCCTTTGTCCATCCTCCTGACATGGCAAAGCCATGGCAGGCGTCTCTCGCAGATGATGGCCGGCATGCTGTTTATGTTTGCTCGTTCTAGCACGTCTGTGTTGGGCACTTTGTCCTGCCAGCGTATGCGTAGAATGTGGCGTAGGCATCTGAGATGGAAATTTTCCAGTTTCCTCATGTGGCAGGAGTATGTGATCCAGGCTTCGCTACTGTATAGGAGAGTACTGAGAACACACGCTCTGTAGATGCGCAGTTTAGTTCTCTTAGTAAGGCTAGCATTGTCCCATACTCTCTGGCTCACTTTGGCCATAACTGCAGCCACTCTCGCGATTCTGCTGTTGACTTCACCGTCAGTGGAGACTGAATTGGCAATGGTGGACCCAAGGTACTTGAAGTTCTCCACTGCTTCCAGGCTGTGCCCATTGATGACAATGTTTGGAGGGGTGTCTACACCTTGTGCCATGACTTTTGTCTTATTTAGACTTATGGTTATTGAAGTCAGTCTACTGTTGGTTTGCATAACAGCAACTAGCTAAGCACAACTGAAGCAGTCCAAGATATGTATTTATAGAAATCAAGAATGATCCATTCATGCATTTGGGTGATTCCATTCCTTGAGTTCTGATTGGCTGCTTGGCTTCAATGATATTGTGGAGTTTTATAAATACCCTGTCATTCTGCAGTAGAATTGCAACAAGACGGGTTTGTATTGAGTTTGTTGTCGTGTCTTACCAATTCGACGGTAATTGGAAGTTTAGTTTGATTATTCTTCAATGGTGAGCTCGGACTTCTTGCAAGCCTGTGTGAGTCGACTGACAAGCTGTTGCAGGCCGTGCTCAATGTGTGACGTTAAGGCTGTATCATCGGCGAATAGTATTTCCCTATAGATATGAAAAAAAAAAACTGTGTTGCTCTGTAATTTCAACTTTATACTGAATGCTTTCTAATTTTAGATGTTTGTCTCGATTATTTCATAATTCTATTCTTTCATCGGTACAACCGATTTTTTAATTATTTTTTGCTTTTCAAATTTGTAATTTTTCGTATTTCTTTTTGTCTTTCTTGTAAACGTCTCCATATCATACTAACTCCTCTTCCTCCACTCGTTTCTTTGAGAATCCCCTGAGATTGTCTAAAGTTCACTCTCCGTGCATTATGAGGTCATCTAAGTGCTGATTGCTTCGTATTTTTTTGCCTTACACTTGTATCAGCCCAGCGTCAAACAACAACATATTTTTTGGATTGTCTTCTATTTGATAAAATGGATGAAAGTTGGTGTCTATGATTTCCTCAAACGTGGTACGAGGGTGAGTCAAAAAGTAATGCCATTTTCTTTATTTCATGTGAAGTTTTATTCTTACTTTTCAGGTTTTTAGACTCATAAGGAAGCAAAAATCCGATGAGTAAGACCCAACTTGCCAATCGACAATATCCTCCTTCTGCATGACAATGCTCGACCACACACAAGGACAAGGGAGAAATCCCCGCATTCGGACGGGTAACTTTACCGCATCCTCCATACTCACCAGATTTAGCGCCTGCAGACTATCATCTCATCGGCCTAATGAAAGAGGGTTGGAGAGGCAACATTATTCCAATGACGAGGAAGTGAAATCTGTAGTGAAGAATTGGCTCGAAGAACAGCCAACAGAATTTTATAGGGCAGAGATATATGCTCTTACTCGAGGTGGAACATTGCTATTGAGAGAAACGGTGACTGTGGAGAAGTAGGGATGGGATCCACAGAGGACCAGCTTCATTTTAAGGTATGATATATGTTCCTGTGTTGGTAATTATACCTGTCCTAAACCGAGTTTGCTTGTCATGATTATTTTCAATAATTATCGAATTTTATACGATACACGCATTGTAATTTCCTTCAAAAATATAAATAATAATATACTTTACTTAACAATGCTTCAAAAGCAAATTAAAAATGGCACCCTCATAATTACCCAAAGAAAAAAGCCTGAGGGCGCATCGGCCGAACCAGATAGCAATAAAGACGAGAACAATAGTCCAAAATATACAAATTATAAACCCTCATCTCAAAAATTAAAAAAGAAACACCTGAAGAAGGTCTGAGAGCACATCGGCCGAAACGTTGTACAGATATCAATAAAGTCGAAAAGAATACTCCGAATAATCCAAATAATCAAGCCTCATCTCAAAAATTCAGAAAAATTGAAATGAATTGTCTTTCAGGAATTCTGCAACTGACTTTCTTCAGCTATAAATAATCTATGGTGGACATGATATTCCAAATTTACCGAATTCTTATTGGTTTTATCACGGTACCCAATTTCCTGTTAATGTTACCCTCGAAGACAACATTCCAATGTTCCAGGTTTTCAGGATATCAATCTAAGAGACTTTTACAGAGTGAGGACAATTTGATAAAATTCCCAGGATCCGAGGAACAAGTTTATTACATGTACCACATTTTTTGCACGTTACTAGATATTGGTGGCTAAGTTTCATAATTCTTATTTTCTCGACGTGTATAAGATATGTTTCTTCTTTCCTGAGAAAGGAATATCCTTCAATGCAAATTTAATAACGTGGTGTTACGTATTCTTATGAAGACATTTGCTTTTTTTTTCTTCCCGCCTTTTCTACCGGAAGTGGGAGTAGGGGAGAAGGTGTCGTGGAGGCAGGAGATACAATCGACATTCTAGTTTTACTTTCTGTTTCTTCCCTTGAGCAATTCTGTAGGTTTCTATGCATAGCTCCTTAACCATTACGCCAACTGAAGGATCCAAACTATTATTTATCAAGCTTAACTTTGTTATGGCACAAGACCAAAAATATGGAACACCCAGTGAAAATCGAACTTATTAACAATGGTCTACGTCAGGGTCGGTTTAGCACAAGGTGCCGGGTTCGATACCGGTCCTTGCCAACTCAGCGTATGATAATAAAAAAGATGAGGACAATAGTCCGAATAATCCAAATAATACTTGAATAGCAACAATTTGTCTCCAACTTCGGCATGATATCTTTTTTGGTTTGTTTTATTTTACGGCATATCAACCTCAGTGGGTAATTTAATGCCGATAAAGTTTTGAAATAAATTCATTCTTAATGGATACTCATTTTTTTATAAATACATATTTCTATTTAACCAATAGATGGGACAAACCTCTAAAACTGGAATCTCACCATCAGATAGAGTTTAACGACATTCCCAGGACGTAGACCCTTAGCCACCGCCTTCTAGCACCCATATGATAAAAAGGGTTGGGGCCTGCCATGACGGCGAAGGGTTGGGGCAATCATAGAGATGCGGGAACACCGTACAGCTGTTTCAACCTTATTAAGTCTTATCAGCGGTGTATACCTACGATGAGACTTAATAAAGTTGAAACAGCTGTACGGTGTTCCTTTGACGCACATTATTCGCCGGGTTTGTTATGATTATTTTCAATAATTATCGAATTTTATACGATATACGCATTGTAATTGCCTCGAAAAAATATAAAATATAGTATATATATATATATATATATATATAATCAAAAATGTGCCCTTCAAAAAAATAGGATTGCTTTAATACGTTTGAGAATAAAACAATATTAGAAATCAATAACACAGAGTAGTTATTTAATAAACACGGTTTTGTTAAAACCGGTATGCAAATTATTCTTATCATATACTATGTAAACCTCTATTTCTTAATGATATATAACATATATTGCAAAATTGTAAACGCATAAACAACATAGGGTATTTTGAGGCAAATCTATCCCCGGTAGATCTAAATAGAGACATTGTTAATGAATAAGACACTAATTAAAATTAAATAACAATTACTAATAATCACTGAGAATATAACCTAAATAACTAAAGGAATTGTGACGTTGGTTTTGATGTAATAAAATATATTAAATTAGAAAGGCTAACTAAAAAAATGCACATGAAATATTTGAAACAGGGATATAATCGAAAAATAGAACAACTTTGAAATTTACTCTTCCATCACTCCAGTCTTTCATTGATAAATTTTCCTAATCTAACTATTTAGTTGAAATAGGAAGTAAAGAATAAAATTACAGTTATTTCTTCTTGTTAATTGATTTCGTTTAAGATTTATTGAAAAGATTTTTGCTCATATTTATTAAGATAAAACCAAACAATTAGAAATCAATAATCCTAAGCACATATTTATTAAAATCAAATTTTTTATATCAATATGCAAATTAGCCTTCCCATTCACACTGTAAACAGTTATTTTGTTGTATATATAAATACAATTGCATGTTATTAGTATGCAAATAAGGCCAACAGTATAGAAGAAAATTTTATAAATAATCGAGGCTAAAATAAAAAATAAGATCATGGAGAATGTGACGTATATAACTAAGGGTATTGTGACTTGAGTTGTGATATAGTTTCGGTTACAGGCAGACAAATACAGAGTCTCCATTATAATAAGATACATAATCTCCTTATTCTGCTGTTGATATTCTAACGTCGGGAACTTTTCCTAGTTTTAATATATTAATATATTGTGGTGAGCCGGAAGTTAACGCTTTGAAAGTAGAAATAAAATGACGAAAATAAGAAGTCTGCGCATAGGATCAGCGCAGGTAGAAATAAAAAATAGAAATATTAGAAATGATAATTTTCAACCAATCAAAAGCGTTCGCGCTTAAAAAAGAAGTTAAAAAAAACCGATTTCGATCATAGGGAGTGATATAAAAAAGCGAGGGTTTTCAAAGAACAGTAGAGAAGACAAACTTATGCCTAATCAAGTCCACATCGCCTGACTCCGAAATATTTGCCTACCGCTGAAGATATTACAAGCTATATCTTTCTCTCTCTAAAAGTTACTTCACTGCTGATATATATTGAGCTTTGCCCTTTCTTTCTTTTCTTTATTACATGAACTTTAAAAAATCATATTTCTGCAGGACTTTGATTAGTATTCTTGACTACTGTAATCTATTTGTTTTAATACACATATTACTTGTTGAATTTATGAGTTGTTTGTTTTTCTGTCTTGATATATGTGACCGTATTATGTTTGTTGTTATATATATATATATATATATATATATATATATGTGTCATCCACAGACACGTGTTTCGACTTATCAAGTCTCTTCAGTGTGGCTAGACATTTGTGAGCTACCTACAGCCGGGATAGAACTCCGATCGATTCAGCATCAGTCGGAAGGCTTAATCATTCGGCTTTCGTTACCCACAGAATGCGAAAGGGATTTTAACTGTTTAATACACACATCTGTATGCCTTTTATAGGAGAGCGTTATATATATATATATATATATATATATATATATATATAAAAAAGAGAGAGAGAGAGAGAGAGAGAGAGAGAGAGAGAGAGAGAGAGAGAGATTATTTTGATATATGTATCCGTTTGTTGGAGGTACATATATCAGGTTTGGGCATTTGTATGAAGCATTCAAGAAATAAATATTCTGAAGAAGGAGACATTATAATCCTGAAAATTTACCACTACTAAATAAACGAAACTCCACTAAAAGACAACCGAGTTTCTGATATTTATATCTTGAATGTTTCATACAAATGCCCAAACCTGATATATGTACCTCCCACAAACGGATACATATAACAAAATAATCTAAAATATCTCTACTTAATAGAAGCATACGGAGATTCTGAGACAACACCACACACACACATATATATATATATATATATATATATATATATATATTGTGTGTGTGTGTGTGTGTGTGTGTGAAACCAATAGGCTCTGCTAGTTGTTAGAGAGTAAAGTCTACGCACCAAACGATACTCAATAAAGTGCAAATGTTTAATAGCCTCGTTCTGAAATAAAGGTGTTTCATTTATCCGAGGAAAAATATTCTTTTTTTTTTTTCTAAACCATTTTCACAGCAAGGTGTCAGTTTATATAATAATCTTTTGATGAACTACTTTCACTTTCTTTCTAATGATTATCTTTTCTGCATTTCGTGCTACCATACTTGTGTGAGATGAAACGTTAGTGCAAATAAAGTTATTTGCACTAATATTCTCATCTGTTTTGTTTGTGAGGTGATGAGAAATTGAAAAACTGTTACAAAGTGAATGAACTGATTCGACCGTGACAAAAAGATTCTTAGAATTTACTTGATTATCAAAACTGAATAAGTAATTACGAATTGAAGGAAAATATCTTTCAAAATTTAATATATACGAGACTGATTGGATTCACAGTGGCTTTCCCACTACTGCAATCCTACTGTTTGGTTTGGTATGTTTTACGGCATATCAACCTCAGTGGGTCATTTAATCCCGACAAAATTTTGAAATAAAACCATTCTATAAGTTTGTAAACACATTTTATCTATTTAACCTGTAAGATTCAAGGTTATAATAATGTTATAACTTGTTGAAACGAAAACTCCGACAAGGGTGTTAAGCATATAACAAGATGGACTTTAATACAGGCACATGGAAACGATACATAGAATATGAATACAAGATACATAGTAGAGAATACAAATGAGATAAAATAAAAGGACACATTCATGAATGGAAATACAATATTTAGGTATAAAAGAGATACCTAAACATACATATAAAATATAAGGGTTAATATATAGTCCATAAGATGGAAGTCACTTACTGACTTAGTCCGTACATGGGGGGGCACGAGGGGGGGGGAGTAGACACAAATGTCTAACCCATCTTTCCAGGTCCCAGAAGAAGGAGAAAAGAGAGAGAAGAGTTTGAACCTCGCGCTTATATACCAGACTTCCTGGTGGTCGGCACGGAAACCCCAGCGGGAAGATAACTCTTCCAGACAACGGGAAGATAATCCCAACAAACCAATAGATGAGACCCTAACAGGTACTACCACTGGTCAGGGTAGACTTGGGAGCAATGGTCATGAAGGGTTTCTCCACATTCCACAGACCTCCAGTACTGGGAGCTCACCATCAGTTAGAATTTAACGTCATACCCAAGACATTCATGGATTAATAAATATTATTTAAATTGTACACATTTTTTCAGGAAAAAAACTCTTAAGGAAAACTTATAGATCTTAAGCATACGATCAAAATATATATGTTGGATACTCAATTTTTTTATAGACTCATGTTTTTCTATTTAACCCATAGATGGGACTTTAACAGGTACTACCACTCCGGGTCAGAGTGGACCAGGGAGTAATGGTGATGAAGGGGTGCTCCACATTCCCCAAACCTAGAATCTCACCATCAGATAAAGTTTAACGTCATACCCAGGACATGAAGACCCTCAGCCTTCTAGCACCCATATGATAAAAAGGGCTTGGGGTTGCCATAAGGGCAATCATATAGGTGCTAGAGCTTGACATGGCCGGCTGATGGATCGGAGGGTGTCTCTTCGGATCCTACCGTAAGCCGCTGGCAGGTGTAACTTGTTTCACAGAAAAATCGTTATAGTAGGACTTGATTTGAATAGAATGAGTTCTGGAGGTGAATAGAGAGTGAACTTTGAAATATCAGGGAAATTTGGTACAGCCATAGGGGAAATTTGGTAGGTAGTTGACCTTTGTATAGCAACCGGTCTAGGAAAAGGGAAAGTCTCAAGTCTTTGTAGCTTCAAGTAACTTAATAATAATAATAATATTTTGAAGAGATATAACAGTTATGGTACGCAGATGATGGACATGTGTGTCCGCGTTCAAATCCTGGGACTGTTTGCATTTCTTATGTCGCTAATATATATATATATATATATATATTTGTTGAATTTTTTAAATATAATTGTTTTTCATAAGCAACTACCCAGGTTTCAGGTTATTTCACCATCGTCAGGCTGCTGAATAGATCTTCTGGTGTTTATGTGAAGACATTTCTTGCTGTTATGTTTTTGGACCGCAAATTATGTCAGGTTGATTATTGTGGACGCTCTTTATGTTTTCGATTATATTTTTTGAATTTCTGCATTTAAATTTAAAATATATATATATATATATATATATAAATGTTGTTCTGGTTCCAACGGGAGAAAATTCAATATTTTATAAAAAAAAAGAAGGTCCGCAAAATGTATTTTGTTCTCAGAAAATTTTTTAAAAATTCTTTTTGTTTTATATATATATATATATATATATATATATATATATAATTGAAGGGACAAAACCATCGAAAGTGAGACTACCTGGCGAACCAATCCCTTATCATAAACACCATCCCCTAAGATAATGAGAAGAACTGAAACAATGGTAAACAGCAAATTCATGAGGTTTTATAAATTTCGCAACGGGAGCAAATCAAGGAATCTTGATTTTTTCAATTGAATCCAAGAAACATCCGGGAATGAGAGACAGAAAAAAATAAGAAGAAAAGAAAAAAACAAACAAAAAACGGTAGGGGGAAGGCTAACAGCTGGTAAAAAGAACAATTTCCTCGTAAATTTGCTGTTTACCATTTTCATTAAAATCAACGGTCTGATGATATATAGGTATAGATCTATAACCGCAAAATGACCGTTTTTTAAGTTTTTTATTTACCAAATTATATATAACACCTCCCTCTATCTCTTTCTCTCTGCACGCGAATTTCTTAGATTATATGCTTGCTCCCCCTTTTTTTTTCCTAAATGTAAATATTTCTACAGGTTCTTGCGGTGTCATTTTTATTTGTATTCCTTGTGAGTTATTGTCCGTTTCTCCGCGGAAGTAATAAAGATTTCTTCCGGATAATTGTATTTCGCAACGGGATCAAATCAAGGAATCTTTTGATTTTTGCAACTGAATCCAAGAAACATCCGGGAAACAGAAAGAGACAGAGAAAAAAAACAAGAAAAGAAAAACACATACAACAAAACAAAACAAAAAACCTGTAGGGGGGAGGCTAACAGCCGGTAAAAAAGAACAATTTCCTCGTAAATTCCTACCATAAAATAAATTGAACCCTCATTTTATGTTCGTGTTTGTGCAATAAATGTTTTATTTTTCTTTTACCCGTTATTTTACAATACTAAATATATTTTCTTTATTTGTTAAAGAATAAAGAATAAAGAAAATATATTTAGTATTATAAAATAACGGGTGCAAGAAAAATAAAACATTTATTGCAAAAACATGGACATAAATTGAGGGTTCACTTTATTTTATGGTAAGAATTTACGAGGAAATTGATCTTTTTTACCTAACAGCCTGCAGGTTAAGTTGATAAATGGACCAATGGACGTTTTAAACGAGTCTTTGGACATGACCACCCAACGAATCTTTAATTTTTCGCATGGAAATATCTGAAATCGGGAAACGTGTTTCATTTTTATAAGAGAACACAATGGTCAGAAAGTAATTAGATTTGTTCGTAAACACTTCCACCAGGAATATGAAAACGGCCATTTCGCACTTGGTCAAATTAATGTCCTTTTCCTTCAAGTGGTCAGCTATTAATAAAATCCTGTTACCCGTATTGTCCAGCGCACTCCATCGTCTATACAATATGCATCTTGTTCGACTTCAGCTTTACGCCACACGAACAATAAAATCCAAGCTCCCTTCTCTTTAATATAGTGTGGCCCCTAGGGAGGGTAGATTTAAGCCTAACTTCAAAGTGCATACGTGTGTGTGACGGGGAGCATGCTATGAAAATCAATATTCAAATATTAGATTTTCACAGCTTGTTTTTTCTTTCTTTCAGTTCCCTAGTAAGGTTTATACATCTCAAAATCACAGAATTGTGCGTCTCATTTTCCAGGACAAGTTGGGGTCTCTGGTCTACATTTTGTTGAAAAATACGAAACTTCATCTGCCTACTGGTAGATTCCACGCTGACACTTTTTCTGCTCATACCATTATATATACTAGCAAATATATGCACCCTCCGGGTGCAAGTATTTAAGTTTTAATGTAATAAAATATTGAATTAAATTAGAAAGGCTAATGAAACTAAATAAGAATACAGATAAAAAGATTTGAAACAGAGTATAATAAAAGATTTGAAACAGAGGGAGTATAATAAAAAATGGAACAATTGAAACTTACTCTTCCATCACTCTCGTCTTTCATTGTTATTTTTTCTAATTTAAGTATTTAGTTATAAGAGGAAGTAAAGAATAAAATGACAGTTATTTTATCTTGTTAATGGATTTCATTTAAGATTCATTGAAGAGATTTTTGCTTATATTCATTAAAATAAAATCAAACAGTTAGAAATCAATAATACTAAGCACATATTTATTAAATTCGATTTTTTAAATATTAATATGCAAATTAGCCTTCCCGTTCACACTGTAAACCGCTATTTTGTTGTATATATAAATATAATTGCATGTTAGTACGTAGACATAGTTAACAGTATTAATAATGTAAGACAATTTTATCAATAATTGAAGTTTAAATAAAAATAAAATCATGGAGAATGTAATGTCATTAACTAAGAGAATTGTGACTTGAGTAGGATTATAGTTTCGGTTACAGACAGAAAAACACACAATCTCCATTATAATAAGATATATGGAAATACGATGAGGAAATTAATCCGACAGTATGTGGAGAAATTTTTTAAAGAAAACAAATACAGGATGTCATGAACGATGGAAACTCTTTATGTCGATACTAAAGCATTTCGTTTAAAAAAAAAATAAAAACCTTCACCTGGACATTGAAAATTTGGTTTGTTTTGTTTTACGGCTTATCAACCTCGGTGGGTCATTTAAAGCCGATAAAGTTTTGAAATAAATCAATTCTTAATGGATAATACAATTTTTTTTATAAAGACATTTTTCTATTTAATCCATAGATGGGACCCTAACAGGTACTACCACTCCGGGTCAGAGTGGACCAGGGAGCAATGGTGATGAAGGGGGGCTCCACATTCCCCAAACCTCCAAACTGGAACTCGCCATCAGATATAGTTTAACCTCATTTCCAGGACATGTAGACCCGCAGCCACCGCCTTCTAGCACCCATATGATTGAAAATTTGTATTAGTAAAAGATGAAAGATGTTCAGTGTACATACTGTGTTTGTTTTCTTTAAAAATGTTCTCTCTCTCTCTCTCTCATATATATATATATATATATATACACACCAACACCTTCGCACGATGTGACGCAAAGTCAATTTTTTAAGCGGAGTTTAACAGGTCGGAATTTAGAGTTTTCCTTCTCCTAAAATAGTTATCTAACCAAGGTTGACGAGCCCAGTCTGCCCTACAATTTACCCATAGTTGGGGGGATTAGTTGAATTCACACATTTTCCAATGATATTGGTGCTATGGGGAATGAAAAACAGTCACGTCCCGGATTTGAACTCGTCTCGTCGTGTCCATTTCCTACGACGGTAACCATTACCCCACGAGCCATATATATATATATATATATATATATGTGTGTGTGTGTGTGTGTGTGTGTGTGTCTTTTCACC
Organism: Doryteuthis pealeii; assembly: GCA_023376005.1. Taxonomy (NCBI): domain Eukaryota; kingdom Metazoa; phylum Mollusca; class Cephalopoda; order Myopsida; family Loliginidae; genus Doryteuthis; species Doryteuthis pealeii. Next base: position 10,185,393 of record CM042174.1, read on the forward strand.
CCTCTCATCCTCCCTTGATTCGTTCGGTTATCATCCAATTTGTTGGTCTTTCAACATTTGTCAAGTGAATTTCTCTGAAGAGATTGACCGAAAAAAATAAAATAAAATTAAGACATAAGGGTTCCCTAGCTTTTCTTTTTTTTTGAAATTCAATACTTTACAATGTATAACGCTTTTTCTCTCCTTAATAAAATTATGTACCTACAAAAAACTAGATTTTTTAGATGTAGATTTTTACAACTGAAAAAGTTTCTCTTTAAGGAAATTTTGTAATTATAAATCTAAAAGAAGTGTTTTTATGGGGGGGGGGGAGATTTAAAAAATCCTTTTTGTTTATTTATTATTATATTTGTTTATTATTTTAGATATTATTCACGTCATAAAATAGTACTAATCTCAAAATACGAAAAAGTAAATAAAAGGGTTACATCTCGGATACACGTTGGAAGCCCGAATATAACCAAAGAAATACCAAGATCAACACCTCCAATCTGTTGAAGAGAATGTGACGATTTCGTTTTTAATTTCGTTTTCTTTGTCAAAAGCATGGATAAGATATCTCGGAATATAGCCGCATAAAACATTTATTTATGATATATTGTCTTCAATTGTAAGTACAATTAATTTTTCAACATCTTTTATTTACAATAGTTAAATATATAGGCCATACGATTTCCACACACACACACACATATATATATATATACGAAAATTAGCGGATTACACTCCAAACTGAACGGCACACAAAATAATAACATTGATAACAAAAGATTGAGAAATAAAAAATAATATGGTTTACCCTACCATCTTAGAGAAAAACCGTCAAAATAAACGTGGGGAATAATTTTTTCTAATTAATGAAAAAACACTTCAATAAAAATTATTAAAAATTAGTTACTGTTGCAATTATTGAACATATTTTCTAAATATTAATGGAAAAGGACAACTACCTAAATGAAAGATGCAACCGCAGTGATAGAAAAAACTGTCCTTTGAATGGTAATTGTTTAATTATTAATATCATATACAAGGCCACCATCAAGGAAAAAGAGAACACCGATGATGGAAAAACATAAGTCGGTGCCACTGAATTGGAAAAAAACCCCACAAAACAGATGGTACAATCCCAACCCCAGCTTCAACTACAGAAGATATTCCAACAGCACAACTCTATCAAAATATATATGGCATAAAAAAGATGTAACGAGCAAAAATAACCCATAATAAATGGGAGAATATGAAAAAGAAAAACCAAAAAAAAAAAAACCAAAAAACCAAAAAAGCTTATAAAGGAGGTCAATATAACTGTGTCTAGAAGAAAAATTATGTATTCTGCAAAATGCTGATAAAAATTTGCTGAACAAAAGTGAACTAGTTTCTAATTGTAGACGTATCAACAAATTTCTCTTTTATGGTTTTTTATCATCTCCAAGCCAAACCTAATTATTCCCATATTTTGCATCCCTATATTTTTACTACAAGAGAAAAAAAAAGGAAAAGATAAATATCTATTATTTATTTATACTAGCAATAAAAAGCCCTCCGGGTGGTCTAAAAATTAATTTTTGAAACATATTGTCTGAGGTGGGTAAGAGTTAAAAATTCAATGTTAGAGGGTTTTATCATAAGTAAGTAAAATCAAAGTGGAAACTTAGTTCTGACCCCCACCCAAATAAAATGTTGCGTTCATCTAATAATTGAATTATTTTGAATATTTTGCACATAAATCTTAACACAAAATCGTACGTATTTATTTATTTGTAAACTTTTTAATAAACTTCTTGTAACTAAAAATAATGGCTCGAGTAAAAAAACAACAATTTTTAAAATTGCCTACTCAAATTTTGAGTGTATATAACATTCGGTAACTTGCAAATCATACTCAAAATCCCATGATATTACAGGGTGACCCAGAAAAAACAATCCAAATTATTTATTTATTTTACCCATTAAACTATCAATCATTTTACCCTGAAGAAGGCCGTTTTTTGTATACTTAAATATTTTATATTATTATTTTATTTCATATTTAAAATAATAATAAATAGAATACAATGTGTACATGGATAAACTCTTGACCGAAACACGTGTTGGCATTTCATTAAATCATTTTTATCCATTAAACTTTTTCTTTCCTTTATTTATCCTTTCAACATATTGTCGGATTCATTTCCATTTTTCAGCATATATAAGTTGAAAAATGGAAATACACAAAAAAGGGTATACACACACACACACACATATATATATATATATGATTGATTTCTTATTTTTGGATTGTTACATATTTTTATTTTCAGAGTTTCAGTGTATGTATATATATATATATATATATATATATATATATATATTATTAGCTAAAGTACCGGTCGATGATCGGACTAAAAGAATTTTAGGAACAAGTGAGTGGGAGAGAAAAGGAGAAGAGAGGAGTAAGAGAGTGGTTAAGAAAATAATTTACCAAATTGCATATTAAATTTAAAAAAAAAAACGCTAAGAATTCGCGTATTACAATATTCATTTATTTTAGGAATTGCTTTTTTTATTACATTTAAAATATTTAAAATTAAATAATAAGTGTTTTAAAACAATTTTATTTTTCTAAAAACTTTTTTTATAGACATATGACAAAAATTATGTTCTTAATTGCTTGTTGAGTTGCAGTAATAAAAATGTATTTGTTTCATATATTTTTTTTTTACCCCTAAAATGTAGCACTAAAATAAAGCCCACATTTGAATAGATACAATTCTCGTTGTCTGTATTTATTTACCCGATCCCAGCGCCACAGGCAGGATGTGACAAAATCAATTTTTAGCCGGAGTAATGCTGGCTTGAATTCAGATTTTTCCTTCTCCTAGACTATTTGCCTAACTAAGCCTAAGTAAACAAGTATGCCCTACTATTTATGTTTAGCTGAGAGCGCAGATGGATAAGAAAACCTTCATTACAAAATTTATTTTGCAAAAATTGTAATCACATCCAAGGTCAAATTTCGTATATTGTTGTGGACTAGCCTAGCTTACCTTTCGTAGAGAAAATGAAATAGTCTAAGCCTATTTGTGCACTGAAGTTTTAGAACATCTAGGTGATTACTAAGACTGCGAAGATTACGGAACCATTACGCGAACCGTCTACCTCGATGTTTTAGCACTGTTACGAGTTACTCTATGTCTGGCGCAAACTGTAATTGGATGTACTCGTATACTGAATATTGTATGATCCAGTAGACAACATATTTTGATCGTACGCTTAAGATCTATAAGTTTTCCTTAAGAGTTTTTTTTTTCAGAAAAAAATGTGTACAATTCAAATTACAATTTTTCTTAATGCAGAAATGTCCTGGGTATGATGTTAAACTATCTGATGGTGAGGTTCCAGTTCTAGAGGTCTGAAGAATGCACAGAACCTCCTTCATCACTATTGCTCCCTGGTCCACCCTGACCCGGAGGGGTAGTACCTGTTAGCGTCCCATCTATGGGTTAAATAGAAAAAAAATGTGTTTACAAACTTATAGTTTATTTCAAAACTTTGTCGGCATTATACCTGGGTATGACGTTAAACTGCCTCTAGGGGTGAAGTTACAATTCTGGAGCTCCGAGGAATGTGAAGTAAACTCTTCATCGCTAGTCCACCAAGGTTGATATGCCGTGAAACAAAAACAAATTAATGCAGAAATATCAATGGGAAAACTTGACGGGGTTAATACACAATATAAGTAATATCAAAAATGTTAAATCAGTCCTGACAGGTTGGGGTAATCATCAATAGCCTCAAGGAATGTCGACATCACTTTTATCTTTGTTAAACACCTGAGAGGATTCACCTTTAATTGAAACGTTACAAGTGGCCAATGATTGCCAGGTGCTTGTCTATTCTATAATCTGATAATATATGCGTGGACATGTTCGTAAGCACACGACTTGTTCAACTTTTGAATTTCACAATCTAATTAACACTTTTTAAAAACTTTTATCTACTATAAGACTACTATAATACCTACTGAGATAAAACTTGTCAAGGCTTAACTCTTTGACTACCAAGTTTCCCCCATATGTGTACCAATTTTTCGGACCATATGACCTTTAGGCACCCCTTATTGATCTCAATTCAGAAGGACATGTTTTTCATTTACACCGTCAATATCCGGTTGTTTGATAACAGACGATTTTTAGAGTTAAAAAAAAAACTAACCATAACAAACAACCGGATATTGACGGTTATAAATGAAAAACATGTCCTTCTGAATCGAGATCAATAAGGTTATTTAATGCTGAAAAACGTTTTGAAAGAAATTCATTCTTATTGGATATTCATTTTTTTATAAATTCAAAAAGGTGACCCCACACTCCCCAGAGCCCACTGCTGGATGCATTTTAGTTTCATACTCAGGACAATCCTTTTAAGAGAGTATTACTTTTCTGTAAAGAATACAGGGTTGGCATTGGATTTGGTTTGTTTTTTGTTTTACGGCATATCAATCTCAGTGGGTCATTTAATGCCGACAAATTTTGAAATAAAATTCATTCTTAATGGATACTCAATCTTTTTTAATGAACTCATGTTTTTCTATATAACCCATAGATGGGACCCTAACAGGTACTACCACTCGGGGTCAGAGTAGACCCGCAAGCAATGGGGATGAAGGGGTGATCCGCATTCCCCAGACCTCCAGAACTGGAGCCTCACCATCAGATAGAGTTTAATGTCATTCTCAAGACATGAGGACTCTCAGCCACCGCCTTCTAGCACATATATGATAAAAAGGGTTGGGGCTTGCCGTAAGGGCAATTGGGTTGGGGCAATCATATAGGTGCTAGGGCTTGACGTGACCAGCCGATTGATCTCCTATCGCCCGTCTAGTCTAAGTAAGGGCCAAAGTGGAGTGTTGCATGTCATGGACTGCTCATCCACCAGGATTCTGTCGTTGAGCATCACAGGTCGCCAGCCACGACCAACAGCTGGCCCCATTGGGGGGGGGGTCTTACCCCTCTGCAGAGGTGCAGTCAGTGTATTCTAAACCGTAGCCGACAGGGCTCAAACATTAAGCGGAGTAAAGGTGATTTAAATTCAGAATTTTCCTTCTCCTTAGTTGTTTTCCTAACCACACAGAAATCTGACCTCTCCAATAAAATAAAGCGAAAATTCTTCAAAGCTGTAACCATGTCAGTGCTATCGTATGGCTGCACCTTTTGGACAAACGAAACAATTGAAAAAAAAGCTAGATGGGAATTGTTCTAGGAGGCTGCATTCAACAAATCATAGAATCATCACCCCACAAAAGAACAACTGTACGGCCACCTGCCACCTATCATTAACTATTCGGGCACAACTAGAGAAGCAATGACGAGATCATAAGTGATATTCTCTTGTGGGAACCTGCACATGGACACACTAGTGCGGGTCGGCCAGCCAGCAAAAAACTAAATCAGCTCTGCGCGGATACTGAATGTTGTGTAAAGAACCCTCCAGGAGCGATGAACGATAGGGACGGGTGGCAAGAAAGAATCATGGATATCTGTGCTGTCAGTATGTCTTGATGGTGATGATGATAATAATGCTTAGCATTGAAGATATATTCCTAAAAATATTTGGGCGGAATTTGGTTTAAAAGCTAGTCTCGCAAATCCATTACAACTGAATAGCGAGTTCGATCCTTACTGGATGCCTCATACTTGCGAAATTGTTTCAAACTGGTTGGGTAAATACTTTTTAAAATTACTTTCTGAATTCTAATACCCGACTCTTCCCAATAATGCCCCTCAACATTACCACTCAGCCAGTGTATATTCTTGCTCTATTTGAAATTTACCAGCGTGTTTATGCATCTGAATAATGGATTGATTTCATCCGCATGTCAATCTGTCTAGGGTTATTTCATGCTTAGAGGCAATCACATTCGTTGTACGCTCATTTCTACATCGATTTTCACTGGATGCCCCATACTTGCGACCTTGATATGGTTTTAAGTATTCCTATCTAATCCTAATAATTTACACACCGTTATATGGTTTCAAATATTTTGATATAATACTAATAATTTACATGCAGTTATATGGTTTATAGTATTCTTATTAAATATTAATAATTTACGGAGTCATATGATTTCAAGTTTCCTATCTAATCCTAATAATTTGGATATATATATATTTACCAACTCCTCCGCACGTGCAGGATACGACACAAGGTCAATTTCTTAAGCGGAGTTCAACAGGTTTGAATTCAGATTTTTCCTTCTCCTAGACTGGTTACCTAGCCATGGTTAAAGAACCCAGTCTGCCCTGCTATTTACCCATAACTGGAGGGAGAGTAGGATTCATACCTTCCCCATAGGTATTAGCGCTAAGTGAAATGCAATTACCACGTCCAGGATTTGAACTCGGGTGGATGAGTCCATTTCCCATGACTTTAACCATTACACCACGCGCTTCCTAATAATTTGGATATAGTTATATGGTTTATAGTATTCCTATCTAATATCAATAATTTATATAGTCATATAGTTTTATGTATTCCTATCTTATTTCTAACGATTTACACACCTCCATATGGTTTCAAGTATTCGTATTAAATACTAATGATTTTCAAACAGATCTATTTAATTGTCAGAGCTTCCGGTACCATTTTCGTTAAGTACTAAACTAGTATATCCTACCTGTGGCAATCAGGTTGGTTAAATATTTATGCCCCCTTTCCTAACTCCCGATCAAAACGAAATGATGCTATGTAGTGTCATTTGATTGGTAACATATATTCAAGTCTGAGTAAGCAATGTCTATTTGTTTTGAACTGTTACAATATGGCATAGACTAAGAGTCGGCAATTTTGTAAAGTTTAAAGTAATTATCATAGAAAGTAGAAAAATAAGAAATAATTGTATCCTTGAAGTTTCCGAGTGACAAATTATCGACAGTAATTGACAGGGTAGAAAAGAGACAAAATGATTATATATAAGGGTAAGATAATATGAAAAAACTCAGATGTTGTTCAAATAAAGTTGTTTATTATGCTGATATTGCAATGTTTTGATCTGTTAAAAATCTTCATCAGAGCATGTTGTGTTGATAGAACAGAATATAACATGCTCTGATTTCCTTACTTTTAATATATATATATATATATATATATATATATATATATATATATATAAAATTTAATATACCAAGCGTGTTGTTAAATCCTTGCGGAGAGAAAAAACCTAGCAGAAAGTTTGATTGTAAAAATATACTACCAAACATCACCAGGAAGAAAAAAATTTTTGAAAAAAGAAAGGACCAAGATAGTCGTACCAACAAAAATAATCTATTGGTACAGTATTTGGCCAAAAGAAAAACAATTTATATGTATATATATGTATAAAGATATATATATTCATATAACCGCTAGGAGAAAGCTAATATGTAAAAAGTGCTCGATACCTAAGTAGAGCCAAATAACAAGATAATCTAATGAGTCAAACGAACCTACTATTAGTTTCGCATAAAGCTCTTCAGGGCTAAAATCTGAATAGTCAGATTTTAGCCCTGAAGAGCTTTATGCGAAACTAATAGTAGGTTCGTCTGACTCATTAGATTATCTTTGTTTATATATATATATATATATATATATATATATGCAGCATTTCTTCTTTCAAACATATTTGGTTGAACTGTGCAGATATTTTGTTTCTGCAAATTTTGTTCATAATCCTTTCCAGCTGCTGAATAGATATGATATCAGTCTGGAATTGGCTGATGTATTTGCGGAAATTTATCTGCTCCTGACCATTCACGGGCTATCATCAGGGGGAAGTATAAAAACAATACAACATGGAATTGTTCCATTATATTCGTGTTCAATATTTTAATTAATTTATTTTAATGTATATTCATTATCATTATTGTCTGCAATCATACATTATATATATAATATATATATAATATATATATATATATATATATATATATATATAATGTATATTCATTATCATTATTGTCTGCAATCATACATTATATATATATATTATATATATAATATATATATAAAATGGATAATTAGGCTAAACACTCACATCAATACAGATACAGGAAGACTCAGAGCCTATAAATATTTCCAAATACCCCCACCAATATCATGACCCCCAGTAGACTACAAGGAACACCGAGTACAAACTCCTAAATTACCAACTGACCAACCACCGCCATGTACACTCACACACAAGAATGAGAACTACGCTATCACGAACAGTAGTCACCCCCACTATAAGGATCAGCCAGAAGCCAGAAACACTACTTTCCTTACACAGTCTGAAGAGGGGAGAATAAAAATCCTGAAAATTCACTACTACTTAATAAACGAAACTTTACTAAAAAACAACCGAGTTTCTGAGGTTTATTTCTTTAATGCTTCATACTAATGCCCAAACCTGATATATGTACTCCCCACAAACGGCTACATATACATATATAGGTATATATACTTACTAGAAGCATACGGAGACACTTAGACAACACACACACACATAATTATTATACTAAAGCTGAACGAATCAATGTTTATCTCCTAAAGTTTTTTTTCCTATATAGTCTAATGACAAAATTCATATTAAAATATTCCTTAGTTCAAGGATTGAGTTCTGTTTGGAAAAAAATTCATTTTAATTGGTTCTAATTAGTAAAAATCTGACGCTTCTATTACTTCACATTCTGCCTTTCACTCTCCTTCTCTCTATGTACATCTTGATTACCTCCTCGTTATATATGTTAGTTTCTCTGTGAGTGTAAAGAGTGATTAAATGAATATGAACTGTATTTGTATGTTAAGTTTCATTAACAGTTAGCCCGGCCAAGATATTGGCTCTTAATAAATTTAAACAAGGTCAAACGTTTCCTTTCTTAGAAATCTTACAAATGATTTTAATGTTTTTTTCTAATTCTCTGGCTGTATTAAAAAAAATTAGATTTGCAACCTTACTTTTCCCTAATCCCAATTATATCCCCAGAGTTCAATGGGTGATCCAACGGGCCATGTTTTGTCTAATATATATATATATATATATATATATATATATGAAAATCTGAATTCAAACTAGCTTTACTACGCTTAAAAATTGACCATTTGTCGTATCCTATCCATGGCGGAGGGGTGGGTAATATATTTGTTACCGAAATCGCAGAATCACGAGTTAACGAGGCAACTAATCACAATCCTGAAAAAGGAATTTGCTGATCAGAATTAAGACTCCTTTTCCCACAGATGAGACCCTAACAGGTACTACCACTCCGGGTCAGAGTGAACCTGGGAGCAATGGTGATGAAGAGGTGCTCTACATTCCCCAAACCTCCAGAACTGGAACTTCACCATCAGAGTTTAGACATGTCCAGCCGATTGATCAGAGGGGCCTCTCCGACCGCCCATCTAGCTTAAATAATGGTCTAAGTGAAGTTTTGCATGTCAGAGACTGCTCAGCTATCCGGGTTCCATCCTTAAGCATCATGGGTCGCCACCCAAGACCAACGGGTTGCCCCATTGGAAGAATCTTACCCCTCTGCAGCGGGGAGTGATTAGAATCCAACTGTGTTGCCAGTTGAGTTAGTATGTTGTTTGTTTGAACAACAACAGCATATAAACACAACTGAACTGGTACCCAAAGCAGCTGGTATTTATGGAACTCAGGAATACTCCATTCATGCATTTGGGTGATTCCATTCCTTGAGTCCTGATTGGCTGTTTGGTTTTTATGGTGTTATGATGCTTGATAAATAATCAGGCATTCTATAGTAGACATGCAACAAAATAATTCCTTGTTGCCTTGTCTTACCAATTCTATGGCAATTGGGATTCTTCTACCAGTATGATGTTTATTCATGTAGGATACTTTCCGGACACACCTCATTTACCTGCCGTCTCATGCACATTTAATGACTTTCTGGTATTTTAAGAAAAAATGTATTTGTCTGGTATTTTTTTTCTCCTAATTTATTTTTACATCATTTACGAGTTGCCGCCTAGTATTTCGTTTTACGCCGAAATTTGTTAGCTTGTCTAGTCACACTGATGAGCCGTGGAAGGGCAAACAGGACTGTATGGGAATGACAATACACACACACACACATATATATATATATATATATATGTATGTGTGTGTGTGTGTGTGTGTGTGTGTGTTATGTATATGTGTGCGTGTATGTCTGTATATACGTGTGTGTGTGTGTGTGTGTGTGTGTGTATATATATATATATATATATATATATATATATATATATATATACACGTGTGTGTGTGTGTATATGATGAAATAGAAATGAAGACGAGAGTATGTGGAAAAATATAGTAAACAAATGTAAAAAATAATGAAATTATGAAGATGAATTATTAATATTTGAATATTAACTCGACGATTAAAGAGTTTCAATTATCATATATATATAATCAATAATAATGTTATTATGGATATTATAAACTCATAACTATAAGTTTCATGCTTACGCAATCTTCAGAGGAGTCAAATGGTTGAGATTTTAAAAAACAGTTTTTTTAGCGTTTATATAAACGTGAAGCGTTTTCACGCGATGGAATGTTATGACGCTAAATCTGTGTTAAAGATGATAATAAAACATGCCAATACTTTTCTCATTTATTCTCTATTGTATATATATATATATATATATATATATAGTGTGTGTGTGTGTGTGTGTAGTAAAGAATAGAGTGAAAATGTGGACAAAGGAACAAAACTCAGACAAGTATATGTAGGATATATATTTCGCCGTGCATTGAGCTCGGTTTCATAAGTCTTTTACAACAAATGATAATAAACAACTGATGAAGCCGAGCTCAATGCACGGCGAAATATATATCCTACATATACTTGTCTGAGTTTTGTTCCCTTGTCATGTCGCAGAGAAGAAGCGAACAGAAAACTTTTTCTTAAATTTCGAAAACAAATAAATAAAAAATCCATATTCATCAAACATATTTTCGCAGCTTTATCTAAAAATAAACACGAGAATCACTCCAAAAGTAACATCTCGTATTTATTTCCACAAAAATGATATCAGATTCAGGGAACACTATAACGCCGTTTGATAGAGCAAGTTTTCAGATACAAAGCACTATATCCATCACCATCAATATCATTTGTGTGTTTTCGTCAGCAATGACAAAGTGTTTTCATGCCAACTCCATAAAAGTCTGCACCAGTGGAGGCGACCACATTTTTTAGAGTTGCGATAACAGTGTCACCTTATGAAGAAAATGTGTCCGCATAGGGAATTGGGGCAGTGAAAAATGGACTGTATATTGATAGCTGCATTGAACGTGGCTTGTCCCACATCGTCATTGCTGAAACACCTATCCACCGTTTGGTTTTCATAGACGTTCAGCAAGAATCGATGAATATCAATGAGAGCATTGATAATCTGGTTTCATGACAAACGCCATTTTGCAAGACTGTCGCTAAATTACTAACTGTAACAAGGGAAAAAGAAATACGGATTATTAACGTAAAGTTTCAACCGCTGCGGCCCCATCACCCGACGCAGACTTAACAACAATAAAATAGAAGGCATTGCTTTTGGGGTAGTCCTATTACGAGCGTGACATTGCAAGCAATGTGAAAAAATAGTTTTGTAGCTGAAAACCTTCTCTAACGATGTTATTGCACTCTCTGTATCTGTTGTATGACACAATGATAATGACGTGGAACCATGATGGTGGTTTGAGTGATTAGTTACGGAAAAGTTTGAATGATGATGTCAGCAAAGACGCGTGGCATAGTTTTTGATTTGACGAGGAATGATACGTGGCGAAGGGGCGAAAGGACGAGTGAGAGGTGAACATTTTGAGATCCAGCCAGGCCGTCAAAGAGTTCAGATGTGCTCTGAGGCTGGTCACTCCGCGCGGTGAGATGGGCATAAAGATAAAATAAAAACTTGATAAAGTAACAAAAAGATGTCTCATTAATTCATTTAATTTAAACAAGCAAATCCCAATAGAAGCCCTTAGAAGAACTCAACTCCCTTAGAAGTCAACCCAACTAGACAACAAGATGGCAGCCGGAGGAGATGGTAGAAGGATCAGCAAGAAGCAAGTAAGATCTCCTCACCAAGTAAGTCTCTAATCTGTCTCTCTCTCTAATATCCCTCTCAATCACTGAATAACTCTCTTATCTGAGAACTCTCACTCTCACCAATTAGCGATGCCAATGTGGGTATGTAATACTACCACATTTGGTACTGTGCCGGATTCACCACCATTTGATACCGTGGCCATGTTTCACATTTGTATGCATTCACACAACCTCTTACACAAACAGGGTTGTTGTTGGTTGTTTTACGGCGCATCAACCCTTTTCGGGTTATTTAATGCCGAATCAAGTCATTTTGATATTCGGTTTACTTACAGTATCTGATGTTTCTTAAATGGTCACCCATCTAAGAATTGAACAGACGTTGCTGCTTACAGCTGTTTCCTCGTGGGCAGCTGTTTCCACGACTTGTTCAAGACTGCACACAGCATTCTTGTGCAGCTCCCATCCAGCGTACAGCTGTATGGCCACCTGCCCCCCCCCATCTCACAAACCATTCGAGTGAGACGGACAAGGCATGCTGATCACTGCTGGAGAAGCAAGGACGAGCTCATGTGGAAGCTAACACACGGACATACTAGTGTGGACCGCCCACCAAGGACCTCAAAGATGCTGGATGCTGCGCAGAGGACCTCCCAGGAGCAATGAATGACAGGGAAGGTTGACGAGAGATTGTCATGGATATCCGTGCTAATTGCGCGACATGATGATGATTGCTCCTTAACTTCGGTGATCTACCGGGAACCGGTGCTTTCAGCAGGACATGACCGTAAAACACAAACAGGGTGTGACACAAGGTCAATTTTTAATCGGAGTAAAGCTGGTTTGCTTTTAGAGTTTTCCCTCTAGAGAACGCAGCCTGTTCTGCTATTTACCCATAGCAAGTCAAACGCAAAAAGCCTCGTCCAGGATTTGAACTAGAGTTGCCGATTCCATTTCCTATGACGATAACCGTTACGCTACTGCACCTCCTTAGCAAATAGGTTTTATGGATGGAGTTGATACTCCCCCCTTAAAGACTATAACTATCGCTGGAGTGCCCCATCGATGTGTAAAGGGTTAACAAGCTAGTCTCACACATTCATTGTTACTGAATAGCGATATTGATCCTTGCTGGATGCTCCATACTTTTGACCTTGTGTCACATCATACCTGTGACGGATGGGTTGGGTAAATACCTACTGTAACTATCGTGTGTTGAATAAAAACTTATTCTTTTTTATTTATCATGTGTTACAGAGAGAGAGAGAGAGAGAGAGAGAGAGAGAGGAAAGTGAAAAGATAAAGACAAAGAAAATTAAATAGACAAAAATTCAGAGAGAGAGAGAGAGAGAGAGAGAGAGAGAGAGAGAGAGAGAGAGAGAGAGAGAGAGAGAGAGAGAGAGAGAGAGAGAGAGAGAGAGAGAGACTTATCACAATTCACGCGGGTGGTCACTTCTAGTCCTTCGATACGAAGACGATTCCTCCCTTCAAAATAGATGAGGTAGATAAAGACTGGTTGGCTCCGCCGGTGGCTCCGCGCAGCCTCGCTTACACGTTGGCCACGGAATCTCATTATCCGGTGTTGGGTGGGTAACGTGCCTGTTGCACGTGCCTCTACTGGCGCCACGCCTCACGGCCCCGGGGGTCAGTCTCAAAAGACATCTTAGCCTCTTGATGATGACATGTTGATCTTCTTCCCGTGCAGAAGGTAGTACGTTTCTCTAATTCCACTGCGGGTGGGGTCGGAGTGATGCCACATTTTTAGGAGAGCCTGAAGATGGAACTTGAATCTTTATTCGTGTAGGAAATAATAATAATAATAATAATAATGTGAAGGTCGTATCAATTGTAATTGGTGCCCTTGGAACAATCCCCAAAACTCTGGAAAATAATTTGGGTGAACTGGAAATCAGAAGAAGAATCGAGACCATCTAAAACAGCACTGTTGGGATCGGCTTGAATACTCAGAAGAGTGTGGAGACCTGGGGGACTTGCCGTCACTCAGCCTCCAGTGAACCACCAGCTACGGCAGGTGTGAAAAACTCATAATAATAACAACAGAGTACAAGACTAGGAATGACTAGGTGGGAAAGGTGATCCACTGGGAATTCTGCAAGAAATTCAATTTTCACCATAGGACTAAATAGTATATGCACAAACCTATCCTGGAGAATGAGAGACAAAAATTCTTAGGGACTTCGAGATACAGACGGATCACTTAATTCCGACCAGTATTGATTAACCAGAAGAGAACCTGTCATATTGTGGATTTTGCCGTCCGGCCGACCACCAAGTGAAAAGCAAAAAAAAAAAAAAAAAAAAAAGCGAAAAGATAAACAAATACTTTAACTTTGCCAGAGAATTGAGAAAACTGTAGAACATTGGTCGTACCAATTGTAATTGGTGGCCTTTAAATGGGCCCCAAAGAAAAGAATTTGGGTGAATTTGAAATCGAGACCATCCAAACTACAGTACTATTAAGATCGGCTAGAATACTCAGAAGAGTCCTGGAGAACTTTGCTGTCAATCAGCCTTCAGTGAACCACCGGGTAAGACAGGTGTGAAAAACAATAATAATGATAAACACCTGCAGATATTCGAATTCCGGACCATGACACTAATAGGCACCCCAGCCCAAATCCGTTTTGAAAGAAACTGAATTTTGCTTTTCACCGCTTGTTAGTAAACAAAATCAGCAGCCCCCCCCCCAAAAAAAAAAAAAAAACAAAAAAAAAAAAAAAAACAGTAACATTTTTATACTAAAATAGTTTTTTATTTTGATAATGTTGTTGTTGTTACCATATGTGAAAAAATAATTTTGCACTAAAGCTAAACCAATATTCTTATTAAAAAAAAACAACTTAAACCGAAAGACGTTTATTTATTTTCCATGTGCCTCTACGGATAATTAATATTAAAAAGTATTTATTTAAAAAAAAGATTTTGCTCGGGTTAGGGTTAGCAGTTATTATAACCTTATAATATATATTTTTATAGCTTTAACCATTCCCGTGTTAAACGTGTGTAACGTTAAAAGTTTTATAATTAAAAAAGAATTGCTATTGAATTAACAACATGAAATAAGTTTAAAAAAGTGTCTTTAATATAAAAACGTGTCTTTCGTTTATAGTTGTATATTTAAAAAAGTGCGTCTAAAAATCGTCTGTTAACAAACAACCGGATTTTGACGGTGAAAAGCAAAACGTGTCCTTTTGAATCTAGATTTGGGGTGCTTAATGGTGTCTTGATTCCAGGACTTTTCAAAAACAAACGAAATTAAATAAGAACGCATTAAATATAAAAAAATCAGTAATTTTAATAGAACTGATTTTAATACGTTGGAGAATAAAACAATAATATTAAAGATCAATAACACTAATTATTTATTAAACCCAGTTGTGTTAAAACCAGTATGCAAATTAACCTCACTATATATTATGTAGAACTATTTCTTAGTGATATATAATCTTATTATAATGGAGATTGTGTGTTTTTCTGTCTGTAACCGAAACTATATTCCTACTCAAGTCACAATTCTCTTAGTTATTGACATCACATTCTCCATGATTTTATTTTTTATCTAAACCTCAATTATTAATAAAATTGTCTTACATTATTAATACTGTTAACTATGTCTACATACTAACAACATGCAATTATATTTATATATACAACAAAATAGTGATTTACAATGTGAATATTAATATTAAAAAATCGAATTTAATAAATATGTGCTTAGTATTATTGATTTCTAACTGTTTGGTTTTATTTTAATGAATATAAGCAAAAATCTCTTCAATGAATCTTAAATGAAATCCATTAACAAGATAAAAATAACTGTCATTTTATTCTTTACTTCCTCTTATAACTAAATACTTAAATTAGAAAAAATAACAATGAAAGACGAGAGTGATGGAAGAGTAAGTTTCAGTTGCCATTTTTTATTATATTCCCTCTGTTTAAATCTTTTATTATACTCCCTCTGTTTCAAATCTTTTTATCTGTATTCTTATTTAGTTTCATTAGCCTTTCTAATTTAATACAATATTTTATTACATTAAAACTTAAATACTTGCACCCGGAGGGTGCATATATTTGCTAGTATCACTAAGAAATATTTGCACATAAGACATTTTGTAGGATTTTAAACTAAAATAACATGGGTTGTTTTTTTAGGCATATCTAACTCAGATTTTCATGGAGACATCATTCATAAATAAGAGTTATTAATCATTTTGCCTATAAATTAAATACACATTGATAAACTTACGCAATTCCTGAGGGTATGGTGACGTAAACAGTGACGTAGTTCCGGTTACATACATACTCTTAATCTACATTATAAATTTAATTAGATTGGGTTGGGTTTATTTGTTTAATGACATATCAACTTTCGTGGGCTATTTATGCCAAAGCCAACCCTGTAGAAAAACAGTTGTAGTAGTATTTAACCCATAGCTGGAGAGATGAGGGGGTTCATACCTTTCCCAAGGGTATTAGTCCAAAAGTGAATGCTATTGCGCGACTAGGGTTCGAACTCGCTTACTACAATATCATTGTCCGTCACGTTAGCCACTAAGTCATGGGGACTGTACAAGTTGAATTAGAAAGGTGAAGGATAATACTTGTAAAAATTATTGAAACTAACGATTGCTTTATTCGTTTAACAACATCTAAAGTTCTTTAGGGTTATCTAATGCCAACATTTGATGCAAATAATTTGCACAGTTATATGGTTTAAAGATGGGCCCCTCACGTGGTTGAATGGTCAACAAGCTAGATCTGCAGACCATAGTGAGTTCGATTCTCATTGGGCACCCCATACTTCTGGCCTTGTGCCATATCTAAGCTTAGCTTAGTAAATAACTATATGGTTTAAAGAATTCCTATCTAATACTAATAATCTTAATACAGTTATCAGGTTTGAAGTCCATATTTACCCAACCCCTTCGCAACCAGCAGGATGAACGCAAGGTCTGTTTTTAAGCAGAGTGCAGCTGGTTTGAATTTGGAATTTTACTTTCTCCTAGACCGGTTGCCATATCAGTCTGTCCTAATATTTACTCATATATGGAGGAAGAATAGTTGGATTCATATCATTCACTATATGAGACTGGGAAAAAGAAAATGGTCATGATTTATCCTACCATAACAATCGTCCCTTCCCGCGCACTTCCCAAACTGAGGGGGCTTATCAAGGGGCCCGTTTTGAATGCGTTGAGGCCACCAAGAGGTCCGTAACGACGGAGCTGAGTAACATACCAGAAGAATCCTTCCAGCAGGGCAGTGAAAAAGCGGCAGAGAAGGATGCGAAAATGCATTAGATTCAAAAGGGAACTACTTCAGAGGAGAAATCATTTAGTTTGTTGTTTGGATTTTAAATGAATTGTTTGTGATAACAGTCTCATTACTTTTCAGACACACCTCGTATATAGTTTCAAGCAACCATTTCTAGTGTTCGGCTAGGAATCACAAGATTCTTAGTTCGATACCGGCCCTCGCCAACTCAGCGTATGAGTAGCACAGGAATCTGTGTGGTAAAGTAAGGAGCTGATGGTAAGTGTGGCGCTCCACCTCAGATGCTTAAATAATCTCCTTGGTCTAGCGTTAGTGAAAAGGGGATAGACTCCCTCACTGTCTGGCTGATAACGACATTAGGCCACCCCGACGACTTTTTACTTATATGGTTTTAAGATGACTAATAATTTACAGACATATCTAACCCATAGATGGGCCCTAACAGATACTAACACTCCGGGTCAGACTGTATCGGGGAATAATTGCAACAAAGAGGTGACTCCACACTCTCCAGAGCTCACTGCTGGATGCATTTTAGTTTCATACTCAGGGCAATCCTTTTTTTATTCTGTAAAGAATACAGGGTTGGCATTGGATTTGATTTTGTTTTACGGCATATCAACCTCAGTGGGTCATTTAATTTTAAATGGATACTCAATTTTTTTAGAACTCATGTTTTTCTATTTAACCCATAGATGGGACCCTAACAGGTACTACCACTCCAGGTCATAGTGGACCATCGAGCAATGGTAATGAAGGCGTGCTCCACATTCCCCAAAACTGGAACCTCACCATTAAATAAAGTTTAACGTCATTCCCAGGACATGTAGATCATCAGCCACTGCCCTCTTGCAACCATATGATAAAAAGCGCTTTGGGTTGCCATAAGGGTAATAGCGTTGGGGTAATCATATAGGTACTAGGGCTTGACGTGACCAGCCGATTGGTCGTAGGGGGCCTTTCCGACCGCCCTTCTAGACTAAGTAAGGGTCTAAGTGGTTGGCATTGGATTTGTATTACTGAAGCAAGCTAATTTTCAAATAATTTTACATTATGAAATCTACTGAATTTCAGAGTTTTTTTAATTTATTTTCTTTTTCATTTATTTTTAAATTTATTCTTCTTGCAGACAAAAAACTAATTTAATCATGAAAGACAATATATTTATTAGTGTCTTATTTGGTTTTCATGAATTTCTTTTATAAGAATCTGATAATTGTCAATTTCAGAAGAAAATGTTGGTATTCTAAAAGACAAAAGTTCCTTTCATGTTTGGTGCAAGAATAAAGAAATATTTTCTCATTCTTGTTGCCAATTCTCGTAAGTCAAGTAGCACCAATATTCTACAATAAATATTCATTTTTATTTTGTCAAATTATCAGGATTTGTATATCTAATACTATTGATTGGTTGGTTGTGTTGGGTTTTACTGCACTCGTCAACGCTTTGGGTCATTTTATGTTATCTGTACAATGTTTCGGCCGATGTGCCCTCCGGCCGTCTTCAGGTTTTTCTTGTCGAGCTCGGGAGTCTTCTCGAACTCTGTTACCTTCTTTTCAAACTCAGGTACCTCTCTTGTGATTGGGAGCCATCGCAGAACTTTGAACCCAATCCTTTATTCAATCCACGGAGGTATACTGTTTTCATTTCGCTAACCATAGCTGGATACAAGTGTTAAGCTGTGTTTATTATTTTATGTTACTGTCACCCTCGACCAGGATTGAACCGGCAGCCTAGAGATAACTGTCACTTAGAACTGTCTTAACTCAACGCCTTAAACACTATGCTTTGTGTCCAATTGGACAATTAAGTGTGCATTTTTGGGAACTTATAAACCTAATATTTTGTTTTACCTAGAATATCTACCTTTATACTTATGATTTTTTTTTACCTTGACTCATATTGTGTGTTTTTTTTTTACCCTGTTACACTGAGTGGTAGTACCTGTTAGAGTCCGTCTATGAGTTAGATATACCTGTTTATAAATTATTAGTCATACTTAAAACCATATAACTGTTTGCAAATAAATGACTATCATTATTAGGGTTCCCGATTTTGTGAAGTTGTCGAGTCTGACAAGAAATACTTGAAAAAGGCCGGAGGACACATCGGCTGAAACGTTTACAGATAACAATAAAGAAGAGGACGATATTCCAAATAATCCAAATTATCAAGCCCCATCTAAAAAAAATTCTGAGAAATAGAAAGAAATGTTTGAAAAAAAATTGAGTACCCATCAAGAATGAATGAAAAAAAAAAAAAAAGTCTTCGGTATATGACCCACTGGATTGGCATGCCGTTAAATCCAACCAACTAACTAGTCTGGTAGATAAGGAGGTGAACGGGAAAAATCGTTTCCAAGCTAAATTTTGTATTTTATGAAAGCTTAGGGTATCCTCTTTTAGAAATTTGAAAGCTCCTATTTTTGACACCCCGGGGAAAATTTTTTATTGGGGGGGGGAGTATGCAAACCAGATCTAAACCTGTTGATCATTCTTCTTGCTTTTTTTTCCTATTTCACTTTCGATTTGTTTCTTTTTATAGAAATGTTATCAACCGTAAAATGAGTAAAGCATAAAGTCATTTGCAATTAAACAGTTTAATTAAAAAAAGAAAAAAAAAAAAAAGACAAAAACAAAAAAAGAGACAAAAAAAAAAAAAATTGCGAGTAAGTTTTCTTTCATCCCACATCTCATTTTCTCCTCTGAACTTCATTCTGTGGTAAGAGTTAATATTTATACCAATTTTGGTTAAAACGAACTTAATGGACCTAAATTCCACCATCATATGTCACCTCGCCGAAAGAAGAAAAAGAAAATCATGGAATTAACCAAATTTAATTAAATTTTCGGTGTTGATATATTAATGATTAAAAGATATAATGCACCAGTTATTTCACTTAAAAACTTTTACATTTTTTCAGGTTAGTTAACTTTGAACCATGTATTTATGAGAATCTGTGTTATACCTCAAAGATACGTGTTCAAAGTTCAAAATTTAATGAAATTTCCAGTGTTGATATATATTAATATATCAACACTGGAAATTTCATTAAATTCGGTTAAATAATAAAAGATATAATGCACCAGTTATTTTATTTAGAAGAATTACATATTTCAGGTTCCTTAACTTTGAACCCGTATCTTTGAGGCGTAACACAGATTCTCAAAGGTACGTGGTTCAAAGTTAACTGACATAAAAAAATATAAAAGTTTTAAAATAAAATAGCTGATGCATTATATCTTTCATTCATTAATATATCAACAGAGAAAATTTCATTAAATTCGGTCAATTCCCTGATTTTTGGTATTTTTTTCTTTCGGTGGGGTGACATATATGATGGTGGAATTTAGGTCCATTAATTTCGATTTAACCCTAATGTTTATCTTATGTTAACCTTTAGAGCCTTAGCCACCCCATCACGTCCGTGCAGCTCCACCCTACGACTCCACGCTGAAAAATATCTGAAAATGTAAAATGTCGTAATCTGTTATTTGAGCGTCTAATTGGCTAGGCATTGGCGAGGTAGACATAGGGACTCCTTGGACATAATTCAAGCCTCCCAGGTATATGTGCTTCTAAGTAATGGCACAAATACGGACCGCACGGGTTTCTAATGATTAAAATCAATCGAATCAATATTAATAGTTTTTATGTTATGTATTTATATGTTAACCTTTAGACACACACCACCCAACGCTACAGCTCCTGTCTGAAAAAAAGCCTAATTGGTTGTATTATTACTAGGCAGTAAAGTCGTCGGGGCGGCCTTATGTCGGTATCAGCCATGCAACGAGGGAGTCTATCCCCTTTTCACTAGCGCTAGACCAAGGAGATTATTTTAGCATCTGAGGTGGAGCGCCACACCTACCATCTGCTCCTTACTTTACCGCACAGATCCCTGTGCTACTCATACGCTGAGTTGGCGAGGGCGGGTATCGAACTAGGAACCTTTTGGTTTCTAGCCGAACGCTCTACCGACTGAGAGTTCGATACCGGTCCTCGCCAAATCAGCGTATGAGTAGCACAGGGATCTGTGCGGTAAAGTAAGGAGCTGATGGTAGCTGTGGCGCCCCACCTCAGATGCTAAATAACAATCTCCTTGGTCTAGCGCTAGTGAAAAGGGGATAGACTCCCTTGTTGCATGGCTGATACCGACTTTAGGCAGCCCCGACGACTTTACTTACTTATTACTTGGCAGTAGCGATGTAAAATAGGGGATTCCCGGTCTGAATTCAGACCTCCCAGATATATGTATTTCTAAGTACTGGAACCTGCCCAGGTTGTTAGGATTGATATTCATAGAGTTAATATCTATTTGTTTGGTTTGGATTTTACAGCACGTCAACCGTCCGGTCATTTTATGTCGAAAACTTTTTTTAATTCATTCTTGTTGGGTATTCATATTTTGTAAACTCATTTTTGATCTATCTGATCCACAAATGTGACTATCACTCAGGGTCAGAGTGGACTTGGGAATAATGGTGATGAAGAGGTACTCCACATTCCCCAGAGCTCCTGAAACCACACCATCAGTTTAACGACATACCCAGGACATTGAGACCCTCAGCCATCGCCATATAGGATAAAAAGGGTTTGCCATAAGAGCAATAGGGTTAATTGGTTTGGTTTAGTTTGTTTTACGGCATATCAACCTCGGTGGATCATTTAATGCCGACAAAGTTTTGAAATAAATCCATTCTTTATGGATACTCAATTTTTTTATGAAAACATTTTTCTATTTAACCCATAGGTGTGACCCTAACAGGTACTACCACTCCGGGTCAGAGTGGACTTGGGAATAATGGTAATGAAGAGGTACTCCACATTCCCCAGAGCCACAGAACTGAAACCGCACCATCAGATAGTTTAACATCATACCCAGACATTAAGACCCTCATCCACCGCCATATATGATAAAAAGGGTTGGGGTTTTGCCATAAGGGCAATAGGGTTGATTGGTTTCTTTTGTTTTACGGCATATCAAACTCGGTGGGTCATTTAATGCTGACAAAGTTTTGTAATAAATCCATTCTTTATGGATACTCAATTTTTTTATAAATACATTTTTCTATTTAACCCATAGATGTGACCCTAATAGGTACTACCACTGTGGGTCAGAGTGAACCTGGGAACAATGGTGATAAAGGGGTGCTCCACATTCCCAGACCTCAGAACTGGAACCTCGCCATCAGATAGAGTTTAACGTCATTCCCAGGACATGTAGACCCTCAGTAACCGCCCTCTAGCACCCATATGATAAAAAGGGCTGGGGCTTACCATAAGTAAAATAGGGTTGAGGCAATCATATAGGTGCTAGGGCTTGACGTGACCAACCGATTGATCGTAGGGGACCTTTCCGACCGCCCGTCTAGCCTAAGTAAAGGCCAAATTGGAGTGTTGCATCTCGTGGGCACTATTTATGTCATGTTAATTTCAAATTATTTTTACTGATGTATGTAGAATAATCATACTAAGTTCCAATTACCTTCGAATTGGTAAGACAAGGCAACAAGGCGCCGTAACTCAATACGAATGCCAGAGTATTTATGAAGCCTCATAACATCATAGAAACCAAACAACCGATCAGGACTCAAGGAATGGAATCACCCAAATACATGAATGGACTATTCTTGTGTTCCATAAGTACCTGTTGTTTTGTACACTAGTTCAATTGTGCTTAGCCAGTTGCTATTGTCCAAACCAACAATATACTGACTGGCTTCAAAATGTACAAGAAACTACTTATCAATAACAAACAATATATCTGGGACAGAAATTACAGGGAAATAAACCTAATAGAAAGTATATCTACAATGGTACTACACTGCATCCGGTAGGGAGGTTCCAGTTCTGTAATCTGGTTTGAGGTTTGCTTAACGGCATATCAACCTCTGTGGGTCATTTAATGCCAAAAAGATTATCTTGGATTTCAGTCTTTAAAGTAGTGGTTCTATGGAGATATAACTTTGAACCACATATGTTACACAGATTACACAGGCGTAACACAGATTCTCAAAGATACAAGGAATCTAGGTCCGTTAAGTTCGATTTAACCAAATAATCTATCTATACATATAAAAAGTTTGAGTTTGTGTTTGAGTTTTGTTTAACGGCATATCAACCTCTGTGGGTCATTTAATGCCAAAAAGGTTATTTTGGATTTCAGTCTTTAAAGTAGTGGTTCTATGGAGATATTCGGTTATGTTTTGTTATATCTTGTCGAAAAGGTTGCTTTTTTAAAATTTTTAATTTTTTTATTTAGAAAATTTAAAATGTTTTCAGGGTTTGTATTCTTAAAGATGTCCCTCAGGTTTCTTGCTTGTTAGTGATTAGTGCGGATATGTTTAAGGCCGTTACAATTTAGAAGGATGTAGATCTTGTGAGTATGAAGTCACCCCTTAGTTACCCTTACTTCCAAATTCACTGTGACCCGTGATGCAAATAGACACGTCCGGGATATAAACCCGGGCAGCTGAACCCATTTCTTAAGACGATAACCATTAAGTCACCGGAACCTTCAGGTAGTTGATAAAGAGCTTTCAATATTTGAGAGTCGCCACTTTTCCTAGACATAATTCAACAAAGGAATTTCCAAAGAAAACAAAACTGTTCGTTTGTCTTTCTCTCGTCGCATTACAAACATCAATTGATTTCGACAAACTCAGCAGGTCTCGTGGTGTAACCCGCCCCCCCAAAAAAAAACTATCAGAAAAATGATAGTGAAATTATCTCCCCCTGCCGCTAGAGGGCGGATCGCCAACATACGATGTTGGTGGCAAAATCAAACCCCTTCCCTTATCGTAAGAACTTCTACCTGGAGAGACGCGTCTTAACAGCACTCCAAAACGACTGCGAGTATAAATCATTCTAGCGCAATTTCAACTTAACTCAGCAGATAAGTCTAGCCGCAAATGCCATAAATTTGTAGCAATTTTTTTGTACCTTTATAATTCTCAATATACGTTGTTTAATTTTCACCTGTGTTCGTCTTCTTTCATCCGAAACTATTTGCCTGTCACCGGGAGAATTAAGAGCTCCCTACAACCCCGTAATTCCTCTTAAAAAAAAAAAAAAAAAAAAAAAAAAAGAAACTGAGAAAATCACCCCTCATTTCAGCCGTAATGTGACACGCTGTTTACAATGCAGCAAAAGAATTGAGTGCGTGCTGACACTTGTTTGAAATTAAACATTCAATACAATTTTTTTTATTTTTTATTTATTGTTGTTACTCAGTTGCATTTAAAGTGATTTTAATTCATTGTTCGTCATCGCTAGAGGCTTTTGCGGTAAACCAGTGATAAGCAGTCGAAAAGGAGTCGTAATGATTGTGTCACATTTTGATCGTCATTATGTCGATAAAATCAGAGTTAATCTAAGAGGTTGGTTTTTGTAATTAATAATGAGAATATTTGAAGAGAGAGAGAGAGAGAGAGAGAGAGAGAGAGAGAGAGAGAGAGAGAGAGAGAGAGAGAGTATGCCAGAAAGGGGAGAGAAAGAGAGGAGATGATGGAGTGAGAGAGAGAGAGAATAGGCAAGAATGGGTGAGGGGGCATAGGAAAGATGCTTCAAAAACAATAATAAAAGTAGTTATTAGCATGTTTCATGTAAAGTGACAAAAGGAAGGGAAGATAAAGAGAGGAAGGGAAACAAAGATTATAAGGAAAAGGAAAATGAAAACGAAGAATAGAGAAAGAAGAAGTAGAGAAAGAAGAAGTAGAGAAAGAAGAAGTAGAAAACGGAGAAGAAAGAAGTAGAGAATAGAGAAGTAGAGAACGGAGAAGAGAGAAGAGAAGAGTAGAGAACGAAAGAAGAAGTAGAGAACGAATAAGAAGAAGTAGAAAACGAAGAAGAAAGAAGTAGAAACGAAGAAGAAAGAAGTAGAAAGAACGAATAAGAAGGAGTAGAGAACGAATAAGGAAGGAGTAGAGAAGAAGAAGAAAGAAGAGAGAAAGAAGAGAGAAGAAGAAGAAAGAAGAGAAGAAGAAGAAGTAGAGAACGAAGAAGGAAGAGTAGAGAACGAAGAAGGAAGGAGTAGAGAACGAAGAAGAAAGAAAGAAGAGAAGTAGAGAAGAAGAAGAAGAAGAAGAAAGAAGTAGAAACGAAGAAGGAAGAAGTAGAGAAAAGAAGTAGAGAACGAAGAAGAAGAAGTAGAGAACGAAGAAGAAAGAAGTAGAGAACGAATAAGAAAGAAGTAGAAAACGAAGAAGAAAGAAGTAGAAAACGAGAAGAAAGAAAGAAGAAGAAGAAAGTAGAGAACGAAGAAGAAGAAGAGAGAAGAAGAAGAAAGAAGTAGAGAACGAAGAAGAAAGAAGTAGAGAACGAAGAAGAAAGAAGTAGAGACGAAGAAGAAAGAAGTAGAGAAGAAGAAAGAAGTAAGAGAAGAGAAGGAAGAACGAAGAAGAAAGAATAGAGAAGAAGAAGAAAGAAGTAAGAAGAAGAAGAAGAATAAGAGAACGAAGAAGTAGAGAACGAAGAAGTAGAGAAGAAGTAGAGAACGAAGAAGTAGAGAACGAAGTAAGAACGAAGAAGTAGAGAACGAAAGAAGAAGAAAGAAGTAGAAGAACGAAAAGAAAGAAGTAGAGAACGAAAGAAGAAGTAGAGAACGAAGAAGAAGAAGAAGAAAGAAGAGAGAACGAAGAAGAAAAGAAGTAGAGAACGAAGAAGAAAGAAGTAGAGAACGAAGAAGAAGAAGTAGAGAACGAAGAAGAAGAAGTAGAGAACGAAGAAGAATGAAGTAGAAAAGAAGAAAGAAAACGAAGAAGTAGAAAACCCGAAGAAAGTTAAACGATCTAGAAGAATGATGCTAGAAAAGAACGAAGAAAATGATGAAAGAGGGAAGTGGAAAAGATGTAAGAAGAAGAAAAATTAGGATAATGATGAAAAGAAGAAAAAGAAATTGATGAAGAAGAAGGGCGACAACAACAACAACAACCTGCTGTTTCTGCTGATGATGTTGTTATGCCTGCAAACCATTGGAAAAATTAGAGAGAAGATAAAATTGAAGAAACGCCCAAAATCTTGATTGTCAACTTGAAGAGGTGTGGAATTAGAAATTAATTGTCATTTTCATCTTTTAGGCGTTTCGAAGGAAAACGGAGAAAAGATAAAGAAAAAGAATCGAAGAGAATTTCCATTGAAACCATTTCAGTTGGGAGGAGCATTGGACTTCACCAAAGTAGAGCATTTTTAAGAGGGCCAACCAAGGTTCCAGGTTCGATACCGGCCCTCGCCAACTCAGCGTATGAGTAGCACACGGATCTGTGCGGTAAAGGGAGGAGCTGATGGTAGATGTTGCGCACCACCCAGTCCAGACGATAAAATAATTTCCTTGGTCTAGTGCTAGTGAAAAGGGGGTTATTTCTAATAATAAGTCTAACATGATCAAAGGGGAACCACTCTTGACTGATAAATTATTTATTTATTTATTGATCTACTAGGAAAAAAGAAGACGGGGTTAGGGTTAGCGTTTAGGGTTAGTTTAATGGGAAAATAAATAAATACTTTATCAGTCAAGAATGGTTCCCCTTTGATCATGTTAGAATTATAGGAAATAACCGAAAAGGGGATAGACTCCCTCGCTGTCTGGCTGATACCGACATTAGGCCGACTCGACGACTGACTGACAGTAGGTGTTAGCCGAATAGCGAGGGAGTCTCTTCTCTTTCCACTAGTGCTAGACCGAGGAGGTTGTTTTTTTGTCTGAGGTGAGCGTCATACGAACCATCAGTTCCCCACTTTACCACACAGATCCAAGCTATGCTATTCATGCGCTGTATTCGCGAACCCCGACTGGGCTAAACAGAATTAATTGCTATATTCATACCGTTCTGTCACCTGGGGCTGTAGAATACACCGCCTGCACTTTGTAGAGGGGTAAGACCGACCCTCAATGGGTTACCTGTTGGTCGTGTATGGTGACCCGTAATGCCTGAAGACAGAATTGTAGAGGCTGAGCTGTTTGTGACCAGGGTACTAAGAGGTCCTGTAACATACGACACTCCACTTTAGCCCTTACTTGAGCTTGACGAGCGGTCGGAGAGACCCTAGCACTTACATAACTGCCCCAACGGCATTCTTTAAATTCCTCTAATGGCAAACACCCAACCCCTTTTTATCATATATGCGCTTAAAGGTGGTGACTGAGGGTTCTTTCTATAAATAAATCATATACGAGGGTTTGTCAAAAAGTAATGTCATTTTATTTAGGACAGGTGTAATTACCAACACAGGAACATGTATCATACATCGAAATGAAGTTGGTCCCCTTCTCCACATAGGGTAGTCAAAAAGTAATGCCATATTGTTTAGGATAGGTATAATTACCAACGCAGGAACATCATACATCAAAATGAAGCTGGTCCTTTGTGGACAAAATTTATACTCATTCGAGTGGACAACTTTACTGCACCCTCCATACTCAGATTTAGCGCCTTCAGACTATCATCTCTTCGGTTTTATGAAAGAGTCTTTGAGAGGTAAACATTATTCCAGTGACGAGGAAGTGAAATGTGTAGTGAAGAAGTGGCTCAAAGAATAGTCAACAGAATTTTACGGAGCAAGAATACATACACATGGTCAATTTTTAAGTGGAGTTAACAGGTTTTAATTTTATTTCTCGTCACTGGAATAATCTTTGCCTCTCAAACCTTCTTTCATTTGGCCGACGAAGTGAAATCTGTAGTAAAGAAGCGAGGAAGTGAAATCTGTAGTGAAGAAGTGGCTCAAAGAACAGTCAACAGAATTTTACGGGGTAGGAATACATACTCTCATTCGAAGGTGGAACTTTGTTATTGAGAGAAACGGTGACAATATGAAGAAGTAGGTATGTGATCCACAGAGGACCAGCTTCATTTTGATGTATGATACATGATCCTGTGTTGGTAATTATACCTGTCCTAAACAAAATGGCATTACTTTTTGACTCACCTTCGTATTAAAAAAAAAACAAGATTTGGCATTAAATAACCCACTAGGGTTGATATGCCACTAAACCAAACAAGACTATATTCACAACGTTACGACTGTTGTACCTCCGGGCTTTCTACTGGTGTCATTTGTTGAAGTCGGTAACCTTTAGGAAATTTCAAACGGAACCCTTTACACAATCGATGGAAGGTAGACTACAAATGGCTAAATGATTTGATGTACGATGACTGCCAACTCTAGTGGACATAGGGAAAGATTTTAACATGAAAGGTGAAAGAGAGAGAGAGAGAGAGGGGATAGAGAGTATGTGAGAGAGAGAGAGAGCAAGAGAGAGGAGGAGGAGAGAGAGAGAAGAGGAGAGAGAGAGAGAAGAGGAGAGAGAGAGAGAGAAGGAGAGAGAGAGAGAGGGCGAGAAAGAGAGAGAGAGGGAGCGAGAGAGAGAGAGAGGGAGCGAGAAAGCGAGAAAGTAATCGAGAGAGAGAGAGAGAGAGAGAGAGAGAGAGAGAGAGAGAGAGAGGGCGAGAAAGCTAGAGAGAGAGAGGGCGAGAAAGCTAGAGAAAGAGAGAGAGAGAGAGAGGGCGAGAAAGCTAGAGAGAGAGAGAGAGCGAGAAAGAGAGAGAGAGGCGAGAAAGCTAGAGAGAGAGAGAGAGAGGCGAGAAAGCTAGCGAGAGAGAGAGAGAGGAGAGAGAGAGAGAGAAAGAGAGAGAGAGAGAGAGAGAGAGAGGCGAGAAAGCTAGAGAGAGAGAGAGAGGGCGAGAAAGCTAGAGAGAGAGAGAGAGAGAGAGAGAGAAGAGAAGAAATGAGCGAGAGAAAAAGGCAACAAAGAGAGAGAGGGGTCGAGAGAGAGGAGAACAGCTAACAAATTACATAAATTGGAAATAATTTGCCTGTCTTCTATAGACTAAATTTAGAACTACCAAATTTGGTATACATTGAACGTAGGGAAAAGTTTTAAGGCGAAAATATGTTTCTTCGAGAAGGGGTCTAATAATTGTTTGTCCATCTTCTGTATATCAGATAATTGATAGGCACAGCCTAGCATTTTTAGCAAGAAGTGTAGGCTAATTTGAAATAATGGTAAAACAGTGGAAAAGCACTAAATCATAGAGACGCCTTAAACTCAGGGTCATCTAGAACAAGGCCTCATAGGATTAGAAGATCACGTGAACAGAAGACGCTGGGAAAGTAAAGTCGGAATTTACCCGTACGGGTAAGATCTATATATTCCCCCCCCCCCTACCGCGCGTGCGGGTTTTACAATCTATCGGGTGAAAAGGTATATGGGTGAATGAAGTTGTGTTTGTTATTTTGTTTTACGGCATATCAACTCTTTTCGGGTCATTCAATTGTGACACCCTGTCGGTACGTCCACTAGTACTCATATTGATAAGACCGTTAGTCGATTCAGTTTGAAGAAGATTTACGAGTGCGTAGGCGACAAGCGAACAAGAAAGTTAAGAGTCTGTTCGACCCTTACATTTTTATCTTCACGACAAGAAATACCTAAAAGAAATTCTTAATACTACTACGCGTAAGAGTAGAGGGCAGGCGGGTTACCGGACCCCCCTCCTCCTTCTTTGAGGTAGTCTCATGAAGAGTGCAGACAACCCAGTGACCCCATCGTTATGGTAACGACCAAAGTACCAACCCCCAGCATCCTTACGGTTTTCTTTTTCACGCCAAGAATTCGCACACGTCCGAAGCAAGATCACAGTTTAACGAACTCAGCTTGAGGCAAGAAGTGCAATCCCTCGCTCCCGGAGATGACTACCAATTTAGCTACGAATAAGACTACTTAACAAGAATTACAGATGACCAAGAGAATGAATAAAAAGGAAAAGAGACTGAATTACGATTGTTTTAATTGGAATTTTCTTTTTGCTTGATTTTATGATTTTTGAAGAGAAAGGATTTTTAGCATGATTTTAGTCGTTCGTGAAACTGTGAGATACTGTGCAACAAATCGTGAGTTGAAGAAAAGTGAATATTGTTATCGTATTCTGTATTGCATGATTTTCTTTCGGTTGTATTCCGTGTTATGTGATTTATTTTACGGTTGTATTCTGTATTGTATGATTTTTTTTTTTGCTGTTGTATTTTGTAAACTCTTTTGCCTATTGTGGGAACCTTCATCTATATGCCTGTCTGTATGTTCGTCCGGTCGATCGCCTACGCATCTCGGAAGAAGAGTCATCTAGTGAACATTATACCTGTACCCCCCTTGTTTTCTTGTGTAAATAAACTTTTACACGTTTAGTCAAAGCGTTTGGTGTTGTCATCATTTCAGTTGTTGCTATTGTGTTGTTTTCTTTACTCGATTCCTATCCTCCTTCCACGAGAGAGAGAGAGAGAGAGAGAGAGAGAGAGAGAGAGAGGGAGAGGGAGAGAGAGAGAGAGAGAGAGAGAGAGAGAGAAGTGTCTGAAATCCCATTTCCCTTTTATATGATATCGTTTATTTTATAACTGGGACCTATCTCGCATTTTTTGCATTTTTTTTATCATTGCTTGTTGCGTGCGCGCGCTGGTCGATCCCAACGAGTATGCGGGCGTAACACAATGCAGAATAAAGTCATTTTGATAAGCAGTTCCGTACAGTATATGCTGTTACTTAAATGGTCACCCATCTACGTATGGAACAGGAATGAAATTGTTTACTAGGTACCACCAATTTGCCCTATGAAATTTACCACCCTACATTTAACACAATAAAACTTGCATAATGGTTAATAATATTATCTTGACAATTTTTTGTCCATTCCAAAAAAGAAGCATTAAAAAAATTCCTGATGATCTAAAAGAAATGTTCAGCTCACGGAAATAATGAAAATTATGAACAAAAACACAATGTTTACATTTTTGCACCGTTAAATCAACTGAAATTTGACGTAGCCAAAAACAAGTTATGACTAGAGGCTTTTGTAAAATTCTATGAAAAATCAATTAATGGTCAGATTATCACGAAAATTTCCATAATTACTTGCCTTTTGATGAAAATATATCTGAAATATTTTTTTTCTCAAAAATACATAAGGGAACTATTTTTTACGAGGTCTACCCCTTCCTATTTTATTTTAGGAAATATAAAAAAATTAATCGTCAAAAAACGATTTTTACTTGTTTTCTATAAAGATAAGAGTCTAACTAATTATATCAGAAGATTTTTATAAGTTTCTATGCGATAGGTTTTTAGTAAAAGAACTATTAATACAGAATTCTGCTAAAAATATCAATAAAGAAACTGACTGTTGTAAAAAAACGGACTGCTTTACTTATTTTTCAAGATGATAACTGTTTTTATTTCGTTATTTTTTTGCGAGATTTTAGAAAAGAGTTCAAAAATATTTGTTTCTTCCTTCAATATGGTCTAAACTGATCAGGTGACGTATTTGGTGGTACCTATTATTTACACTTAAAAATGTCTGTTGTTCCATGATAACATGAGATGATAGAACAACACAAAGACATATTTTTGTGTGTAAACAACTTCCTTTTGGATCATTTAATGATGTATCAAATAATTTGAATATCAGGTTGCTTCTTTATTTTAGAATCCAATAAACATCGTTCCTCGCTATCGTAGAAAAACTTGAGTTATTGGCGATTTAAAAACTAGTAAAACTTGGGTAATATATACTCTGATAGCATCTTTCCTCACTGGATGCCCCACACTTGTATAATTATACTCATTTTAAATTTCAACTCCAATTCCTATATAAAACAAAACTTATAACAATGGTGCCACTCAAGTCAGAGTGGATCTGGAATCAAAGGTGATGAAGGGATGCTCCACATTCCCCAAACCTCCAGAACTGGAACCTCACCATTAGATAGTTTAACGTCATTTCCAAAACATGAAGACCCTCAGACACTAGCCTTCTAGCTCATATATGCTAAAAAGGTTTGGGGTTGACACAAGGGCAATAGGATCTGGACAATCAGGTAGGTGCTAGGACTTAACGTGACTAGCCGATTGATCGGAGGGGCCTCTCCGACCGTCCGTCTAGCCCAAGTAAGAGCCTAAGTGGAGTGTTGCATGTCATTGACTGTTCATCCACCAGGATTCCGTCCTTAAGTATCACGGGTCGCCACTCACTGCCAACAGGTGATCTCATTGGTGGGGATCTTACTCCTCTGCAGAGGTGCAGTCGGGTATTCTAAAGCCCACCGACAAGGCTCCATAACAGGTACTATCACTCTGGGTTCGAGTTGGCCTGGGAGTAATGGTAATGAAGGGATACTCCAGTCACCAGAGCTCCAAAATTGAAAATTCACATTAATGCAACATCATACTCAGGACAACTCTTGGTTATTTCCTAGTTGAGTAACATGAATGACCCAGAAAAAACAGCACCCAAATTATTTATTTTCCCATAAAACTAAACCTAACCCCAATCCTAACCCCCCCCCCTAGTTGAGTAACATGATATTACAGGGTGATCCAGAAAAAAACAGCACCAACATTATTTATTTCTCATTAAACTAACCCTAAACCCTAACCCTTGTTGGACTTAAAATAAAACTAAAAATTAGAATTAATACTTTTATTACAAAATTTGTAGGTTTTGTTTTTTCTGGGTCACCCTGTAATATGTTACTCAACTGGGGGATTAGGGTTAGGTTTTAGGATTAGTTTAATGGGAAAATATTTGGGTTCTGTTTTTCTGGGTCACTCTCTAATATGTTACTCCACTAGGAAATAATTCTTAGTGGCACCATTGTTATAAAAATAATAGTGGGATAATGATTTTCTCTTGAAGATGACCATTTGGATTAAAAAAAAAAAAAGAAAAGATCTGCTAAGTTTTGTGCTCCATCTGCTAGTTAAAATCTTCTGGTTTTTTTTTTTCATGGCTCTCGTGATGAAGTTTACGAGTTACTAACCGAGCCTCAGCTGTAGCCCTCAAAGCCTCCAGGCCAATACTCACACCAATAAGCTACCATTCACTACATACCAAGCACTTAGTAAATATAAACAGATTTACAACATTCAGCAAAATGCCTTTCGCTAAACCAAGACGAGGAATATCGATTTATTTTTCTTGTGAATAAGAGGGGAGAAATATTAGTCAGATTTTACGAAAGTAAGAATGGCATAAACAATATTCTCACCGTTTCGGGGGCCGGGGTTGTTGGAAAAGTTTTGGACTGGATGCCATTAAAATGGCAGTTCAATTTCAGACAGTAATTGAAGTTCTTTAAAATACGTCTCGTCAAATAACAATGGAAACTAAACTGAAGAAAGTGTATTTTGTTTAGCTGTATGCAGGGCCGACCCTAGAATTCCTGACGCCCCAGACAAGCTGAACTTTGGCTCTTTTTAAAGGAATAAAAGTGAGTGAGTGACACTTAAGAGATTTATCGGTTTGTCCGAATCAATAATTTTCTTCAAATTTACTTAAAGTTCAAAGTATTGCTTAGAAAATACCGAGAATGTTTCACAGAAAAGAATGAAAACAATATCAGAGTAGTTATTTAAACATGTTCTCCACTGGTAGGATAAGACACAAGGTCACAAGTATGGAGCATCCAGTGAGGAAAGATGCTATCAGGGTAGATATTTACCCAAACCGTTCTCCACTGGTAAGATATGACACAAGGTGACAAGTATGGGGCATCCAGTGAGGAAAGATGCTATCAGGGTAGATATTTACCACCTTTCTCCACTGGTAAGGTATGACGCAAGGTCACAAGTATGGAGCATCCAGTGAGGAAAGATGCTATCAGGGTAGATATATAACCGACCTATTCTCCACTGCCAGCACGTGGCACAGGGACGGAAAAGGAAAACTCAGTGGCTCCAAATAAAGGATTGAGTACTACTGTAGGATGTTCTAAAGTACTACAACGATAAAATACAGTAAATCCTCATTATTTACGAAACCGGTTCACCACGTATAGGATATGGCACAAGGTCACAAGTATGGGGCATCCATTGAGGAAAGATGCTATCAGGGTAGATATTTACCCGACCCATTCTCCACTGGTAAGATATGACACAAGGTCACAAGTATGGAGCATCCAGTTACCCAAACCGTTCTCCACTGGTACGATATGACACAAGGTCACAAGTATGGGGCATCCAGCGAAGAAAGATGCTATCAGGGTATATATCTACCCAAACAACTACATGAAAATTGTAAATATGAACGGGATTTCCTTACCTTACTTCTCGGAATAAAATAACCCTAGACAGGTTGACAGGCCGTTAAAATCAATCAATCAGAAATAATCCTTTATCCTTCTTGGAGGCGGGGTGGGGTAGGGGCACAGAAACGTGGGTGTCAATGCAATCAAGAATCTTCTCTCGATAGCTGCCAACAAATTAGCCTCGGAGTGAGGGTAGCATCTGTCGGTTCCCCCCTCCCCTCATATCGCGCTGACAACTCGAAAATTCATGAAGATGATGATGATGATGATGATTACGTCAGCAGAATTTGCTTTTATTGAAACCGATCTGTAAAGCAATTATTCATCGATAAAGGATGTTACATATTTATGGCCGGGTAAAGTGCGTGTACATTCATATTCAAGGGGGCACGTTTTTACATCTATCGCAGATTTCTCCCCCCCCCCGCCTCCAAACCCCCTCTGATATCGACAGGGTCTTAATTGAGCACCTGTCAAGTTCATTATAAAACGTCACTGTCGGAAGACACGTGCTTTGGTCGTAAAGTATTCGTTACGCAGTCACTTGTTAGTAAATATAAAGAAATACGGGGGGGGGTTTAAAAAAGAAATACGGGGGGGGGGTTAAAAAAAAGAAAAAAAAGGGTTACCACCCTAGCGTGAGGGTATGAAACTAAACTGCATCTGAAGGCGAGGGTCCAGCTTTATAGCTCCTGAAAGTATGGAGACACCCCTTTATTGCCATTACTCCCAGGTCCACTGAACTGAGTAATGGTACTTATTAGGGTCCCATCTATGGGTAAAAAAACTACACAACATTTTTAATGTGAACGTACAATGAAGCTCTAAATGGTGTAATGGTTAGAGTCGTAGGAAATGGACTCGTCGACCAGAGTTCAAATCCTCCACGATCCTGTTTACGTTTCACCTAGCGCTAATACTCTTGGGAAAAGTATGAATCCAAATGTTCTCCCTCCAGCTATATGTAAATAGTAGGGCAGACTGGGCTCTTTAACCTTGGATAGGCAACCGGTTTAGGAGAAGGAAAACTGAATTCAAACCTGTTAAACTTCCCTAAGAAATTGATATTGTGTCGAATCATGCTCGTGTGGAGTATTAAATATGTACAATGAATCTCAAGGCATAAAATAACCCTAGACAAGTTGCTATGCCGTCAAAAGTATTAATCTATAGATGTTTATGTGCAAATTAGATGAAAAGTACAAATTTCTTGAGTTTATTGATGGAAATTTTTCAAACAATCGACTTTTTAATGACATTGGAAAATCTTACAAGGGAATTTAATTAAACAATTTAAATAAAAAGTTATTACTTCTTATTTTCTTTCTTTCATATTAACCCCCTTTCTTTCTTTCTCATTACCCCCCCTTTTTTTTCTTTACCCCCATTTCTTATTACCCCCCTTCTTTCTTTCTCATTACCCCTTCTTTCTTTCTCATTACCCTTCTTTCTTTCTCATTACCCCTTCTTCTTTCTCATTACCCCCTTCTTTCTTTCTTTCTCATTACCCCCCTTCTTTCTTTCTTTCTCATTCCCCCCTTTCTTTCTCATTACCCCCCTTATTTCTTTCATATTAACCACTTTCCTTCTTATTACTCTTTTCTTTTTTTTATTGCCCCCTTCTTTCTTATTACCCCCTTCTTTCTTTCTTATTACCCCCTTTCTTGTTGCTTTATTACCCCCTTTCTCTTTCTTACCGTTTTCTTTACTCTTCTTGCTTTCTTTATTACCACCTTTCTTACTAGGTTCCACCAGGTTTCTCATTCTTTCTCTTACTTATTGCCCTTTTTCTATAGTTTCAATCTTATTACTTCCTTTTCTTTCTTTCATTCCTTTGCTTCAAAGCAATTAAGATAACGAAAGGGTTCTTAGGTCGCACTGGTAATGTAAAAAAAAAGTCTTTATTACAAACTAGCTTAAAAGCCGTCCTTACGCGCGGCAATTAAGCTAGCACCCGGAGGACTCTTGATTTGGCCTTCGGTTCAACAATGACATTTTATGCATTGAGTCCATATTAAATCTTATTAAACTTGAACAATATTTTTGAGAGTCCTTAAGTCTTTGCATATTCTAATGATATGGTCACCAACAGCACCTCTGGCATTTGTAGTTTGGTTGGTTTGTTTTGAATTACGGCATGTCAACCTCGATGGGTCATTTAATGCCGATAAAGTTTTGAAATAAATCCATTCTTAGTGGATACTCAATTTTTTTATAAACATTTTTCTATTTAACCCATAGATTGGACCCTGACAGGTACTTCCACTCCGGGTCAGAGTGGACCATGGAGCAATGGTGAAAAAGGGGTGTTCCACATTCCACAAACCTCTAAAACTGGAACCTCACCATAAGATAGAGTTTAACGTTATACCCAGTACATGAAGACCCTTAGACACCGCCTCCTAGTACTCATATGATAAAAAGGGTCGGAGCTTGCCATAAGGGTAATAGAGTTGGGACCATCATATAGGTGCTAGGGCTTGACGTGACCAGCCGATTGATCGGAGGAGGCCTCTCCGACCGCTCGTCAAGCCCAGGTAAGGACAAAGTGGAATGTTGCATGTCATGGACTGCTCAGCCACCTGGTTTCCATCCTTAAGCATCACCGGTTGCCACCCACGGCCAACAGGTGTCCCCATTTGGGGAGTTTTACCCCTCTGCAGAGGTGTAGTCAGTGTATTCTAAAGGCCCAGCTGACAAGGCTGCGTCATTTTGCGAGGCATGATAAACAGATGCCAAGTTCACTGCAGTAAAACAAGTGCAGAGGTATTCACTAGTTGACTATAGGAGACACAAGGTATTTTGACGGATTCAAAAAAGTTAGTTGGAATTTCAGACAGAAGGAGTTTTCGTGGCATAGTGCCTAACCTGCTAGACTGCGACATCGTAGTAGGCGATCTCGAAATTCAGTCTCGAGATTACTTTCACTTTCAGACTACTACCCTGGGTAAAGTATGAACCCCTTATCCCCAAATTATGGGTTAAATAGTACTGTTACTTCTACAAGTATGGCTTTGGTATAAATAACCACAAAGGTTAATATGGCATTAAACAAAGAAACCAAACTGGACAGTACCGGTTCCCACTAGATCACCTAAGTTAAGCAGCGAAGAGCCTATTCAATAATTCAGTGACCACTTAAGCAATAGCAGGTATTGTAAACAACCAGAGTCCTTTTTTTTATCAAAAAATAACTTGATTTCGTATTAAATAACCCGAAAAGGTTTGATATGCCGTAAAATAAAATACTAAATAAACTAGATAAAGAGAAAATCGTATATTTTGGAAGTAAAATCTCCTCCCCGTTTAGGAGGAAAACTATTCAAACCTGTTAAACTCCGTTTTAAAATTAACTTGTGTCACATGCTTGCGTGGATATGTGTGTGTGTGTGATGAGAAAGTGGGAGTGAATCCGACAGTATGTAATATAATGAAAAATTGGAAAAAACAAGTTCATAAAACGAGTGATGTTTATTTCGCCTACGCTGCAGTATTCCGATCTGTTTCAATAGATCTTCATCCAAGAACGTTCGTCTTTCATTCAACAATTTTCAAATAGACTGACCGACAAAGCAAAAGACTCTCACAGTTTCTTATTCTCTGTGATAAATATATTTTTCCTCAAATTAACAAAAGCTCTGATGAAGAAACAGATCTAAACACTGCAGCGTAGGCGAAATAAACATCACTCGTTTTATGAACTTGTTTTTTCAATTTTTCATTATATTACATATATATATACATATATATATATATATATATATATATATATATATATATATATATATATAAAGAAGGTCAGAAGTTAAAATCGTCAAAACAAGTGTGAAAGTAGCCCCACCTCACCAGGATCAAGTCACAATTTTTCTGAGCCCTAAAAAGAAATTTAGTTGAAAAAATATGAACAAAGTTGTCAAAAAATTACAGACAGTAGATGCCTTGTCATTGTTTTTGTTTGTATCAGCAATGAAGGACATGTGATACCTGCTCACTACTTTCCACAAGGTCATAGAGTAAACTTTGCCGCCTACATAAGATGTTCTGGAAAAAGTGGTTAAGATAGGATCAATCAATTCTGACTTCAGTCATATTTTACAAAATAAATTTACCCCCGATTGAAAAAAAAATCAGGGAATTCAATTTTAATGAAATTTTCAGTGTTGATTTATTAATAAAATAATTTTATAATGCATTAGTTATTTTATTCAAAACCTTTGATTTTTTTTTCAGTTTATTTAATTTCGCCCTCCTAATTTTGGGGGTGCAAAATATCGGTGGTGTTATATACTTTTGAAAATAATTACAATAGGAATAAAAAGACAAAAGACCAAAGGTGTGAATAGAAGAAAAAGATTTAAACGAACGCCTCTGATAGAAAATAAATACTGAAAATCTGAAAATTATATTATCTGCGTCATTCGAACTATTGTCCTCAACTTCATTGTTATCTGTACAACGTTTCGGTCGATATGCCCTCCGGCCTGCTTCAGATATTTCTTGTCGTAATCGGGAGCCATCACGGAACTTTGAACCTAATTCAGCCCACGGGAGTATCCTGTTCTCATTCCACTAACCATAGCCCAGATGCATGGGATGGAATACACGCAATTCTTGATCATGTTGTATTCTGTTGGGACGGAGGAGATGATTACAAAGAGTTAAGTCACTCCTGAATGTTGTCCTGATGTCATAAGGATTACATATCTTTTGAATCTTTTCAGCCAAGCCTTTGACATAGGGTAGACAGACTGGTAAGTTTTCGGGTATCATCCTCTATCTTGTGATCCAGATTTCTCATAGCTGATGTTATGCTCTCATGATAATTATTACGACGGAGGGTGTCCCTTAAGCTGTCCATTTACTTCTGATATACCTCATTACTGCTGATGGCTTTTGCCTGATGTTGTAAGCAACGGACGATTCCTTTCTTTACATTTATGCATGATGGGAATTCAAGTTGAGATACTGTCCGGTGAAGGTTGGCTTACAATACACGGATGAACTGAATCCTTGCTCTGTGCGAGTTATTAACACATCTAGGAAGGACAATTTGTTGTCTTGTTCCTTCTCCATCGTGAACCGTATAGATGGACGGATTGAGTTCACACGATCCATTACATCTTCCTGATGGGGCTAGAGAATGAATTTGTCATCTACGTATCTAAGCCACATTGATGGCTTTAGTGGTATGGATCCTAAGGCCATCTCTTCAAAGTATTCCATGTATATATTGGCCAACACTGGGGACAATGGTGATCCCATAGCCAGGCACTCCTCTTGTCGGTATATGTCAGAACCCATCTCGAAGTAGGTTGTTTCTACACAGAAAGTCAGCATCTCCATCAGATTATATATTGGGATACAGGTGCGTTC
This sequence comes from Doryteuthis pealeii, assembly GCA_023376005.1. Classification (NCBI taxonomy): domain Eukaryota; kingdom Metazoa; phylum Mollusca; class Cephalopoda; order Myopsida; family Loliginidae; genus Doryteuthis; species Doryteuthis pealeii. The sequence continues at coordinate 10,225,190 of CM042174.1, forward strand.
TTTCAAATCTGAATCGCATAGAAGCCGTTTATTGAAGCAGGAGGAGGCTTTATTGCATAAAATTATAAAACAATGTCCCTTCCTATCAAAGTTTTTCAGTAAAACGACATTACTGTTTCTAAGAGTTATTAATAAATCTTTCTTCAAATATCTTACGCACCGTGTATAATATATATTCATGTTCTAAGATTACGTTCCAAAACAGAGATCATTCTGCCTGACCCTGTATACGATAATATAATTATTCTCGAATTGGAAATTAACAACGGTCGATTGGATATAAAATGCTTTAATCGGCAGTTGAAAGCCTTTTTAATATTCAAGGAATTCTTCTATCATCAACTCAATTAAATCAGACAAAAATAATAGAAAAATTTAAGTTATCTCACCGTGTGTGTGTGTGTGTTTACACATTTTGCAAAGAAAGAGGATTTCTCTGATTCCCATCTAAAGATTATCATCCCTTTAGTTTCATAGACAAAAATATATAAATGCACATTGCATTTTATTATATTAGTAGTTGAGTATAGGAAAGTAAAAACGAGGAAGAAGAAACGTAATACCGAGAAATCTTTTGTTTCGAGGTGATGTTGAAAAGTTACGGGCCAGACCAAGAAGGAAACGTACGATTTTCTTTTGCATATTCTCAATACTTGGCGTAGAAAAAATAAAATGTCTAAAACTGGTGACCCAGATGGAACAGGCCGACGAGTCGGGGGTTGCAAAAAGAATACTTCTTCTGCGACCACTGGGGCCTGGTAACACTGATAGTATGCTCGACGTAACGAAACGTCGGTAACAATTTGCTTGATCAGCGGGGGCAAAGATAGTTGATCTTAAAGGACCACTCTCACCTCAGCCATTAACTATTCTGAGGCGAAGCAGTCAGCACCTTGCTTGTTCAGCAGTAGCACAGAAGTGGTTGCTGAACTCGGAGCAAAAGTTGTAGACGTAGGGCGAACAGGGAGGGAAGCCTATTTTATAGGCGTTGGTAAACCTCCTTAACCCTCCAACTTCCGACAGGAAACTATATAACCCAATCCTTTTCTGGTATCGAGTTTACTCACAAGCGCCAGAACCCCCTTCGACCGAACCAGAAGCTCCAACCGATAAGTCACCAGTCCACAACCTTTTTTACACATTCTTTTGATTCAAATTTCTTTAATCCATTCAGAAATTCGATTTAGAAACAAAATGCATTCCTTTCCGTAAAATTAAAAAATATTACACTGTAATTTTGAATATTTCCCTAAAAAACAAAAAAAAAACAAAAACAAAAAAGAAACTATTCTTTTTCTTGGAAATAAAATGAAAAGAAAAATTTCAAAAGTTTTGGGGGTAAAATTGAATCACGTAACAAAATTGAGTGGATAATTTGAACTGCTTTATGGTGACATCACTTAAATTTTCTATTATTTTTGTCTGATTTCCTTCAATCCATCATAGAAGAATTCTTTGAATATTAAAAAGGCTTTCAACGGCCGATTAAAGCATTTTATACCCAATCAATCGTTGTTGATATTCAATTTGAAAATAATTATTTATATTAATCGCATACAGGGTCCGACAGAATGATCTCCCAGATTTGGTACGTAAATTAAAGAAGAAAAAAGTATAGATCCTATTCCAAATTTTACTTTCAGAAAGAGAAATATTTGCTATTTTACTTTGTTATTTTTAAAAGATTGTAAAGATAATAACGTCCAATTGTTTTCCTTGATGGCACTCTAGAAGCCCCACCCCTGAAGTTCTACAATTCTGTTTTAACTGGTATTATAAAGGATTGGGCACAATTATCTTTCAGATTTTGCACGTAAATTTAAAAAAGCAACATAGATCCTATTTAAAATGTTATATCACATAAGAAAAATATTTGCAATTTTCTATTACTATTTTTATCTTATTTGGAAGATTACATCATCCATTTGTACGCCCTGATTCAACACCATGAAGCTAAGAGGTCTACAAGAAAGCAGCAGCACATCAACATCTTCAGGGACAGCCTTCAAATGCAAAATCTGTGGTCGAGAATGTTTTTCAAACATCGGACTTCAGTCACAGGAGGCGCTGTAACTTCAGGGGCACATTATAGTCTTCCGAGACTGAAATGCCAATGATGGACTATACTGTGAAAAAAGGTCGGTGGACTGGTGCCTTTACGGGGAGTGGCTGGTTCAGTCGAGAAAGTCTGACGGCATGTGAGTACCAAAAACGCAAGACTGAGAAGGTACACAATTTATAATCTCTTGACGGAAGCTGGAGGGCGTGAGTTAGTTAAACAACACCTATAAATAGGCTGCCCTCTCCTTTCAGCTTTATTCTAATTTCTATTTCAGAAACGATGGTTACCAGTTTCTGTAAAGTTTCACCGTAGTCATCTGACCCAAGATATGAGTGGGTCACTGAAGAAGTATATTTTTTAGCAACCCCGACACGTCGGCCAGCTCTGCCTTGGTCACCACAATCGATACATTTTTTTCCCGACAATACTGAATATTCTGTGTTTAGTTACTTTTAGGTAAACTAATGCATTATAAGAACGGGTTTTAGCTGCAGAGTTACCACACATCTCTAATTCTTATAGACCCTATTCAAAATGTAATTTTACTATATGCGGAAAAAAAAAACGCCAAAATAATAGGGTAAATCGTCACTTAGGGAGTGGCTGACCTACGAAAAATGCTACTACCTGTGATAATGGGAAAAATAAGGAAAAAAAGCAAGTTCCCTGATTCAGAAGGTAGTAAAAGATTGTAATAATGTTTCATTGCTACCTAAAAATTCCGTAGGTCTCGTAAAGGTAGTTGTGTCTGCCTACTGACAGCAAGATTAGTTGAAAAATGAACTATCAACATCAACAAAGAGAAGGGTTAACATAAAGGTGTCAACCAATCAAAATGAAGAGTAAATTTACATAAGCATAACTAACAAACACACTAAACAGATATCCGACAAGCATGCTAATTTCCCAGCCCCAGAATCGCAGGCAACACCCTTCATAATTTCCCAACATAAGAACACTATTTGCCATTTTGTCTTTATATTGTAAACATTTTGTTCTAAATATTATATCGTCTAAATTCTTATACTCCCCCTCATGAGCTATACATTCTTGAAGCCCCGCCCTGAAGTTTTTGGCGTTCGCCTATTCATTGATTTTATACCAGTATCAATGAATAGGCAAGCGATGCAGCTGCAATTTTAAGAGTACATCTTCAAGAAAGAACATACAGCAAAAATGCGCTATTTTGACAGATAGAAAAATAAATTAGTTAATACTGTGGTGGCCCAGGTGGAGCAGGCTAACTGGAGTCAGGGTTGCTAAAAGAATACTCTTCTGCGACCCACTCCTGCCTGATGTCAGGTAACACTGGTGTAGAAACCTCCGTAACCGTCGCTGAATCAACGGAAGCAAAGATAGTTGGTCTTGAAAGAACACTCTCAACTAAGCCATTAACAATATTGGGGTGAAGCAGTCAGCACTTTGCTTGTTCAGCGGTAGCACAGAAGTAAGTGGTTGCTGAACGGGAAGCAATGGTAGTAGTTGGTCTTGAAGGACCACTCTCACCTCAGCCATTAATTATTCTGAGGCGAAGCAGTCAGCACTTTGCTTGATCAGCGGTAGCACAGAAGTAAGTGGTTGCTGAACGGGAAGCAATGGTAGTAGTTGCTTGAAGGACCACTCTCACCTCAGCCATTAACTATTCTGAAGTGATTAGCCCTAGTAATAGCAGTCAGTAGAAGAAGTCAAGTCGTTGGCGAGGAGGAAAACCTATTTTATAGGCGTTTGGGAACCTCCTCATCCCTCCAATAGGATACTACATGAACTAATCCATTTCTGGACTCGTGTTTTAGTCTCCCCCCAACTGAACTGTAGCTCTAACTGGTACGTCACCAGTCATTCTAACCCCCTTTTTTTTCACACAGTGAATAGGGGAGCGATACAGCTGCGATTTCAAGATTACATCTTCAAGAAAAAAAAATATAGCAAAAATGCGCCATTTTAACAGATACAGATTTAATTTATAAAATTATCCCGCTTAAAAATTGTTAATCAAATAATTTTCACATGAGATTTAGAAAAAAATCATTACTCTTCATATTTTTTTTAGTAGTTTTGTATGTTGTTGATATTGTGAAAAAAAAGGGGGCAAAGGGACTGGTGACGTACCGAGAGAGGGACTGGTACGGTCGAGGGAGACAAGAAATGGATTAGTCCTGTCGAAGTTGATTATAAAATCGGTTTTCCTCCACGCAAGGTCTTCAAGCTTTTTCTAAGTGTTGACTGTTTCACCTCAGAATAGTTAATGGCTTTAGTGAGAGTGGTCTTCAAGACCAATTATCTTCGCTCCCGGTTGATTCGGCTACTGCTACAGAGGTTTCTGCCCCAGTGTTACCTGACATCAGGCAGGAGTGGGTCGCAAAAGATTATTCTTCTAGCAACTCCGACTCGTCAACCTGCTCCACTTGGGTCACCACAGTGTTAACCTATTTATTTTTTTATCTGTGAAAATGGCGCATTTTTGCTGTATTTTCTTTCTTGAAGATGTACTCTTGAAATTGCACCTGCATCGCTCGCGGGGGTGGTGGTGGTGGGGGGGCGTTCCGTATTAAGATTTTGTGTTTACGTTTTTTTAAAATTCTAAACGACACTTTCGTATTAATTTTTCTTGGGGGTGTTAGTCCGTTTCGAATTAAAGTAGATTTGGTTTTGGTTTGTTTTTATGGCATATCAACCCCAGTGGATTATTTCATGCCGATGAAGTTTTGAAATAAATACATTTTTAATGGATACATTTTTCTATTTAACCCATAGATGGGATCCTAACAAGTACTACCACTCCGGGTCAGAGTGGATCATGGAACAATGGTGAAGAAGGGGTGTTCCAAATTCCCCAAACCTCAAACTGGAACCTTACCATCAGATAGAATTTAACGTAATTCCAGATATGTAGACCCTCAGCCACCGCCTTCTACCACCCATATGACAAAAATGGTTTGGGCTTGTCATAAGGGCAATAGGGTTGGGGCAATCATATTAAAAGTGGAGTATTGCAGGTCATGGACTGCTCATCCACCAAGACTCCATCCTTAAGCATCACAGGTCACCATCCACGGTCAACAGGTGGTCCCATTAGGGGGAGTCTTACCTCTCCGCAGAGGTGCAGTCGGTGCACTCTAACGCCGCAGCAAACAGGGCGGGTTTTTGGGTGGAGGAAGGGGGTGTTTCGGATTAAACGTTGCTTTTATTTTGAACGACGCTTTTTTTTTCTTTTCTGTACGCAATATTTCAATATCTTTGTCAAAAACAGTTCAATTGTATACGAAATACGTATACAATTGAACGTATTACGTATATATACGTGTGTATTTGGGCAGAATTCTTTCATTTATAAATGTAGAATTGTCATCCAAAAAATGAAAGTATTTACTTTGGTCTTACCTCAACGACCTTGTCACGCTGCTTGACTCTACATATGTCGGATAACAGATCCATTTCACAACATTTAAACTCACATGCATACCCCCACTCAAATTACCGAAAGATCATAACAGAAAAAACTCACATACTGCACAAAGTAAAAAAAAAAAAAATCGATCAAACAATACAAACCATCCTTAAATAAGATTAATTTTCGAATACAGTAGTCATATTTTAAAATGCCTATAACCCTTTCCCTGTCCAATTCTCTTTCTAGACCCACACCCCTTAATATAATTTCTACGAGTTCCCCCTCCTACTTATTCTCATTACTAACTTCGAAAAAACAAACAAACAAAACCCCAATCAAACTGGAACACAAACATCCCCCCTGAAGATGGCACTTCGAAGTGCCGAAAGTACTTGAGACAAAAACTTTGGACTAATCCACGAATTCCATCCAATTATAAAAAAGTAGGCCGGAAAGCTTAAAAAGATCGTTAATAAAATCGTTAAACAGGAGACATTTGTTTTTTTAAATTCTAAATGTATATATTTTTGTAAATTTTTTGAGGCGTACAAAATGTTATCAGCGCTTTAAAATAGATTCATTATTTAAAAAATATTTTACAATAGAAGGAGGAGGGGCAAAGGAGAAAAAACGAGTAGCCATCTAACTAGTTTCGATCCTCGCTCAACAGACTTAAATATCGCGGATAATAGATTAAAACGAGTAAATGGGACAAGTAAGTAAAATAAACAATAAAAGAAAAGAAAAGAATTTGTTTGCTTTTATTGTTTCTTTTTCTTACTTGTCACATTTACTCGTTTTAATCTATCATCTTCGATATTTAACTCTGTTGAACGAGGATCGAAACTAGTTAGATAGCTTCTCGTTTTTTCTCCTTTGACCCTCCCCCTTTTGTAAAATATTTTTTTAAGAATGAATCTATTAGTGGGTCTTTTTAAAGCGCTAACATATATATATATGTAGTTTTTTTTTCTTCAGAAGATAATAGTAAAAAGTCGGACTTACCTGCGGGTTTATCCATTCTGAGCGTCAAAGTGTTTCTGGACTTCTGAACATTTCTAGAGAAAGTGGGAAACCATCTAAATGGATTCTTTCTTCTTTATGGGAGATTGGGAGCCCGGAGACGTATTTTTTTTTGGGGGGGGGGGGATAAATCTTTTTTCCATTTGAATTCTTAAATAATTATTTTATAATAAACTATTTTAGTCATTTTTCAATAAATATGACTCGTATTATTTAGATTATTCGGACTATTGTCCTCATCTTTTCGACCGATGGGCCTTCTGAATAATAGTCCGAATAATCCAAATCATCAAGCCTCATCTAAAAAATTCAGAAAAACAAATATGACTCAATGAACTTTTTAAATATTGAATTAACTTATTTTCAATAATAAAATTGGAGACTTTTTTTTCAAGAATGAACTAAAAATAAGTGAAAAAAAAAAAATATTCAAGAATTCGGATGAAAAACAAGTTTATTTTCTTTAACCCATTCAGAAATTCGATTAAAAAACTTTAAATTACATTTCCGTAAAATTAAAAATTGAACATTTTTAATTTGAACATTTTCAAAAAAACAAAACAAAAAACCCCAAAAAAACCTTTCATTGAAAATAAAATAAAAAGACAAATTTCCAAATTCTTTAGGGGTAAAATTGAATCACGAAATAAAATTGAATGGACACGTTGAACTGCTTTATGGGGAGATTACTCTTAAATTTTCTATTTTTGTCTGATTTCATTCAGTCGATCATAGAAATCCTTTAATATTAAAAAGGCTTTCAACTGCCGATTAAAGCGTTTCATATCCAATCGACCGTTGTTAATATTCAATTCCAAAATAATTATTTATACAGCCCCCCGGAATGATCTGTTTTGGAACGTAAATAAAAAAAATAAAAAAAGGTAACATAGATCCTATTCAAAATAGAATAGTACTACAAGAAAGAAGAATATTTGCCATTTTGTCTTTATAATGTCAACGTTTTTTTTTTCTCCAATATCATCCAAATTCTTGTAAACCCCCTCAGGAGCTGTACATTCTTGAAACTCCGCCCTGAAGTTAGACGGCACTTGCCTATTCATTGATTTTATACCTGTCGGAAAAAATGAAAACAACTAATCACCTGCAATCTTCTGAGGGAAGAAAGTAGGAATAATGATTGAGTAGTGATATATACTTGTGGTTTTCCTTTGATTGGTCGAATTGATTAATAAATACCTTGTCACAACTCATAAGGAACAGTATTACGTTATTTTTTGGACTAACTCTACAAGACCTAAGGTGACGATTCTTTTTACCTGCTAAGCAAGGTCGCAACAAGGTTTGTTGCAAACTTTTTCCCTTGTTAAGCTCGAACAGGAAGTCTATTTACCTCAGCGGTTGTGGGGCATCAATTCTCCACACTCAAGTGAATTAGAATTTCGCCAAATAACAGAATCAATGATGCAAGGGCTGCGATTTCATTATGAATAAACTATTTCGGTTCGTCACTTGTCTGTGGTCTATGTTTAAATTACCTATGGTCAACATTTCGACACGACAGCACATCCCCATTTCTTTAAACTTATATATACTTTTTCTAACTCCTGTCATCTACAAAACACCCATCAATTTCTTCAACCCATAATCTATCCTGATAAAGGTTTAAATAGACCGAAACGTTTAAGCGTCGATAAATAAATTCATCTTATTTTTGGAACACTTCGTTTTTCAAATTTCTTAATATATATAAGAAACATTTGTAACAATTGTAAATTGGCACTTATTTTATTTTTTTCCCTAAGCACGGAGCCAAAAATTATAACAATGAAATAAATCACATTAAAAAGACCATATCTTCGAGAAAGAAAATACGGAAAATAACCGCCATTTTGACAGATATAGAATTTAATTTATAAAATTATCCCGTTTTAAAAACCGTAAAACAAATTTTCACACGGGATTTAAAAAAAAAATTACCTTTCATAATTTTTTTAGTATTAAAATGTTGTTGACATTTCTAAGGGTATCTTTGATATTTTAAAAGATATACTACTGTTATTTTTGTGTGGTGGGGGGTGTTTTAGAGGTTTCGGATTAAGATGTGGTATTAAGTTATTTTCTTTTTAATTATAAACGATACTTTAGTATTGTTTTTTTTTTAATTTTTGGCGGGGAAGGGGTTAGTTTCGTATTAAGTTTTTTTGTTTTTATTTTAAACGATACTTTCGTACTAATTTTTGAGGAGGATAGAACGTCTCGTATCAAGATGTTTTTATTATTTAGGATTAAAAAAAAAATTGTAAACGATAATGTAGTACTGTTTTTTTTCTTGGCCCCCCGCCAAATTCGTTTCGGATTACAAGTTGCTTATTTTAATGGTGTTCTTTTTATCTTAAACGAAGCTTTCTTTTCTGCTACGCAATATTTCAATATTGTAGCCAAAAACAATTCAATTGTATATACATTTTTTTTTCTAGGACATAATAGATAATAGTAAAGAGCAGAACTTACCTTTAAGTTTATCCATTCTGAGCGGGAAGTGCGTCTCTGTGATTTTCAACTTTACTAGACCAGTGGGGAAACCATCTGCTTGGATTCTTTCATTTTTATAGGAGGGGGAGAGCCCGTGGACACATTTGATTGGATGTTTGTCTTCAAGATACGCACTCACAAATTTTTCAGTTTCAAATTAGCAATAGGAACCAGCCTCATACACAATTTTGATATATAAATATTTAAAAGAAAATCAGAATTCTTGAATAATTATTTCACAATAAATTATTTTGGCCATTTTTCAATAAATATGTCTCGATGAACATTTTTTAAAACAATGGATTAACTTATTTTCAATAATAAAATTTTATAAACTCTTTATAAGAAAGAATTGAAAACAAATAAAAAATCATTAAAGAATTCAGATGAAAAAAAAAAGAAAAGAAAAAGAGCGTGCAATATAGGCTCTTGCTGTTTTGAATGAAGCATTCGTAAAAAAACAAACAAAAGAAAGCTGAAGAATTTGGGAATACGTATCTTGAAGATAACCAAAAATAAATGTACAAATTCACATGATTGTTTTATTATAATAAAAGTTAAGTATGTGTCGCTCTCGTGGTGGGGGTCCAGTGACTTCGGCCCTGGATATTTACAAGTTAATAGCGTTGATACCAGGGGAGGGGAACCCCCAGGCAATACCTGCCCCCTCGATTTAAAGGGACAGGGTTGGGTTTATTGTCCAGTGCCTGAACGGGGGCGTTCAGGCACTAGACAACAGACGTTTTAACAGACGATTTTTAGATTAAAAAAAATTATAACCCCTAACTCTAACCCCTAACAAACAACCGGATATTGACGTGTAAATGAAAAACATGTCCTTTCTTAATCAAGATCAAAAAGAGGTGCCTAAACGTAATATGGTCCAGTTTCTTTAACCCATTCAAAAAGTTAATTTAGAAAAAAAAAATCATTCCTTTCCGTAAGATTAAAAATTGTGTAATTTTGAACATCTCCTATTTAAAAAAAAAAAACAACTTTTCTTTTCCTTGAAAATAAAAGGAAAAGACAAATTTCATAATTTTTGGATAAAATTGAATCACGAAACAAAATTGATTGGGCAGTTTGAACTCCTTTATGGGGAGATAACTCTTAAATTTTTCTATTATTTTTGTCTGATTTCATTGAGTCGATGATAGAAGAATTCCTTGAATATTAAAAAGGCTTTCAACTGCCGATTAAAGCATTTCATATCCAATCGACCGTTGTTAATATTCAATTCAAAAATAATTATATTATCGTATACAGTGTCCGACAAAATGATCTCTGTTTTGGAACGTAATCTTAGAACATAGATATATATCATACATGGTGCCTAAGATATTTGAGAAAAAGATTTATATATGTATATTAACCAACCCCTCTGCACAAGCAGGACGTGACAATTTCTTAAGCGGACTTTAACAGGTTTGAATTCAGAGTTTTCCTTCCCCATGACTGGTTACCTAGCCATGGTTAAAGACCCCAGTCTGCACTGCTATTTGCCCATAGCTGGGGGTGGGGAGAATTGGATTCATACCTTTCCCAAGGTTATTAGCGCCATGTGAAATGCAAACAGCTTCGTCCAGGAATTACGACTGTAACCATTACACCACGCGCCTCCAATCTCCGAGGAAAGATTTATATAATAACTCTTAGAAACAGTAATGTCGTTTTACTGAAGAAGCTTTGATAGGAATTGGCATTGTTTTATAATTTTATGCAATAAAGTCTCCTCCTGCTTCGATAACGGATTTTATGCGAAATCTGAATCGCCTCCATGCTGGGATCAAGTGGTTCTTGTTCATACTGGATATTACTCTATGGAGGCTTTAGGGATTCTTTAATTTCAACTACACTCCAAATATAGTAGTCCAATGGATTGAGATCTGGAGAGCTAAGAGGCAAAATGTAAGGGTTATGTATCTTCAAAGTCTTGTTGAATTACATGTCTTCCGTTGTGTACATTGTCGACCCATGGCTTGACAAAGGTACAACCAATTTCTGCGTACATTTTAATTCTAAAAACGAATTAAAATTAATTAAATCGATTATTTAAGGTCAAATTTTTGTTTAAGTCGAAAAGTATTAACATCAGTAAAAATAAAATAAAAAAAGCCAAAATAATATGACGCATGTAATCTATTTTTAATACATTTTAAACTATTAAATTCGCCCCAAAACTTGACCAAAATGGACGTTTTATGTGATGTAGTTACTAAGAAACCCACATTATTTAAGATTTCAAGGCTTCATCTTAGACATCAATAACAGAAAAATTACTAACTTTTAAAATGTCTTCTTTTTTTCTTTTTTTTGTCTAAACACGCAGAAAAAAAGACGCTCTAAAAATTCTTGTGGGTTTTGTTTACAAAAAAAATTGACCGGGGTAAAATTTCATGTGATCTTTTTTTTTCTACAGTGGGCCGAGATTAATAAAAAAATAATACCAAAAATCAGGAAATTATTTGATTTTAATAAAAAAGTCTTGTTGAATTACATGTCTTCCTTTGTGTACATTGTTGATGAATGTCTTAACCAAGGTACTACCAATTTCTGCGCACATTTTAATTCTAAAAACGAATTAAAATTAATTAAATTGATTATTTAAGGTCAAATTTTTTTAAGTCGAAAAGTATTAACATCAGTAAATAAAATAAAATAAAAATAATATGTTAGTAATTTGAAGGCAAATACAATGCGTATGAAAAATAAAAACAAAAAGATGTTATTTTTGTTTTATCGATTTCGAAGCATGAACTTCATCATCAGAGATTCGTATCAGAAATGGACGTGCTTACGTTTTTATTTGTGTGGTTATAATTTCTCTTCTTATTTTTTTCCTCTCCTTTTTTTCTTTTGTTTTTATTTTTCATACGCATTGTATTTGCCTTCAAATTACTAATATATTATTTTTATTTTATTTTATTTCATTTACTGATGTTAATACTTTTCGACTTAAAAAAAATTGACCTTATATAATCAATTTAATTAATTTTAATTCAAATTACTAATATATTATAACATACTTAACAATGCTTCAAGCAAATTACCAATTACTTTAATTGAACATATCTTCCCTTGTGTACATTGTCGATCCATGTCTTAACCAAGGTACTACCAATTCTCTGGGTACATTTTCATTTTAAAATATATAATAATAATTATATTATCGTATACAGGGTCTGATAGAATGATCTCACAGTTTTAGAACGTAAATTTAACAAAGAAGGTAACATTTAAGATTTAAGATATTTCGGTTCATCAGTTGTATGTGGTTAACATTTAAAATATTTATGGCCAAAATTTGGGTACGTATATTGTCATTTTATTTATTTTTTTCTTAAGCACGGAGTCAAAACTTACACATATATCAACAATTTTCTACGAATTTCTTAATTATAATAATGAAACAGACCACCTTGAAAAAACATCTTCAAGAAAGAAAAAACCCATAGAAATGCGCCATTTTGACAGATACAGAATTGTATTTATAAAAATGTAAAAGTCTGTAAAATGATTTTTTACGTATTTACAAATTAAAAGTGTTTTCTCACACGTTTTCACGAGATTTTATCTTTTATTGGTAAAACTTGCAAATCATACTCAAAATCCCGATATTACAGAGTGACCCAGAAAAAACAGAACCCAAATTATTTATTTAATTTACCATTAAACTAACCCCAACCATAAGCCTAACCCCTAACCCAAACCCAAACCCTAACCCTAACCTTAACCCTAACCCCCCTAGTTAAAATTAACAGTTTTATTACAAAATTTGTAGGTTCTGTTTTTTCTGGGTCACCCTGTATACAGGGTGGCCTAGAAAAAACAGAACCTAAATTATCTATCTATTTTCCCATTAAACTAACGCTAAACCCTAGACCCCAACCCTAACCCTACCCCCCCCCCAGTTAAAATTAACAATGTTATTACAAAAGTTGTGTGTTCTGTTTTTTCTGCGTCATGGGATTTTGAGTATGATTTTCAAGTTTTACCCTTTTATTTTAAATGAGTTTCGAGAGCCACATATGGCCCACAAACGTATGAAGGAGCCATTTTATTGGAGGATCTGTTTTTAGTAAAAATTGATTCAGTATTCAATCTACGATAAATGTTTTTGCTACTAAAAACACCACAGACTTGTGTTTATCAAATCTTTAGTTTGCTTTATTTTTTTCATTTATCTATTTATTTATTGCTATATTTTCGGCAATATTCACTTAAGAAAACGATGATTAGTCATACGTATCTCCAGACGATATAGATAACAGAAAAAAAAGTATCTCTTCCTCTCTTATATATATATATATATATATATATATATATATATATATATATATATATAAATGTGTATATATGTATATATATATAAATGTATATATATATACACACATATATAAATGTATATATACACACATATAAATGTATATATATATATACACATATATAAATATATATTTACACGCACACATTAACGTATATATAGACACATTTATGAATATATATTTACACACACATAAACGTATATATATGTATATATATATATAAACATACATATATATATACACACATATGTATATATACACTCACACTTATATATATATACAATATATATGTACATATACATATGTATATATATACACATATAGATATATAGATATATTCACACACATATATACACACATATGTATATATATACACATATATAAAAATATATATGCACACATAAACGTATATATATGCACACATGCATATATATACATACACATATGTATATATACACACATATAAGTAAGTAAAGTCAACGGGGCGGCCTAAAGTCGGTATCAACCAGCCAGCGAGGGAGTCTATCCCCTTTTCACTAGCGCTAGACCACGAATATTATTTTTGCGTCTGAGGTGGAGCGCCATACCTACCATCAGCTCCTTACTTTACAGCACAGATCCCTGTGCTACACATACGCTGAATTGGCGAGGGCCGGTATCGAACTAGGAACCTTGCGGTTACTAGCCGAACGCTCTACCGACTGAGCTAACCCGGTCCTTACACACACACACACACACACACACACACACACACACACACACACACATAATTATATATATATATATTCACATATACGCACACACACACACATATATGTATATTCACACACATATACGCACACACACACACACACACACACACACACATATATATATATATATATATATATATTCACACACACATACGCACACACACACACACATATATATATATATGTTTATATTCACGCGCGCACACACACACACATATATATATATATATATATATATATATATTCACACACATATACGCACACACACACACTCACACACACACACACACACACACACATATATATATATATAGATAGATATATTCACACACATATACGCACACACACACACACACACACACATATATATATATATATATATATATATATTCACACACATATACGCACACACACACACACACACATATATATATATATAGATATATTCACACACATATACGCACATATACGCACTCACACACCACACACACACATATATATATATATATATATATATATATATATATATATATATATTCACACATATACGCGCACACACACACACACATATATATATATAGATATATTCACACACATATACGCACACACATATATATATATATTCACACACATACACACAAACACACATACACACACACACACACACACACATATATATATATACACCCCACACACATATATATATGTGTGTGTGTGTATATTATCCAAACGCCAATTCTAAATAGAAAAAGAATCTGAAGAAAAAAAGAAAGTGATTCTCTTCGATTTTCTCAGCAACACAGTGCGTCTTAATAAAGAATTACATTTGGCTTAATGGAAATCAATAAGTTATCACCACAACATAATATGTTTTAGTCAAGTAGAAAAAAAAAACCCGTTTTATATCAGAGATTAATGATACCAGATTTGCTGGTTTGGATTCAGTGTTAGACACGAGCTGCGGGGGGCATGAGGTTCCAGTCATTCTACAACGCATAACCAAAATCGGTTCGTAATTTAGAGTTGTAATATACCCCTTTGATCTGCTGTATATATATTTACCAACCCCTCCGCACGAGTAAGATGCGACAGAAAGTCAATTTCTCAAGCCGAGTTTAAGAGGTTTGAATTCAGAGTTTTCCTTCTCGTGGACTGGTTACTTAGCCATAATTAAAGAGCACAGTCTACCCTGCTATTTACCCATAGTTGCAAAGAGAATTGGATTCATACCTTTCCCAAGGGTATTAGCGCCGGGTGAAATATATATATATATATATTATATATATATATATATAGGGTGTTCGGAATATATAGGAAGCGCGTGGTGTAATGGTTAAAGTCATAGGAAATGGAATCGTCGACCCGAGTTCAAATCCTGGACGTGGTAATTGCATTTCACTTAGCGCCAATACCCTTGGGAAAGGTATGAATTCTACTCTCTCTCTCTCTCTCTCTCTCCAGCTATGGGTAAATAGTAGGGAAGACTGGGCTCTTTAACCTTGGTTAGGCAACCCGTTTAGGAGAAGGAAAACCCTGAATTCAAAACCTGTTAAACTCCGCTTAAGAAATTGACCTTGTGTCACATCCTGCTCGTGTGGAGGGGTTGGTAAATATATATACTGGGTGTTCGGGATAAATTTGACAGTTTCATAAGGAAAATCATGTATATGGATGAAGAAAGGTCCAAGCTTTCAAATGATGCGTAGTGTGCGTCAATACCATCAACCTATCGAGAAAATAGCCAAATATAAGTATGTCAAATTTATCCCGATATATATATATATATATATATATATATATATATATATATATATATATATATTTGGAGAATATGTGCTTTTAATTTTAGTCAGACCTAATTTTTTTTTTTTAAAGTTAATTCATTTATGGTTATTAGGCGGGATTTAACTACTTAAATGTAAGGCTAAACAAATCGAGAAAAATCACTCGATTTGTTTAGCCTTACATTTAAGTAGTTAAATCCCGCCAAATTAACCACAAATGAATTAACTTTCAAAAAAAAAAAAAAAAAATAGGTCAGATTAAAATTAAAAGCACATATTCTCCCAAATACACTATCGGCTGAAAATAGCTAAAAGTTGTTTACATATATATATATATGTGTCTGTGTGTACTAAAAAAAAATTCTGGCCTGTTAATCAAAAAGTTTTCATCATTGAATTAACAGTTCCTTTCGAGGAAAATCTTGACTGGGCACATCAGCATAAGTTGGAAAATATGAATATTTACGAGAACAATTCGTCAGAAATGGATGGATATATTTTTTATTACCAACCCAATCTGGGCATTTTTTACTAAACTTGGACTTTCTCCACCAGACAAGAAGAAATACATAAAAAGATCCAGGATTAAGCTCTAACCGCATCAGCGTGGATATAGCAGTCCTATAATGTGATATCAAACCAACAAAGTCTGATGGTATCGTGAGATATTGCTGGGGCACTCTGGGATAGTGATAATGATGCTTAGGCCCTGAAACCATGCCTGAACCCAGAGTCAACATCTGATGAAGGCTTTGTTGGTTGCAATGCTACTGTGTAAATAGCAGTCATTGTATGAAGATTATTGATAATTGTTTCGGCTCCGTTAATAAAACAATATTTAGAAACAATGAAGTAATTTATTTTTTTTTTTTTTTTTTTGCTAATCAATATTTTGATTGATAAACACGGATTCAGGCATCACAATAAATATTGGTAATTATTGGGCAAATTTCTTGGCTCGAATTAAAACCACTCTCAATAGCTTTCAAGATCAGATTGATTGTCATTTTACTATGATACGTTCTTTTAATTGGATGGCAAGACTTTCAAATTAATAGAACAGTTCATATACCTTGCTAGTAATATCTCATCTACAGAAATGGACTACTATAGATAATCGATCATATGAAAATATGATCTCTCTGATAAAGCAAGAACTCTTCAATTAGAACAGGAACCTTGTTAGTAATATCTTATCTACAGAAAGCGATGTCAGCATACGCATAGGAAAGAATGGACTACTATAGATAATCGATCATATGAAAATATGATCTCTCTGATAAAGCAAGAACTCTTCAAATAGAACAGGAACCTTGTTAGTAATATCTTATCTACAGAAAGCGATGTCAGCATACGCATAGGAAAGAATGGACTACTATAGATAATCGATCATATGAAAATATGATCTCTCTGATAAAGCAAGAACTCTTCAATTAGAACAGGAACCTTGCTAGTAATATCTTATCTACAGAAAGCGATGTCAGCATACGCATAGGAAAGAATGGACTACTATAGATAATCGATCATATGAAATATGTTCTCTCTGATAAGCAAGAACTCTTCAATTAGAACAGGAACCTTGCTAGTAATATCTCATCTACAGAAAGCGATGTCAGTATACGCATAGGAAAGAATGGACTACTATAGATAATCGATCATATGAAAATATGATCTCTCTAATAAAGCGAGAACTCTCCAATTAGAACAAGAACAATAAACTAAGAGAAAACAATCAAGTAATTCCTTTTGTTTTATTGCTAATCGATATTTTGATTGATAAACAAAAATGCAGGCAATTAGAAACAAAACATCACAATAAATACTGGTAATTATTGGACAGATTCTTCGGCAAGAATTAAAACCAATATCAATAGCTTTCAAGATCAGTATGATAGTTATTGTAACACATTACTCAATAAGTCCTCGGCCTAACTAATAAAACAACAACTTTTAGGCAAAATTCGACTTTATTCAACATAGTCTCCTGCTGGGATGATACATTGATTCCAACGCTACTCTATCAATTCGATGTCTTTTTTGTAGAACGATTTGTTTTTGGCCTCAAAATACGCATCAGTTTCAGATATCACTTCTTCATTGGAATCAAATCTCTTTCCCCGGAGCATTCTTTTGAGGTCTGCAAACAGCCAGTTGTCGCTGGGACCAGATCTGGAGAATAGGGTGGTTAAAAAATCAATTCGAAGTGCAATTCATGTAGTTTTGCCATCGTTGAGATCGACTTGTGACACGGTGCATTGTCTTGGTGAAAGAACAGAGTCCGAATAACACTTATCAAGCCATTGCTTTGCTTGAACAGTATTTTTCCCATCAGAAACCAATGCTTTATCAACACACGAAATTCAGATTTTTCCATTGTTTTAAAAAATTGTAACAGTAGCTTCACTTAAACAACTGTAATTTGTAAACTAATAATCCGATTGAGCTCAAATTTCGACTCGTGGCATTTGAATGTTAGTGCTTTATAAACAACATATGGATTTTTAAAAATTAATGGCGCCAGTTATGTGTCAAGCCCGGGACTTATTGAGTGATATATATATATATATATATATATATAATATATATGTACAATACATTTAAGGTACAATTGTTACCATTGGTTTCTAGGCAGCATGCTTGGTACTACTCTTCATCACGACAACGCGCCTTGTCTCTGTCATTTATCGGTATTGTAAGGAGACTAAACGTAGTAGTCTCTCTTGCCACAGGGGTTGAAGGATTATTCCCCTTCGAGTCCCTTTTTGGGCACGTGACGCGGGAACCTCAAACCCTCATTTTATTTTACTAAGCTGGCTTGATGAGGACAGACGTGTTCGTGACTTCTCTTCTGCATCACACATGGTACATACCTTTCGTTTCAGACCCAAGAAACAATAAGTGTTTTCCATCTCTTTGTATTACCAGACGTTTCTACATGTATTCGAACGCTTTGCGACTTTTGTATATACTTGAAACTTCCTTCCATATGTGTAAATCAAATGTTATATGTTACTGTTGTGACCTCATAAATAAAGTTGATTCATTTCCGGTCATCAGCACACACAAATACTTGACATGCGCACACATACCATACGCTAAATTTCCGAAATAAAATTCAGTTCTTATCCTGTTATCAAAAGAGTGTTGACTTGTTTTATTCTCGCTTAAAGAACTCACAGTTAACCTTTTTATAAACTGGGTTATAAAAAGGCTTAACCATAAAATTGGCGACGAGGATGAACGAAATATCTTAATCATAAAAGTTACTATTTGACGTATCTGTTACTCTCCTTTAAGTAACGCCATCCTTTATAAGAACCGGAGTTTATACCTCTTTGAAGTTCTTATAGTATGAAGTGGTTTTAGAATTAAAAAAAGATTCTTTGTCTGAATAAAATCAGTAAATCATGTTCATTAGATGGAGAGATCTTTATGAGTCATCATCTTTTTTTTCTTAGGAGAACAAACCGGTGAATATGTAGCAAAAAATAGACAAGATAAACACACAAGTCTGCGGTGTTCTTGGAAGCAAAACATTTATCGTGATCAAAATAGACATTGGAGTCAAAATTTTCACTGAATTTTGCGTCTAAATCACACATAATTTATTCCCAAATTTGTACAATACGAAGTCGTATCGTTTACGTCGGCACGTTTCTATGGTAATAATAGGAATAAAAAATATGGTTAAATAGTCGAACTCAGTATGAAAATTGCGAGAAAAATATTGAGTGGAAAGGCTTCAAATAGTATGTTGGACTATTTGGTATATTTTGTCGATTTTCTTATATATATATATATATATATATATATATATATATATATATATATATATTAGTAGAGGGAAAAGTTAAGGGTCTACCATGGTTTCAATCAAAATGATTTCATCAGGACCCTACCCTACGCTTAACTAAATCGATGTAATTCCTTAGTTAATTGTATATATATATATATATATATATATATATATATATATATATATATATATATATATATATATAGAGAGAGAGAGAGAGAGAGAGAAAGAGAGAATGAATAGAGTATGAATGAGAAAAGTATTGCTATATAAAGGTGCGCAATGATAAAATATCAGAGTAGTTTTACAATCTAATATTATATATTATGGATTTAATATCTCGTTACTAAAGTTCAGTAACAAGATATTAAATCAATAATATATATATATATATATATATATATATATATATATATATATACAAAGAAAATCTACATGAGCATACAGTATGGATGTACAGTGAGATGTTGATGATCCCAAAGAGAATCATTCCTTACTTACCAGTCAATTGGATTATCTTACATTTATGTGTACACACACACACACATATATATATATATATATATATATATATATATATATATATATATGGTCAGAAGATTGCATAGGCGAGAAACTGTCAGTAATAAGGCACCGTTGACTCCATGTCTACCTTAATTTAAATATAAATTTCTAACAACGATATTTAGCACTGTTTAATTATAAATATAGCACCCATATTATCTATCTATATATCATCATCATCATCATCATCATCATCATCATCATCATCATCAGGTCACGCTCTTAGCACGGATTCCCTTGGCACTCCCTCGACAAACGTCTCTGTCATTTATTGCTCCCGGTAGGTACTCTATACGGCATCCAGAATCTGCAAATAGCTGATTAATGTAGGATTTTGCTGGTCGACCTACACTGTTGTCTCTGTTTAGGTTTTCACAGTAAAACGTCACTTATGAGTTCGTTTTTATTTCTTCATCAGTGTACGGCGTGTCTTGTTCGTCTTACTCAAATGGATTGAATGATATGAGGTAAGTGGCCATACAGTTGGTCTTTTATAGGTGCTACTTCCAAGATTTATTTAAGACAGTATGCCGTATCCTTGTAATGTTCCCATGTAGCCTTTTCTCAAAGTGTTTCGTTAGAGTCTAAGGGCTGCAGCCATACAGTAGTACCGATACGGTTACGGCCTTGAAGAATGTTGCGCTTTATCTTATCAGTGAGGTAATATTTTCATATGATTGATAATCTGTTAACATGTGTATAGGGTGACAATGGAAAAGATTGGAGAAAGAAGTAAAAAAAATATCAATTTTTTTCTCTTCTCTGTTATTTTTCCTTTTGCCACATTTTCAATTGAATTATATTTTATGACTTTTAATCGTTACTAAAAATTAATTTTGAAAACGTTTCGATCGAAAGATTGCTTTTTTATTTCTACATTTGCACATAATAAAGTATAATTGGGAGTCACTTTCAGGGATAAGTTTATAGAGTAAAGTTCAAGTGTATTGTTATATTCTATTGTCTAATTTCATTTCTTTCAAGAAGAACAAAATGTCATCTATACTGACATTTCTAAATAGTCTCTCGTGATGTTTTAGAACACAAAGTTCTAAAACGCTGTTTAATGATTGTAAAATCTCCACATTCAATTTAAATGTATTTAATAACATGCTTTGCTTTTTGGTTGGTTTTCTCAAGATTCTTTTCAATAAAACCTGAGTCAGCTTTGTCATTTCAGGGTAGCAGGTTGAAGAACTTTCATAAACGGTATAAATTATTTAAGTTAAACAGACTGTTTTTACCGGTTCCACTCGATATACCCCATAAATGTGTGACACAGTATGCAATACATGTTAGCCTATCAAGCACCCTTTGTTTCTTTTCTGTTGAAATTTCTGCTGGATATATAAAAAAACTGTCTGAAACTCACTTTGTTTCTCTTCTGTTGCCATTTGTCCTGGATATATCCAGAGTCCTGGACTGTCTGAAACTCACTTTGTTTCTTTTCTGTTGCAAATTGTCCTGGATATATAAAAAAAACTGTCTGAAACTCATTTTGTTTCTTTTCTGTTGCAAATTGTCCTGGATATATCCAGAAGCTGTCTGAAACTCACTTTGTTTCTTTTCTGTTGCAATTTGTCCTGGATATATCAACTGACTGTCTGAAACTCACTTTGTTTCTTTTCTGTTGCAAATTGTCCTGGATATATCCAGAGGCTGTCTGAAACTCACTTTGTTTCTTTTCAGTTGCAATTTGTCCTGGATATATCCAGAGGCTGTCTGAAACTCACTTTGTTTCTTTCTGTTGCAATTTGTCCTGGATATATCCAGAGGCTGTCTGAAACTCACTTTGTTTCTCTTCTGTTGCTTTGTCCTGGATATATCCAGAGGCTGTCTGAAGTTCTGGACTGACTGTGAAACTCACTTTGTTTCTTTTCTGTTGCAAATTGTCCTGGATATATAAAAAAACTGTCTGAAACTCATTTTGCCTGGATATATCCAGAAGCTGTCTGAAACTAATTTGTCCTGGATATATCCAGAGGCTGTCTGAAACTCACTTTGTTTCTTTTCTGTTGCAATTTGTCCTGGATATATCCAGAGGCTGTCTGAAACTCACTTTGTTTCTTTTCAGTTGCAATTTGTCCTGGATATATAAAAAAAACTGTCTGAAACTCATTTTGTTTCTTTTCTGTTGCAATTTGTCGTGGATATATAAAAAAAACTGTCTGAAACTCACTTTGTTTCTCTTCTGTTGCCATTTGTCCGGGATATATCCAGAGAATGTCTGAAACCCATTGTTTCCTTTCTGTTGCAAATTAGACCATTTGGATTAATTTGGATAAAATTTGTCCCGGATATATCAACAGACTTTCTGAAATGCGCTTTATTTCCTTTCTGTTGCAATTTGTTCTGGACATATCAACAGACTGTCTGAAACGCCCTTTGTTTCCCTTCTGATGAAATGTGTCCTGGATATATCAACAGACTGTCTGAAACGTAATTTGTTTCTTTTCTGTTGCAATTTGTCCTGGAGACTGTCTGAAACACACTTTGTTTCTTTCTGTTGCAATTTGTCCTGGATATATCAACAGACTGTCTGAAACATACTTTGTTTCTTTCTGTTGCAATTTGTCCTGAATATATTAACGGACTGTCTGAAACCCACTTTGTTTCTTTTCTGTTGTAATTTGTCCTGGATATATCAACAGACTGTCTGAAACATACTTTGTTTCTTTTCTGTTGCAATTTGTCCTGAATATATCAACTGACTGTCTGAAACTCATTTTGTTTCTCAACTATTGCAATTTGTCCTGGATATATCCAGAGACTGTCTGAAACACACTGTTTCCTTTTTGTTGCAAATTAGACCATTTGGATTAATTTGAATAAAATTGTTGTAATAATTCAATTTCTCCGTCATTAATATCATCAGTAGAGTATTCTAAACAAAACTTTCTTCTGATTAATTGATAATATTAAGACACTACTAATAATTGCGCTTATATTCTATTTTTCTCATATTGTAAACTTTTATGTTATTCTCTATCAGCATTTAAAAAAAATTCTCTTATAGTTTTTATATATTTTGTTACTTACCTGTTTATCCATGTTTCATTTGTTTCATCTCATTTTCTTTGATGTATGTAAAAAGTCAAAAAGTAAAAGATAAGTTGAAACAAAGAAATCAAAGATACAAACATTAATATCAATAGATGAATACAATTACATCAAATACAGCTCTCTTCCTACAAATATCGATATTAATTACAATTATCGATATTTGACGAGGAAACAAACATGCAACTAAATCATTGTCTACATCTTATAAGATTTATTAAAACTAGCAAATATACGCGCCCTCAGCCGGGAGCAAGTAGAGGGTGACAAAAAAAAAAAAAAAAAAAAAAACAGAACCCAAATAAATTTTATTTAATCTTATCAATGTTTATAAAACTTTCATATTATTATTTATTCCTTTTGAGTTTTCACATCAGTGTTAGCTGATGGTCTTTCACTGGAGTCTGAGTGACAGCAAGTCTCCTCAGGTCTCCAGGACTCTTCTGAGTATTCTGGCAGATTGCAGCAGTGCAGTGTTCTGAATCGTTTCAATCCTTCCTCTGATTTCCAAACTTTCCAAGCCCAATATTATTATTATTATTATTATTATTATTATTATTATTATTATTATTATTATTATTATTTTCACTCCCTTTGAGTTTTTCACATCAGCGTGATGGCAAGGTCCAGATATTTATCCATCTTTTCGTTTTCCTTCAACTTCAACCTATGATCTGCTGGAATCGCGAATTCCACTAGTTGAAACGTTCTTTTTTGTTTTGTTAATCAACAATAGGTCTGGTCTCCTGGCTGGGATAGGAGGATCAGTGTTTATCTAAAAGTCCCAGAGAATTTTATGCGTTTCATTCTCAAAAACAGATTCTAGTTCATGCATATACCATTTTGTTGTATGGTCAAAATTTATTATTATTATTTACTCCTTTTGAGTTTTCACATCAGCGTTAGCTGATGGTCTTTCACTGGAGTTTGAGTGACAGCAAGTCTCCTCAGGTCTCCAGGACTCTTCTGAGTATTCTGGCAGATTGCAGCAGTGCAGTGTTCTGAATGGTTTCAATCCTTCCTCTGATTTCCAAACATTCCAGACCCTTTTCCAATCCTTTTGGGACTGTTCCAAGTGCACCAACTACAATTGGTATCACCTTCACTTTCATATTCCATAACTTTTTTAGTTCTCTGGCAAGGTCCAGATATCTGTCTATTTTTTTCATTTTCCTTTAGCTTTACCCTGTGATCTGCTGGCACTGCAAAATCCACTAGTTGACAAGTTCTTTCTTTTTTGTTTATCAACACTAGGTCTGGCCTTCTTGCTGGGATAAGGTGATCCGTTTTTATTTCAAAGTCCCAGAGAATTTTGTGCGTTTCGTTCTCAAGAACAGATTCTGGTTTATGCATATACCATTTTGTTGTGTGGTCAAAATTTAATTTTTTGCATAATTCCCAGTGGATCACCTTCCCAATCCAGTCGTGTCTAGTATTGTATTATTATTATTATTATTATTATTATTATTATTATTATATTAATTCTTGCCAGCTTTTCACACCAGCGATAGCTGATGGTCTTTCACTGGAGTTTGATTGACAGCACGTCTCCTCATGTCTCCAGGACTTTTCTGAGTATTCTAACTCATCTTAACAATACTGTTGTCTGGATGGTATCGATTCTTCTTCTGATTTTCAGTTTCTCTTCAGTGTTTTTTCTAAACACACCTAAGCACACCAACTACTATTGGTATCAACTTCACCCACATGATGCATAATTTTTCAGCTCTCTGGCAAGGTCCTAGTAATTGTCTATCTTTTATTATTATAGAGTTTTTCACCCCAGCCGTAGCTGGCGGTTCACTGGAGGCTGGTTGACAGCAAGTCTCCTTAGATCCCCAGGACTCTTCTGAGTATTCTAGCCGATTGCATCAATGCATATTCTGGTTGGTCTCAATTCTTCCTCTGATTTCTAGATCCTCCAGTCTTTTTTCCAAGTTTATTTTAGGGACCGTTCCAAGTGCACCAACTACAATTCTAGCCGATCTTAACAGTGCTGTACTTTGGATGGTCTTGATTCTTCCTCTGATTTGCAATTCACTCAAATTCTTTTCCAGACTTTTGGGGTCCATTCCAAGGGCTCCAATTACAATTGGTACGAATTTCATCGTCACGTTCCACAGTTTTCTGAGTTCTCTGGCAAGGTCCACGTTATTATTATTATTATTATTATTATTATTATTATTATTATTATTATTATTATTATTATTATTATTTTCTCCTTTTGAGTTTTCACATCAGCATTAGCTGATAGCCTTTCACTGGAGTCTGAGTGACAGCAAGTATCCTCAGGTCTCCATGACTCTTCTGAGTATTCTGGCAGATTGCAGCAGTGCAGTGTTCTGAATGGTTTCAATCCTTCCTCTGATTTCCAAACTTTCAAAACCCTTTTCCAATCCTTTTGGGACCGTTCCAAGTGCACCAATTACAATTGGTATAACCTTCACTTTCATATTCCATAACTTTTTTAGTTCTCTGGCAAGGTCCAGATATCTGTCTATTTTTTCATTTTCCTTTAGCTTCACCCTGTGATCTGC
>CM042174.1:10255979-10275979 GCA_023376005.1 Doryteuthis pealeii
GGAATTAATTATATATATATATATATATATATATATATATATATATGAGAAGTAAATACACAAGCGATGTGTTTTGATATGGCTTTTTTAGCCGACAATAATTAATTTTTTAGCCGATAATAATTAATTAATTATTAAAATTAGGTACGACTTCAATTAAGCACATATTCTCCCAAAAATTGTCGGCTAAAAAAGTCACATCAAAACACATCGCTTGTGTATTTACATTCACATACTGTTGTGTAGAAAGTCACTATAAGAGGAATAAAAACCTACTAAACAAAACGAAAAATCTAAGAAAGTCCGGTTGGTGTAGGGGTTACGGTCCTCGCCTGTCAGCTTGACAGTCAGGGTTCGAATCGCGCACAAGGCGGTCTTCCTATCTATAGCTCTGCTGATGAGGCATAATAGGCCGAAAGGTACATACTGAGATTGATTTTTCTCGATTTGTTTAACCTTACATTTGAATAGGTATACCCGCCTAATTAATTATTAATTAATTAACTTTCAAAATTAGGTACGACTTCAATTAAGCATATATATATATACATATATATGTATATATATATTCCCATGACTTTCCCTCGCCAAACATCTCTATCGGATTTTTCTCCTGGTAGGTCCTCTGCACGGCATTCATAATCCATACAGAGCTGATTACTGTTTTTGCTGGTCGTCCTACACTGGTCTGTCCGTGTGTAGATTGTCACAGTAGCATGTGTCAACATTATCCTCTTTTATGTACTCAATGTCACACTGACCTCCTTTTATGGGAATAGGATTCTTACCCCTTTACAGGAGAGTACAGTTACCGTATTTTTAGACCCACCGGCAAGGTGAATTCGTAAAAGAAAAGTTTTCGTGTTCTAGAAATCATTGAGACATTTTCTATAAATAATTATCTCAACTTAAACCAATGATTTGGCTCCGTGCTAATGTATCTGCAAGTCTCGACAATAATTTAAGTCGCAAATTAAAATCATCTCGGTTGACGAGAAACTTGGGAATCAACTAGATTCGCTCACCAAGAATTTATTTTCTCTTTTACTTCTGTGCGTAACATTTTGGTTCTCAGACGAAGCAAACTTTTATAATTATTATTTGTAATATCTACGAGTCAAAAAGTAATGCTATATTGTTCAATATATCATACATCAAAATGAAGCTGGTCCTCTGTGGATCACATCCCTACTTCTCAACGGATGTGAGTCAAAAAGTAATGCCATATTGTTTAGGACAGGTATAATTACCAACACAGGAACTTGTATCATACATCAAAATGAAGCTGGTCCTCTGCGGCTCACATCCCTACTTCTCAACAAAGGTGAGTCAAAAAAGTGATGCCATATTGTTTAGGACATGTATAATTACCAACACAGGAACATGTATCATACATCAAAATGAAGTTGGTCCTGTGTCGATCACATCCCTACTTCTCAACAGAGGTGAGTAAAAAAGTAATGCCATATTGTTTAGGACAGGTATAATTACCAACACAGGAACATGTATCATACATCAAAATGAAGTTGGTCCTGTGTCGATCACATCCCTACTTCTCAACAGATGTGAGTCAAAAAGTAATGCTATATTGTTTAGGACAGGTATAATTACCAACACAGGAACATGTATCATACATCAAAATGAAGCTGGTCCTCTGCGGATCACATCCTTACTTCTCAACAGAGGCGTGTCAAAAAGTGATGCCATTTTGTTTAGGATAGGTATAATTACAAACACAGGAACATGTATCATACATCAGAATGAAGCTGGTCCTCTGTGTATCACATTCCTACTTCTCCACAGAGATGAGTCAAAAAGTAATGCCATATTGTTTAGGACAGGTATAATTACCAACACTGGAACATGTACCATACATCAAAATGAAGCTGGTCTTCTGTGGATCACATCTCTGTTTCTCCACATAGTCACCATATCTCTCAATAGCAATGTTCCACATTTGAATGAGAGGATGTATTATGATTATTGTTTGTAATATCAATATTTACTTGGTTTTGTTATTTGGGTTTTACGGCATGTCAACCCATAGGGTCATTTTATGCAGAAGACATTTTTTAACCCATTTTTTTATTTACCCCATAGATGGGACACTAACACGTACTACCACTCCAGGAAAGAGTGGACCTGTGAGCAATCGTGATGAAAAGGTGCTCTATATTCCCCAAACCCCCAGAACTGGAACCTCACTATCAGATAGAGTTTAACGTCATACTCAGAACATGAAAACCCTCAGCCACCGCATTCTAGCACCCATATGATAAAAAGGGTTAGGGTTTACCATAACGGCAATAGGGTTGGGGCAATCATATAGGTGCTAGGGATTGCCGTGATCAGCCGATTGATCGGAGGGGGCCTCTCCGACCGCCCGTCTAGCGTAAGTAAGGGTCTAAGTGGAGTGTTACATGTCATGGACTGCTCATCCACCAAGACTCCGTCCTTAAGCATCACGGGTCGCCACCCACGGCCAACAGGTGGCCCTATTTTGGGGTGTTTTACCCCTCTGCAGAGGTGCCGTCGGTGTATTCTTACGCCCCACCGACA
Source organism: Doryteuthis pealeii (assembly GCA_023376005.1). Lineage (NCBI taxonomy): Eukaryota > Metazoa > Mollusca > Cephalopoda > Myopsida > Loliginidae > Doryteuthis > Doryteuthis pealeii. Next base: position 10,258,539 of record CM042174.1, read on the forward strand.
GGGCGGAAAGCATTTCTGGTAAAAATGGCTCTGAGTAATCTTTCGGTCAATAATGCTTGTCTAAACAATGGCTGGGCCTAATAAATACTCTTTAAATATTTAATATAAACTCACCACTAAACTGTCTTTGTCCATCAGACAATTAAAAAAAATAATAAGTATTTACCAATTCCTCCGCACAGAGCTTCCCATAAAATAAATAAAATAATAAATAAAAAGTCATGGGAATATATATATATATATAATATATATATATATATATATATATATATATATATATATATATATGCTTAATTGAAGTCGTACCTAATTTTGAAAGTTAATTAATTATTATATTATTATTTTATTTACCAATTCCTCCGCACAGAGCTTCCCATAAAATAAATAAAATAATAAATAAAATGGAAAATAGCATTACTTTTTGACTAACCCTAGTATGTTAGCTTGGCATTCAACTCGTAACATTAATAATCACTTGATGGTTAAATCCTCTGTGTTTTATGTGAGTACGTTGTAACTGTGATTTGGCTATGAAAAATGAGAATTATTTAGAGAAGTTAGTGGTCTAATGAAAAATATATTTGGTGTAGAAATTAAAAATGAATATTTGATCAGTCTCACTCGAGTTGACTTCTTTCACACAAATCGATCTGCAGACATATTTACACATGCTGTCCAAACTGACAACGATATTTCAGTAATTACAGGGTACTTATAAAATATTAAATAAAAAAGAAATAGTTCAACCTACATTGTTTTGAATTTGTCTGTCTATGTTTAAAACTGTGAATATTAAAGTAAATTTTAGATGGGAAATCATCAGGGAAGAGCACAAAGATGGAAGACCTCGGGTAAAGAATTTAATAAAAAAAGGTAAATAAGAATTAAGTTAAAGTAACAATTTATCTTCTGGTTTGTCATCTTGCAATGAGAAAGAGAGAGTGAGGGAGAGAGAGAGAGGGGGAGGCAGAGAGAGATAAGGGGAGAGAGAGGGAGAGAGAGTGTGAGAGGGGGAGAGAAAGAGGGGGAATGAGAGGGAGAGAGGGGGAGAGATGGAGAGGGGAGAGATGGAGTGATGGTGAGATAGTGAAAGAGAGAGGTGAGAAAGAGAGGGAATGAGGGGGAGAAAGAGGGGAGAAAAGAAGAAGGAATGAGGGAGAGAAAGAAAGAGGGAGAGAGGGGGAGAAATGGAGAGGGAGAGGGATGGGAAGAGGGTGACTTATCGGAGAATATAATATTGGACTTAGTCACAAATTGAACCGTCGATAAATAATAATTTTGATTAATTCGTTGCAGTTGGCCCTGATGATCCTTGCTTGAAAGTTAAGTAGGTCTTATGCCTATAACTTTTAGTATATATATATATATATATTATATATATATATATATGTGTGTGTGTGTGTGTGTGTGTGTCTATAATATATACATATGTCTATAATACACACACACACACACACATATATATATATAAACGTTCACAAGTTTGATACGCAATAAATTCATTATATATATATATATATATATATATATATATATATATATATATATATATATATATCATGCTTATCATAGTCAAATGACGGTATGTTAAGTTTCTCATTCTTTGTAAGTTAAATATTGCTCTGTATATAATTAATTTATTAGTACATATTGAGCTCTCTTAGGGATTTATGTAAATATTTGAATGAATCTATAAGTTTGCACTTACACGAGCATACAGTATGAATGTACAATAAGATTTTGATGATCCCAAAGAGAATTATCCCTTACTTAACAGTCAATTGAATTATCTTATGTCTCTCTCTCTCTCTCTCTCTCTCTCTCTCTCTATATATATATATATATATATATATATATATATATATATATATATATATATGCGTGTGTGTGTGTGTGAGTGTGTGTGCGTGCGTGTGTGTATGTGTGTGTGTGTGTGTGTGTGTAAGCACGCCAATAACTTTAAACCATTATAAAAGAACCCTTTCAAAATATAGAAACATTTACGTATCCATATATATTTGTACAAAACCCTAACAATAAAAACACAAAATACAAAAAACAGAGAATCCAAACATAAATATTCACAAGGTAAAAAAATAACATTTCGAAACTACGACATCACACCATATTCGACACACGCAAAACATGAAAAATTATTAAAATCGCGACTTTCCGCGTGCCCATGAACTAGCGGATCTAACAAACGCAGAATTTGAAATAAAGTGAGAAAAAAAAAAAAAAAAGATAAATGAAAAAAAAAATAAAGAAACAGGAAAATCACAGCAGTAAAATCGACGGTGAAATAATTAAAAAAAAAAAAAAAAAGAGCTGATGTGACTACAAAAGTCGAAATAAATTTATTTTCTGAATTTAGACATGCTTTATTTATTTATCCTACTCCGTATATATAAAAATATAAACACAGATATTTATATGTACGTTTCAATTCTCAATTTTTGTTGAATCCTATCCACTTATATATATATATATATATATATATATATATATATATATATATATATATATATATATATATGTTTCTTAAATCATTCATCAATTTAAGTCAGAGTGAATAACCCATAAATTTCTATAGTCCTTTTTATTCATTTATTTATTATTACAATTGTAAAAGTTATTCAAAATCTCCCAGTTAACCGTTTGTATCTGAAATTCAAAAGTATACATTATTGTAATTTTTACCGGAAGTAGAACAGACAACACTAGATACAATTTAAAAAAATTGAATCATTTCTCAACAGAACCTCACAAAGGTAAGACACTTATTTTATCCTCTCTCACACAATAATTATATTAATTCAATGCTTCAATAAAGAGTCCAGTATGAATGAATTATTATATTTTTCTTTTAAGAGAGGTCATTTGGAAAATTCCATTCATTTCATTCCTTTTTTATTCCATTCATTCATTCATTTTTTCCATTAATTCTTAACTAAATAATTTTCAAGCATACACGAAGACTTATATATATATATATATATATATATATATATATATATATATATATATAGTGAATTGAGACCCATCTGATGAGACGGAAATTTGGGGAGCCGGTTTAAATCAACTTAGATTTATATGGGCCCCAATTTTCGTCGAAATAAATTTATTATGGGATCACTGTATTGAGTTCTTCCTTCATTTTTTGATAAATATTGCTCTGTATATAATCTAAAAGGTTATTTTACATTGAGCTCTCTTCAGTGATTTAAAGATTCGCTGTATTTATACATACTGTATCATCAATATTAGTACAGTGGATCTTAGAAATCACATATAGAATCATCCCTTACTACCAAGTTTTGGATAAATCTCTTATATATATATAATATATATATATATATATATATATATATATATATATTATATATATATAAAGTTAAACCTAATGAGTCAGATAGACCTACTAACATTTTCGCATAGTAGCTCTTCAGGGCAAAGATCTGACTCTAGAATCAGATCTTTGCCCTGAAGAGCTTTATCATTTGCTCTACTTAGGAATTGAGCACTCTTCACTTTTTAGCCTTAGATAACCCTGGCGGTTTATATATATATATTTTTTTATATATATAAAAAAATGTTTCTTTTGGCCAAGTATTATTGTATCAACCGATTATTTTTGGTTAGTACGACTATCTTGGTCTTTTCTTTTTTCCAATTTTTTTCCCCAGGTGATTTTTACAATCAAACTATTTGCCGGGTTTTTTTTCTTACCGCAAAGGTTTACCAACAAGTTTGGTATATTACATTATATATATATATATATATATATATATATATATATATATATATATATATACTAGCAAAAACATAACCCTCTAGGTGCAAGTATTTAAGTTTTGATATAATAAAATATTAGATTAAAAAGACTGACAAAACTAAATATGAACACATATAAAAAGATCACTTGTTTTATTTTAATTGATTCCTATATAAAATTATGCATATACATAGGATTGCTTTTAATACATTTGAGAATAAAACACTAATATTAGAAATCAATAACACCAAGTTATCTATCAAATCTGGTTTTCTTAAAAATCAGTATGAAAATTATCCACACCTTATACTATGTAAACCTTTATTTCTTTGTGATATATAATGCACTTTCCAAGATTCTAAACTCGTTAATAACATGGGCTGTTTTGAGCTAGACTTGAACAGGCATCGTCAATAGATGCTATTTAAGATTTCATAATGACTATTTAATTGAGAATGTAATGTAAATATCTAAATGAATGATCATGTCGATGGTGACGTAGTTTTGGTTACAGACAGATAGATACACAATATCTATTATAATAAGATATATATATATATATATATATATATATATATAATATATAATTTAATATAATAATTTATATAATAATTTATATATAATAATATAATGATTAATAATTTTATATATATATATATATATATATATATATATATATATATAGATAGATAGATAGATAGATAGATAGTATTAGAATGTAGAAAATCGAATAGGGCTACAAATATTAGCCATCCATTATTATTCACTAAGCTTTTCTTAGTCTGAAAAATGTATATAGCTGTGTTAATGGGTATCTAATCCTCTCAATTTGACTCCACCCGCATACGCACCCCACCACACACTTACACACGGAGTGATTAAAGAAGAGAGACACCACCTATAAGTGTATGAATACAGAGAGAATAATACAGAAAGTAGTGTTTCTCTTAATCTCTTGAGTCTTTATTATTTTCTTTCTAAAAAATATTTCTTATTTTTCGCGGCCCTTAGCAACTTTGGCTTACATTTCAATCAACATATCATCGCTTTAATAAGTGATAATGTAATCTGATTTCAACGTTATCTTTCAAATTCATTTCAACAAATTCAACAAAGAACTGAGACAAAAGAAGTTCACCTTTTATTTCCCTCAGCAACTACAAAGAGAATGATAACATTCAGTTGATTCTCTTGTGAGTCACTTTTCATGTTTTTTAACGACGTCAAATTTCGATTTTCTCTGAAAAAATGAAGCACATACATACGAGGGCAAGTCAAAAAGTAATGACATTTTCTTTATTTCATGAGAAGTTTAAAAAAATAAAAAAATAAAACTAAAGTCTACATTGAGACCCTAACGAGGCTCAAGAGCAAGAATCCGACGATTAAGACCCAACATGCCATGACAATGCTCGACCACACATAATCAGGGACAAGGGAGAAAATCGCTTCATTCGGGTGGACAACTTTACTGCATCCTCCATACTCACCAGATTTAGCGCCTTCAGAGTAGTATCTCTTCGGCCCCATGAAAGAGATTTTGAGAGGCAAACAGTATTACGGTGATGAGGAAGTGAAATCTGTAGTGGCTCAATGAACAGTTAACAAAATTTTACGGGGCAGGGATACATGCTCTTATTCGAAGATGGAACATTTTTATTGAGAGAAACGTGAAGAAGTAGGGATGTGATCCACAGAGGACTAGCTTCATTTTGATGTATGATACATGTTCCTGTGTTGGTAATTATACCTGTTTTAAATAAAATGGTATTACTTTTTGACTCACACTTGTATATTTACCAACCCTCCGCATGAGAACGAAGCGACACATGGTCAATTTCTTAAGTGGAGTTTAACAAGTTTTAATTCAAAGTTTTCCTTCTCCTTGGCTGGTAGCCTAAACAAGGTTAAAGAGCCGTGTTTGCCCTACTATTTATCCATAGCTGGAGGGAGAATAGTTGGATTCATACTTTTCCTAAGGGTTTTAGTGCAATGTGAAATGCCATCAGTCACGTCCAGGACTTGAACTCGTGTGGACGTATCCATTTCCTACCTGGATAACGATTATACCACGCCCCTCCATAAAATGATGCGCATATAAACAAACTTATTATCATTCACAAAATATCTTTTTTGTCTCTAATTGCATAAACAACGACAAAATCTATGACCACCAAATAACCTTGCCCTGTCTTAGAATACGCTTGCTATATCCCCTATTTCAGGAGCTGCGTGATGTAATGGTTAGAGTAGTACGAAATGGAATCGTCGACCCGAGTTCAAATCCTAAACGAGGCTGTTTGCAGTTCATATAGGGCTAATACTCTTGGGAAAGGTATGCATCCAACTAGGCACCCTCTAGCTATGTGTATATAGTAGGACATACAGGGTTCTTTAACATTGGCTAGGTAGCCAGTCTAGGATAAGGATGAGCAGTCCATGACATGCAACACCTCACTTTGGCCTTTACTAGGCTAGACGGACGGTCGAAGAAGCCCCCTCGGATCAATCGGCAGGCCATGTCAAGTCCTAGCACCTATATGATTGTTCCAATACTATTAACTTTATGGCAACCTCAACCTTTTTTATCACATGGGTGCTAAAAGGCAGTGGCTGAGGGTCTTCATGTCCTGGGTATGACGTTAAACTCTACCTGATGGTGAGGTTCCAGTTCTGGAGGTTCTGTGGGTTATGCAGGAGTGCTTTGGTTTGTTAGTATTTGCGAAAAACACTAGCAGTCGCTACTTCTTGCCATTTTTAATGTGAAAACTTTTTTCCTTCAATAGATCTAAAGACGTTCGCAATCTAGGCATATTATAAATAGAAATGTTACTCAGCCCTATCGGTTGAGGCATTAGAATACACCGACTGCACCTCTGTAGAGGGGTAAGACTCCCCCAATGGAACAACCTGTTGGCCGTGGGTGGCAAACCGTGATGCCTAAGGATGGTACACAGGTGGCTGGGTAGTCCATGGCATGCAACACTCCACTTTAGCCTTTACTTAGGATAGACGGGCGGTCGGAGAGACCCCCTCCAATCAATTGGCTAGTCACGTCAAGACCTAGCATCTATATGATTGCCCCAACCCTTTTTGTAATATGGTGTGCTATAAGGTGGTAGCCGAGGAACTTCATGTCCTGGGAATGACGTTAAAATCTATCTGATGGCGAGATTCCAGTTCTGGGGTTTGGGGAATGTAGAACACTCTTTCATCCCAATTGCTCCTTGGTCCACTCTGATCCGGAGTGGTAGTACCTGTTAGGGTCCCATCTATGGTTTGAATAGAAAAATGTGTATCCATTAAGAATGAATTCATTTCAAAACTTTGTCGGCATTAGATGACCCACCGAGGTTGATATGCTGCAAAACAAAACAAACAAAACAAATAATTCAGTTTTTTTTCCTACGCAGTTTCATCAAAATTTGGCTCAATAAAAACAAAGATGAAGATAATAGAAAAATGTGTTTATAAAAAAACATTGAGTATCCATTAAGAATGAATTTATTTCACAATGTTATATCTTAAGATATCCGTAAAAGCGTATGGTTTGCAAAGAAGAATAATGGACAAGATGAATTGGATAAAAATCGTTTATTAAAATAACGAGTGTGAAAACGTTGTTGTTGTCGCCGTAGATAATCGTAGTACGTTCTCTGGAGTGGCTGAGGGGTCGTAAGTCAGGAATGTCTCAGTGGAATAGTGATGGTCAGGGAAGGTAGTAGTGGCTAAGGGAGTTGAGTTCGTGTCGGTAGGATACCGTTGTAAGTGGATACGGTCACTTGGTGTGGGAAATAAGTCAGAAATATCTCAGTGAGTTGTAGTGGGTAGCGCCGTAGTGGTCAGGGAGGTAAGGATGTCGTCCGGCTACGGTGAGGTGTTGAAGTAAGGCTGAGTGTCCGGGTGGGCGAGGGCGCGACGTGGTAGTGGGAAAATAGCGGCCTTTCTGATCCTGCCTGTCTGGTGATATTCTCGGCGTCGAGGCCGTACGTCAACTGCCGATTCTCAAAAATGCCCGGGTTTATATGCGAACGATGTAGGCTCCAGAACGCCTTTGGGGTGTTTAGCGGGAAGATTTTTCATTGGCTGAAAATCCGGATTCCTTACAATATTATTTTTTGTTTGTTTTGGAATTCCTTTCAAGCGTAACTCAATCCGAGCCTATGCGCAGAACTGCGTCGAATTGGTCACTTCGTGATAGGGTACCATTGAGTTCCCTTCCGCTTGTTGCCTCCGACTTGAGTTTTGATGTTTTATGCTAGCGAGGTGTATTTTGTGAGTAAGAATTGTGAATCATAAGAGATATCTTCTCTCTGATATAACAACAACTTTGTCGACAGTAAATGTCTCACTGAGGTTGATATGCCGTAAAACAAACGAAACCAAAGAAATGTTACTAGTGTATTTCCTTGTAGGACTCTAAAAAATGTGAAAGAAATCTGTGTCACCATCAGGTGAATGAACCATTGCCTTTATGTCTTAGTAGAGCATCATTATAACGACATTAATGTATCTCCTTGTAGGCCTCCAGTGAGAACGTGAAAGAAATCTGTGTCACCATCAGGTGAATGAACCATTGCCTTTATGTCTTAGTAGAGCATCATTATAACGACATTAATGTATCTCCTTGTAGGCCTCCAGTGAGAACGTGAAAGAAATCTGTGTCACCATCAGGTGAATGAACCATTGCCTTTATGTCTTAGTAGAGCATCATTATAACGACATTAATGTATCTCCTTGTAGGCCTCCAGTGAGAACGTGAAAGAAATCTGTGTCACCATCATGTGAATGAACCATTGCCTTTATGTCTTAGTAGAGCATCATTATAACGACATTAATGTATCTCCTTGTAGGCCTCCAGTGAGAACGTGAAAGAAATCTGTGTCACCATCAGGTGGATGAACCATTGCCTTTATGTCTTAGTAGAGCATCATTATAACGACATTAATGTATCTCCTTGTAGGCCTCCAGTGAGAACGTGAAAGAAATCTGTGTCACCATCAGGTGAATGAACCATTGCCTTTATGTCTTAGTAGAGCATCATTATAACGACATTAATGTATCTCCTTGTAGGCCTCCAGTGAGAACGTGAAAGAAATCTGTGTCACCATCAGGTGGATGAACCATTGCCTTTATGTCTTAGTAGAGCATCATTATAACGACATTAATGTATCTCCTTGTAGGCCTCCAGTGAGAACGTGAAAGAAATATGTGTCACCATCAGGTGGATGAACCATTGCCTTTATGTCTTAGTAGAGCATCATTATAACGACATTAATGTATCTCCTTGTAGGCCTCCAGTGAGAACGTGAAAGAAATCTGTGTCACCATCAGGTGAATGAACCATTGCCTTTATGTCTTAGTAGAGCATCATTATAACGACATTAATGTATCTCCTTGTAGGACTCCAGCGAGAACGTGAAAGAAATCTGTGTCACTATCAGGTGAATGAACCATTGCCTTTATGTCTTAGTAGAGCATCATTATAACGACATTAATGTATCTCCTTGTAGGCCTCCAGTGAGAACGTGAAAGAAATCTGTGTCACCATCAGGTGGATGAAACATTGCCTTTATGTCTTAGTAGAGCATCATTATAACGACATTAATGTATCTCCTTGTAGGCCTCCAGTGAGAACGTGAAAGAAATCTGTGTCACCATCAGGTGGATGAACCATTGCCTTTATGTCTTAGTAGAGCATCATTATAACGACATTAATGTATCTCCTTGTAGGCCTCCAGTGAGAACGTGAAAGAAATATGTGTCACCATCAGGTGAATGAACCATTGCCTTTATGTCTTAGTAGAGCACCATTATAACGACATTAATGTATCTCCTTGTAGGACTCCAGCGAGAACGTGAAAGAAATCTGTGTCACTATCAGGTGACCATTGCCTTTATGTCTTAGTAGAGCATCATTATAACGACATTAATGTATCTCCTTGTAGGCCTCCAGTGAGAACGTGAAAGAAATCTGTCACCATCAGGTGAATGAACCATTGCCTTTATGTCTTAGTAGAGCATCATTATAACGACATTAATGTATCTCCTTGTAGGACTCCAGCGAGAACGTGAAAGAAATCTGTGTCACCATTGCCTTTATGTCTTAGTAGAGCATCATTATAACGACACCCCATTGCCTTTATGTCTTAGTAGAGCATCATTATAGCGGTAACAGTAGTTTCGTCTCGCAATAAAACTCAACGCAATCAGAAAATACAACACCGAAAATTAAATTGACGTGTCTAGCTTCATTGGAAAACTTAAAAAAAAAAAAAAACCAAGTCTGCTTATGACGAAGGGAGAAATCTATATATTCTTTTTTCATATTTATTTATATTTATTTTATCTTATCTTTATTTCATATTTTATCTCAATCGATAGAGCGTCCGACTAGGAACCACAAGTTTCCGTGTTCAATATCAGCCAACTCAGCGTATGAGTAGCACATAGATCTGTTCTGTAAAGTGATGAGCTGATGGTAGGTGTGGTGCTCTAAACAATCTCCTTGGTCTAGCGCCAGTGAAAAGGGGATATACTCCTTCGCTGTCTGGCTGATATCAACTTTAGGCCACCACGACGATTTTATTTTAATATATATATGTTACAATTTTTAAGAGTCATAAATTGTTAACATACCCTGTAGAGTTTAAAATAAGTTCGTTAGAATTAAAAGCGTAGGCGGGTAGATTTCCATAACCGTTGGGTTATGATTAGCAACTGACCCAGGTACAGAGTAACGTGGAAATAGATAGTTTTTAGAATTTAGATTCAACCCGGCCGTCAGAGAGTTTAGACGTGATAGTCTTTTCGGTTATTTCCTAAAACTCCAATATAAACAAAGGGGAACCACTCTTGACTGATAAATTATTCATTTATTTATTGATCTTCTAGGAAAAAAGAAGACAGATTGAGGATTTAGGGTTAGGGTTAGAGTTTAGGGTTAGGGTTAGGGTTTAGGGTTAGTTTAATGGGAAAATAAATATGAATAAGATATATGTTGGAGTTATAGGAAATAACCGTCTTTTCTTTCTCGGGTTATCTCATCCGAAAAAATGATTGAATCATGGGCTAAATAATAAACTTGATCAAGAAAAAAACCCAAGTCTTGTTTTAATTACAATGACCAAAATCAATCCAGAAGAAAACCAGCCTTTAGTAAGAAGAATTAAGAAAAATGAAGCAGTAATGAAGTTAACAAGAATCAAGTAAGATCACCCTCTCTCTCATCTCTCTCTTTCTCTCTCTCTCTCTCACCCAATTTTCCTCTCTCAGTTATATACCCGATAAGTTATACAATATGTGGGTATATAACATATCCTGTTAAATTTTATATAATTACAAAAAATAAAAACAGACCTCATATAATCGTAGTAAAAAAACTAATATATAATTGTAGTAAAAATTGTTAAAAAAGCGAATAAGTGAAATAAATTATTTTAAGAATTACAAGATTAATTTTAATTTTCCTGTTTTTAAAGTTCCCCAAATAAGACTTCCGTTTACTAACAAACATCACTCAAAAAAATCAAACATACAAAAATATATATCCAATGGATTATTTTCTACTCATAGCTGCAGGGAGAATAGACGGATTCATACCTTTCCCAAGAGTATTAACGCAATGTAAAATGCAAACAGTCTCGTCCAGGATTTGAACTCGACGCGTTGTGTTCATTTCCTACGACGGTAACCATTACACCACCGTACACATATCTCTATGGAACATTATATTTATACACAGATAAATGTCTTGATATATTCACACATATTATGTACAGATACATATATACCCACATATATGTATATACATATATACGTATACATAAATACATATATCTATAGATATATACCGTGATATATATATTTCCACACACAACATTAAGTATATATACACATACATATATTTATTCACACGCATATCAGAGTAAGAAATTTGAAAAATGCACAGGTGTTGTTAAGTAATGTTGTTTTATTAGCTTATATTGCAATATTTTAATCCGTTTTGGTCATATTTTTCAATAAACGGTTTTTTTCTTTTTATAATAGACATGCTCTGATGATGATCCAAAACGGATTGAAATATTGCAATATAAGCTAATAAAACAATATTACTTAACAGCATCTGAGCGTTTTACAAATGTCTTACTCTGATACACACACATATATAAACATAATTTATAAACATACGTTATGAATGTATACGTACATATAAAGAGCATCCGCCTTTATTCAGCCTGTGTGTCGTAAGATTAATTCTTCGTGCGGATAAAAAATCAATTCACGACCAATTGACAAGGACAATATTTATTTCCCCGAGCAAAATTAATAGAATAAATTGTTAAGTATCTGGCTGCCATCCTTGGCCAGTTGTAAAGAACCTAAAGTAAATAAGTAAGTAAGTCCCGAGTTAAAGAATCCTTTGGTAAGTGAATAAGTCCTGTGATATAGAATTCTTCGGTAAGTGAATAAGTCCTGTGATATAGAATCCTTTGGTAAGTGAATAAGTCCTGTGATATAGAATCCTTCGGTAAGTGAATAAGTCCTGTGATATAGAATCCTTCGGTGAGTGAATGTCCTTTGATATAGAATCCTATCGTCCGTCGTCCAAGAAGATCCAAGTAGTAATGCTTAGGTATGACCATAAATAACAGAAGATACAAAGAATCTTATACATAGTTGTGTTAGGTGAAATGGTCTAATATGTAGATAGTCTTTTGTATAGATAAAGTTCTTGAGGCAGTTGTTTAAAGAAGGATTCCCCTGTCACGTAGACAGAAGACGCAACCGTGCATGTTACCTTGCCGGGGATTTTAAGGTCAAAGAGGATTTTTGGCTTTAGTACTTCTGGTTTTATTAGGCTGCTAGCGCCTAGCGTCCAACGGGAGAAACACTCATTGAGCAAACTTAATTGGTTAGAAATAGCTTATACATAGTTGTATAAAGTGAAATGGTCAATTATGTAGATGAGTGTCTTTGGTAAAGATAAAATTCTTGAGGCAGTCGGTTAAAAAATAAATTTGAAAAGAAAAACCTTGCATATACAGCATGTGTTCTTGCGACACAAAGTTGCGAGGGTGAGAAGCACACTCCTGCAGATAGGAGATACTCTTTTTGCTTGTCGAGGCTAGATGTTGAAAGAGAATTTTTGGTTTTAGCTCTTCTGGTTTTATGAATCTGCTTCGTACACCACCTAGTGTCAAACGGGAGAAGCGTGGTAAGTAAGGAACGTAATTCACACAAGACCGAAGCACACAGTCTCGTAGATAGGAGATACTCTTTTTTCTTGTAGAGGCTAGAAGTTGAAAGAGAATTTTTGGTTTTAGCTCTTCTAGTTTTATGAATCTGCGTCGTACGCCACATAGCGTCTAACGGGAGAAACGCGGTAAGTAAGGAACGTTATTCCCACAAGACCGAAGCACACAGTCTCGTAGATAGGAGATACTCTTTTTGCTTGTCGAGACTAGAAGTTGAAAGAGAATTTTTGGTTTTGTCTCTTCTGGTTTTATGAGTCTGGTTCGTACGCCACCTAGTGTCTAACGGGAGAAACGTGGTAAGTAAGGAACGTAATTCACACAAGACCGAAGCACACAGTCTCGTAGACAGGAGATATTCTTTTTGCTTGTTGATGCTAGAAGTTGAAAGAGAATTTTTGGTTTTAGCTCTTCTAGTTTTATGAATCTGCGTCGTACGCCACCTAGCGTCTAACGGGAGAAACGCGGTAAGTAAGGAACGTTATTCCCACAAGACCGAAGCACACAGTCTCGTAGATAGGAGATACTCTTTTTGCTTGTCGAGACTAGAATTTGAAAGAGAATTTTTGGTTTTGTCTCTTCTGGTTTTATGAGTCTGCTTCGTACGCCACCTAGTGTCTAACGGGAGAAACATGGTAAGTAAGGAACGTTATTCCCACAAGACCGAGATATAGAACGAATCAGCTAAAATCATTAAACACGTGCATAAATATCGGCTGACTTCAACCAAATTTCTAAATATTCAGTTTATCTTCCACTTGTGAAGCGAATAACTTTAAAATCAAACGCTCCAAAGGATTTTTTTCATTTTTATCTACATTCGTACCAAACGAACTCTCCACAAGCAAATTATTGATCATTTTTTTATCTCATTTAATCCGCCATAAAATACGATTCTCAGGCTATTTTACCAATTTAAAACTCATGATATCTATTCCATTCACTTGTGTTTATGATTGAGAAGGAAAGACCGAATGATAAAAAAAAAAACTTCGCTGAGTAATGGCGATAGTATAATAACGAATGTTTGCGTGTATTAATATCTTATATATATATATATATATATATATATATATATATATATATATATATATATATCTTTGCACTCAGCGAAAGTGCCTGGGTTGAGCTAAACTAACGTTCGTGCATCTTCAATATTTTCATATCTCCGTATTTCGAAAGAAAGACTGATTGATTGATATATTGGCTGATTGAAAAAAAAAACTGGACCATATTACCTTTAGGCACTCCTTTTTGATCTCGATTAAGAAAGGACATGTTTTTCATTTACACCGTCAATATCCGGTTGTGTCTTAGGGGTTAGGGTTATGGGTTAGTTTTATAATTTAAAAAATCTAAAAATCGTATATTAAAACAACCGGATATTGACGGTGTAAATGAAAAACATTTCCTTTCTTAATCGAGATCAAAAAGGGGTGCCTAAAGGTCATATGGTCTAAAAAAGTCTAACAACTCTGCTTAATAAAAAAGAAATCTGTATTATTTGGATTATTCGGACTATTGTCCTCATCTATATTGTTATATCTATTGTTTATCTCTGTTGTTATCTCTATTGTTAGATATCTATTTATATATACAGGGTGTTCGGGAGAAATTTGACAGTTCCATAAGGAAAAAGAAAAAGTGCTTGGTAACAATAAAATTTAATGGATTGTAGAGAAATTCAACAGGCACGGAAATGACACTACTATCAACAAGTTTCACTGAAAATGATAGCCATTAACGTCGATCACAGCCTCAATCCTGCTGATGTTACAGTTTCCCTATAGCTAGAATTTGAATTGAGTTCGTTGAAAATTCCAACTCGGAGGTAGTTGAGTGGAAAATTACCGTTAGCGTTATTGACAGGTAATAACCTCTATTTGCCCTCTCAGAAAGAAAGAAAGTGATTAAAGAAAGTAAAGAAGAAAAAGGAAAGACAGAAAGAAAGAAAAAAGAGAGAAAATGAGAAAAGAAAAGAAAAGAAGAAGCAAAGAAAGAAAGAAAGCGAAGAGAGAAATGACAAAAAGAAAAAGAGAAAAAGGTGAGAGAAAAGAAGAAAGCTAAGAGACAAAATTCTTGCCATAGATTTTCAATTGGGTTCAAGTCAGGACTCATTGAAACGTCATAGCAGAATTGCAATCTTTTATTTCTGAGGTCACGCAGTCACTAATTTAGACGTATTTTGGAATCATTCTCTTGCTGGAAAGTCAAACGCCGACCCAGATGAAGATTTTGGGCTGATAGTTGTAGATTTTCATCAAGAATTTCATTCTTTCTCTTATTGCAATTAATTTTCTAGTCCTCCTTGAGCTGAAACAATCCCAAAACATCACCGAGCCGCGTCCATATTTTAATTTTGACACTTTAGGAGGATAGCCTCATCTTTCTTGTGTCAAAGCTTCTGTACATCATTATGTTCTAAGAACTCACTTTTTGTTTCATCACTCCGAAGCACTTGTTCCCAAAATCAATTTTCTTTGTCCATGAACACTTTTGGAAAATTAAACGGTGTACCAATGTGACATAGTTTGTGAAAAGGGGTTCGTCTCCATACAACTTATTTCTATTTAGACAAAGTTGGGACCATATGACCTTTAGGCACCCCTTTTACTTTGCTGATTCAAAAGTACATTTTTTTCATTTACACCGTCAACATCCGGGTGTTTGTTAGGGGTTAGGGTTAGGGATTAGGGTATAGTTTTATAATAAAAACCCTCTAAAATCGTCTGTTATCAAACAACCGGATGTTGACGGTGTAAATGAAAAAATGTACTTATGAATGACCAAAGCAAAAGGGTCCCAAAGTTGTATTGAGTGAGTAATTACGCTGATACTCATTGTATCCAAACTTTTGGTGCTGTCTTTAAAAACAAGTCTTTGGTTTATATTAACCTCGCGATACAGTATTCGTGCAGTTCTTGATGATAATTTGGGTTTTCTTCCACGCCTTGACAAATTCTATGTCGTTTCAAACTGTTTAAACTTCTTTATAGCAGACAGTACCGTAGATCTAGGAATAGCTAACCGGTTTGAAATAGTGCTATAACTATTTTCTGACTTGTGGAAATTAATAATTTTTTGTCTCACATCAACGCTAAGCTCCTTTGTCTTACACATGTTATTTTTTAATCTTTTAAGAAAACATTTGTATATAAAAAATGTAAATGAATGAAAAGAAAAAAATGATAAATAGAGTGAGGAGAATTCTAAATATAACCTGGTATACCCTCAAATAATGGGAAGAACTTCCGGTGGATATGATTTGGCTGCTGGAATGGTCCTCCTTCTACATAATTGGAAAGCTATCACTTGCTCAAGTCCGGGACGGGTCGGCCCGGCGAGAGGATCTGACGCTAAGATCCGAAATCTTCAATAAACCGGGAGGCATTACTGACGAACAGTCCCAGTTTAAGTTAATATATATATATATATATATATATATATATATATATATATATATTCAAGGGATATAAAACCATCTCGTCCTAAAAGTTCCATTGCCGATAAGAAGGCTGACTCCTGATTTAGGTCGGAAAATTAAAACGGAAAGTTTTTTGGTGGTCCCCAATGACATTTTAACTACAATCTATAAATTAACATTTTGCGAATTGGATTACGGTTTTAAGGGGATTAAGGTTGTTTTTAATTACGTATTGCTTAAAAAAATAAACAACAAAAACCCCAAATTACTATACATTTAATGTTGAAAAATATTTTTTTAAACTAAGTTTAATTGAAATTATACATTGCAATACTAACACAAACAACTGTCTCAATAATAGATTCAATAATTAATTTCAATAGTTAATTAAATGTATAGTAATTTATTTTTTTTATGTTTATTTTTTTAAAGCAATACGTAATTAAAAACAACCTTAATCCCCTAAAACCGTAACCCTATTCGCAAAATGTTTATTCATAGACTGTAGTTAAACTGTCATTGAGGACCACCAAAAAACTTTCCGTTTTCATTTTCCGACCTAAATCAGAAGTCAGATCACAAGAATAACAATGGTGACACACTATACACCATGTGATGTTCTTTGCTGGAATTATCACAAATATTCTGCTGAATGAATAGTCTAGAAGGCTTCACCGATAAAATAATTGCTTATAAAATAATTGCTTATAAAATAATTGCTTATAAATTGCTTATAAAATAATTGCTCATACATTGCTTATAAAATAATTGCTTATAAATTGCTTATAAAATAATTGCTTATACATTGCTTATAAAATAATTGCTTATAAATTGCTTATAAAATAATTGCTTATACATTGCTTATAAAATAATTGCTTATACATTGCTTATACCTATATGAAGCAATAAATCTAAAACGACATTTTTTACTGTACGAATCATTTGATTTTCCCATTTTGCATAATTCACCTGTCAAATTTGTTGTATT
>CM042174.1:10280979-10298329 GCA_023376005.1 Doryteuthis pealeii
TGCTCTTTGCATACAAAACAATTTTATTCTTTACTCCATTTTGGTTCTATCGTTCTTGATCCACCAACATAAAAAAAATAATATATATATATATATATATATATTATATATATATATATATTGTTGTGTGTGTGTGTGTGTGTGTGTGTGTGTGTGTGTGTGTGTGTGTCCGGCTATATATATATATATAAATATATATATATATATATATGTGTGTGTGTGTGTGGTGTCCGGCTATATTATATATATAAATATAATATATATATATATATATATATATATATATATATAAATAATATAAATTCAAGATATATATAAATATATTTAAATAAATATATATATAATATTATAGAGAGAGGAGAGAGAGAGAGAGAGAGAGAGAGAGAGAGAGAGAGAGCGAGATAATCCCCGAGTATAGTGACCGCTGAATTCAATAAAGTCAATGTTTGATGATACCATTGGTATACACAGATACCTGTGGGTAGAAATAGATCTATAATCAAAAAATGTACGATTTTTAAGCTTTTTCTTTTATCAAATAATATTTTTTTATTTATGATATTATGATTTTATTATTGAATCAAACCACGGTTTCCACTAAATAACTGAATTTAAGCAGCGATAAGCCTTTCAGTACTTAAATGGGTGACCACTTTGGAACAGTTGGTACCGTAACTGATCTTAGGCTTGGTGTGTTAGACTAAGCAAAACTCAGTTTCTTTAGTGTTTAAAAGCACTCATGGGATACTGGTTATAATTATAAGAAACTGGACTCTACTACCCGAGTTCAATACTGTACAGGCTGTTTGTATTTCCCATTCGGGAATTTGACTATTCTCTCTCTAGCTTTTAGTAAATAGTAGGCAGACTGGCTCTTTAACTTTGGTATGGCAATTGGTCTAGAAGGAAAACTCTGAATTCAAACCTATTAAACTCAGTTAACAAATTGATCTTGTATCGCTTCCTACCTGACCTGAAGTGGTAATATCCCCCCCCCAAAAAAAAGAAAAAGAAAAAAAGAACAACTGGTACCGTAACAGATCTGAGTCTTGTGTGCCAGACTAAGCAAAAACTTAGTCCTCCTCCCGCCAAAAAAGAAAAAAAAAGAAGTATTGATTCAGAAGTATTATACGCGAAAGTTCAGGTTATTAATCTTTCTAAGCCAAGAACGTTCAATGACACTGCAGAGCAGTATTGTAAGAGACATTGCCGACGGGTAGGCACGTGTTTTACTTGATTTGTAATTTATTCATGACACAAGTGACGACGTTCTGCTTGAATCTTTCGTCGGCAATCAAACACCGTGATGGATGACTTAACTTTTTCTCACAAGAGAACAAAATTTTGCAGCTGCCATAAAATAAGTTTCTCAACATTTTTCTTTTATTGCTATTAAAAGGGGACTACTTTGAAGAAGAAGAAGATTAGTTTGGTTATTTGATTTTAAAGAATTGTTTTTGACAAGAAGTCTCATTGGCTTTTTAAGTGTCATCAATTGAAAAGAAAAATGGTGAGAATATATGGCAGCTGCAAAATCTGTTCTCTTGTGAGAAAGTTAGGTCATCCATCACGGTGTTGATTGCCGACGGAAAGATTCAAGCAGAACGTCGTCACTTGTGTCATGAATAAATACAATCAAGTAAAACACGTGCCTACCCGTCGGCAATGTTCTTTCCAAATGGCTTGCTGCAGTGTCATTGAACGTTCTTGGCTTAGAAGATTAACAACCTGAACTTTCGCGTATAATACTTCCTGAATCAATACTTCTTTTTTTTTCTTTTTTGGCGGGTGAGGAGGACTAAGTTTTTGCTTAGTCTGGCACACAGACTCGAGATCTTTACGGTACCAGTTGTCTTTTTTCTTTTTCTTTTTTTTCGGGGGGGGATATTACCACTTCAGGTCAGGTAGGAAGCGATACAAGATCAATTTGTTAAACTGAGTTTAATATAATTCAGAGTTTTCCTTCTAGAAATTGCCATACCAAAAGTTAAAGAGCCCAGTCTGCCCTACTATTTACTACAAAGCTAGAGAGAGAATAGTCAAATTCCGAATGGGATAATCAAACAGCCTTGTACAGTATTTGAACTCGGGTAGTAGAGTCCAGTTTCTTATAATTATAACCAGATTACCATGAGGTGCTTTTAAACACTAAGAAACTGAGTTTTGCTTAGTCTAAACACACAAGCCTAAGATCAGTTACGGTACCAAACTGTTCCAAAGTGGTCACCCATTTAAGTACTGAACAGGCTTATCGCTGCTTAAATTCAGTTATTTAGTGGAAACCGGTGGTTAAATCATAATATCATAAATAAAAATATATTTGATAAAAGAAAAAAGCTTAAAATCGTACATTTTTTGATTATAGATCTATTTCTACCCACAGGTATCTGGTTATACCATTGTGTATCATCAAACCATTGACTTTATTGAAATATCAGCGGTCACTATACTCGGGGATATTCGCTCTTCTCTCTTCTCTCTTCTCTCTCTCTCTCTCTCTCTCTCTCTCTCTCATATATATTATATATATTTATTTAAATATATTTATATATATCTTTGATTATATATAATATTATATATATATATATATATATTAATATATATATATATATTTATATATTATATATAGCCGGACACCACACACACACACATATATATATATATATATATATATTTATATATATATATAGCCGGACACACACACACACACCACACACACACACACACACACACACACACACCATTATATATATAATATATATATATATATATATATATATATATATTATTTTTTTTATGTTGGTGGGATCAAGAACGATAGAACCAAAATGGAGTAAAGAATAAATTGTTTTGTATGCAAAGAGCAGGACCGAATTTGTTGACGAGGAGGGCTAGAGACACCCAAGGTGCAACTCGTTTGGTTTGCGGATGCCAAGATGATAAACATTGAGGGCTTATATGCTGTAACACATCAGGATTATCCAACAGGTGTCGCCAATGGTGGAAGATGAGTATGGATTGCTTGGTGAGAAGAGCAGACTTATTGGCGGATATCAGATTGAATATATATATATATATATATATATATATATATTATTTGTGTGTGTGTGTGTGTGTGTGTGTGTGTGGAGATGTCAGGAATGAAAGAATAAAACTCACACAAAGTAGGATATATTTCGCTAGAGTTTTGAGCTCGCATCATCAGTCGTTTTAATGAAATTATCAGGTTATCATACAAGCGATAATAGGGGTAGTGTGGCGGGAGGAGGTGAATAGGAGAGGATGTCAAGTGGGTGGGTAAACCGTTTGTGAGGAGAGGTTTAGAGTGGTCAAGCAGGAATCATTGGAGAGGAAGAGAAGGAATCAGAAGGGGAGAGAGATAGAGATAGTGAGCAGGGAGAAAGTAGAGAGATATATTGGTAAAGAAACAGGTTAGGGGCAGGAGGTGGCTATAGAAATTTGATCAAAGCAGCAACAAAGGGACTGTGGTAGGGAAGGGTTAGGAAGAGTAGTCATTGAGTGTGAGAAATCATAGAAAAGTTTGGTAGTTGTAGGGGATTGGGGAATGGTTTGGTGAAAGGGAGAGGTAAGGGTAAGGAGGGAAAAATTTGAAAAATAGGCGAAAAGGGGAGAAAAACAAATTGATGGTGTGAAGGCTTTTTAATTTTTGAATTACCCATTTTCATATTTAATTTTAATTTTATGTTCATGTGTGATAGTTTTTGCGACAGATCAGTCCAGGTTTAAAAACCGGGTCTTAGGTTAATAGTTTCAGTGTGGGCTATTATAGCTGATTCGCATAGGCGTCTTTTTCTGTGTATCGGTTTGATAAGTGAAGCATTGCTGAAATTAAATGTATGGTTGTAGTCAGCCATGTGGTTGATTAGGGGCATTCAGGTTATCATTTGTTCTTATCGTCTCTTATGCTCATAGATGCGTTTGGTGAGACTGCGTTGGGTTTCTCCGATGTAATGTTTGTTGCAGTCGTTGCATGGATGGTGTATTATGCCGTCTTGGGGGTGTCGGGGTGTTGGTGCATTTGTGCGCGTGGAGGAATTGGTGAGGTCCTTGATTATTTTGGGGAAGTCTGTATGATCTTTATCCTTGGGCAGTTAGTTTGTCATAGAGTAGTTTGTTTGTGTATTGGTGGATAGGGTTAGCTGTCTGTGGGGGGAATTGGGTGATGGTAGTAGTGGTGTGTTTTTAGTTTGGTGTTTGATGTGTATTTTGAGGGCCTTTTTCTTGGCGTTGAGGATTAAATGTTGGTGTATTTTAGAGTCGTTGAGGGAGTTTCTCTATGTGCTTATATTCATCTTCTAAGTGTTGAGGGTTGCATATGCGTAGTGCTCTTAGGTAGAAACCAATTACAACAGACCTGATTGATCTGTTGTTGTGATGGGAGTAGAAGGCCACCCACCTCCGCCCTAACCTGTTTCTGATACAATATATCTTTCTACTTTCTCCCTGCTCACTATCTCTCTCCCCTTTTGATTTCCTTCTCTTCCTCTCCATTGATTCCTGCTTGACCATTCAAAAAACCTCTCCTCACTAACGCTTATCCATCCATTTTACCTCCTCTCCTATCCACCTCCTCCCGCTACACTACCCCTTCTATAGAACACTTGATGATAATCTGATAATTCATTAAAACGACTGATGATGCCGAGCTCAAAGCTCTAGCGAAATATACCCTACATACTTTTGACTGAGTTTTGTACTTTCATTCCTCACATCTCCACCACATTCCTGTCGGATTTCATTCCAATTCTCATTCCATATATAATATATATATATATATATATATATATATATATATATTATATATGACGATTTAACAATCTTAAAAGATTACACCAAGGTATATATATATATATATATATATATATATATATATATATATACCTTGCTATATATTATATATATATATATATATATATATATATATACCTTAGTGTAATTTTTTAAGATTGTTAATCGTCATTGTTTAGAAAAAGGAAATAAGTAGGAGGATTTTTTACGTCTGTTAATTTTACTGCATGTCTGTGATCCAAGTCTTGGCCTTACGTCGACGGGTACTTCAGCTAGTTTTATTCTTGGATTAATTTCCTAAGCCATTCCTTTCATCTCTTTATTTATTATCTATCTATTTGTTTATTTGCATACGTATAATGTTTGAGTGTTTCAACTGTCCATCGTATCAATTCATTTTTGTCTTCATGCATTCGATTACTCTGGCTAGTTATTCTCTGTCATGGTTTCTTTTTGTTTGTTTTTTTTTTGCTACTCTAAATAAAAAAAAAAAAGAAGAAAAGTTCACACAAACCTGATTATTCACCTTTCAGCCGCCGCAGTCAGCGAATTCTTTTTTTTTTTTTTTTTTTTTTTTTTTTTTTTTTTGTTTAGAAAAATAGCAAAACAAAACAAGAACATTTTTAGAACTCTTTTATAGTTAGAACGTGCTCGAAATCACTACAGTGTTCTTTCCTTTCTTTTGGAAGCTGTTAGAAAGAAGAAAAAAACAAGAAGTCGAAATCACAATGTTAGGTGTTGTTATCTATAAAAGCACTTTAGATAGAATCGTTTCAAGTGAGGAAGGATAACATTCACTTCAATACAAGAAATGTACAACGCAATCGGTTGACAATATTCGGAACAATGCCATCTCGAATGACATTGAATTTGGGTCTCTATGTAAATTAAATTGACGAAGTAAATAAGGGCCGGTTTAGCTCAGTCGATAGAGCATCTGGATTGGAACCACAAGGTTCCGGGGTTCAATACCGGTCCTCGCCAACTCAGCGTATATGGTAGCACAGGGATCTGTTGCGGTAAAGTGGGAGCTGATGGTAAGTGTGGTGATCTACCTCAGACAGAAAAACAATCTCCCTGGTCTAGCGCTAGTGAAAACGGGATAGACACCCTCGCTGTCTGGCTGATACTGACCAATAGGCCACTCCTTTTAATTTTATATATATATATATATATATGATCTACTTTATATATATATATATATATATGTATACATATTATATATATATATTATATATATATTAATCTACTTTATATATATATATATATATTATATATTATATATATAGTATATATATATATATAAGTTTTTCTTCGGAAAGTTGAAATTGGTCTGTATATAATCAATTAATTAGTTATTATGCATTGAGCTCTCTTAGGGATTTTTTAAAATCCTTGCATAAATCCATCAGTTTGCACCTACATGAGCATACAGTATGAATGTAAATGAGATGTTGATGATACCAAATAGAATCATCCCTTACCAATATATATTATAATATATATATATATATATATAATATATATATATATATATATTCCCGCCTAATTCATTATTATTAATTAATTTCTAAATTAGGTACGACTCCAATTAAGCACTTATTCTCCAAAAAAATTATCGGCAAAAAGCCATTCTAAACAACTTGTTTACATATATATATAATATATATATATATATACCACACTGTATGGTTAACCTATTTCACCTGATGAGACAGTAGTAAGCCAATATGTATACTATATTAGGAGAGTGCTCAATAACTGTGATAGAGTGATATTGATATAATAATGATAAATAAATATATCTTTTTGTATATTTTATTGCATATATTTATATGTATTTTATTTATATTTGCATATAATTATGGAAAAAATCTGCTACCATATTGGTTTCATGCTTTTTAAAACTTGATTGTTTAAGTGGAGCAATCTTCCGGGCAGCGGAAGGTTTTAAAAATGTGAAAGATGTGGTTTAAAGAGAGTGTGCGTTTGTGTAACTACTCGAAGATTGCTACATATATAAAAATACAATAAGTGTATAAATCAATCATATATTAAAATATCAATTGAAAAATTGATTACAAAATAAACAAATTAAAAAGGAAAAAACATAATAAAAGCAAATAAAGAAAAATAACAAACAAGAATGATAATAAAAATTTAAAAAATTAAAACAGGAACAATTAAAGAATAAAAGATGAAACAAATATATAGAAAAATAATTTTTTATTAATCTATATAAAATATAGATAATATATTTATTTTAACTTTTTTAAATCCCAGTGAACTCCGGGTAGCTCTACTTAGTTTTTATAAAGTCTTAAGAAAGCTGAAATAAACTTTTAAAACTATTGAAGCTAACAGACAATTCTATGGAAACATGTTTTAGCATTCGAAAGAATTTTGAAATAACAATTTCCTTAGATATAAAATGTGACTTTATATGTATGTAAGTACGTATGCGTACATACACTCTCTCAACACATGCACGTGTGTGTGTGTGTGTGTGTGTGTGTGTGTGTGTGTGTGTGTGTATGTATATCCATCTAAAGATTCTTTTCTCTTTCGATTTCAAAGGAATGAACTACTACGAATGGAATGAACATAAGATGACATTTCCATTGTCTTACATTATATAATATATATAAGAATATATATATATAAGGAATATATATATATAAGGAATATATACTATATATATATATTATATATATATAATATATATATATATATATTCCTTTTTAGATTTTTTAGATTTTATCTAACATTGAGAATATCAATTTTAATTTTAACATCACATACATATGTTCGTATTTCCCTATAGATTAGTGGATAATTCCATTTTTATAACACAAGACATTTTAGAATATATAGTCAACGACGAAATTATTCGTACACCCATCAATCTTAATATGTTTAGACATTTCTCTGAATCTAATACCCGCATGATCATAGTTTGTTATATGTATAAAAATGGAAGAAATATAAAATTCAAATTCCAGAACAATAGGTTAAATACAACAAATTTGACAGGTGAATTATGCAAAATGGGAAAATCAAATGATTCGTACAGTAAAAATGTCGTTTAGATTTATTGCTTCATATAGGTATAAGCAATGTATAAGCAATTATTTTATAAGCAATGTATAAGCAATATTTTATAAGCAATTTATAGCAATTATTTTATAAGCAATTTATAAGCAATTATTTATTAAGCAATGTATAAGCAATTATTTTATAAGCAATTTATAAGCAATTATAAAGCAATTAAGCAAATTATTTAAAGCAATTTATTAAGCAATTATTTATAAGCAATGTATATTTTTATAAGCAATTTATAAGCAATTATTTTATAAGCAATTATTTTATAAGCAATTATTTTATCGGTGAAGCCTTCTAGACTATTCATTCAGCAGAATATTTGTGATAATTCCAGCAAAGAACATCACATGGTGTATAGTGTGTCACCATTGTTATTCTTGTGATCTGACTTCTGATTTAGGTCGGAAAATGAAAACGGAAAGTTTTTTGGTGGTCCTCAATGACAGTTTTAACTACAGTCTATGAATAAACATTTTGCGAATAGGGTTACGGTTTTAGGGGATTAAGGTTGTTTTTAATTACGTATTGCTTTAAAAAATAAACATAAAAAAAATAAATTACTATACATTTAATTAACTATTGAAATTAATTATTGAATCTATTATTGAGACAGTTGTTTGTGTTAGTATTGCAATGTATAATTTCAATTAAACTTAGTTTAAAAAAATATTTTTCAACATTAAATGTATAGTAATTTGGGGTTTTGTTGTTTATTTTTTAAGCAATACGAATTAAAAACAACCTTAATCCCCTTAAAACCGTAATCCAATTCGCAAAATGTTAATTTATAGATTGTAGTTAAAATGTCATTGGGGACCACCAAAAAACTTTCCGTTTTAATTTCCGACCTAAATCAGAGTCAGCCTTCTTATCGGCAATGGAACTTTTAGGACGAGATGGTTTTATATCCCTTGAATAATATATATATATTATATATCATATATATATATATATATTAACTTAAACTGGGACTGTTCGTCAGTAATGCCTCCCGGTTTATTGAAGATTTCGGATCTTAGCGTCAGATCCTCTCGCCGGGCCGACCCGTCCCGGACTTAGCAAGTGATAGCTTTCCAATTATGTAGAAGGAGGACCATTTCCAGCAGCCAATCATATCCACCGGAAGTTCTTCCCATTATTTGAGGTATACCAGGTTATATTTAGAATTCTCCTCACTCTATTTATCATTTTTTTCTTTTCATTCATTTACATTTTTTATATACAATGTTTTCTTAAAGATTAAAAAATAACATGTGTAGACAAAGGAGCTAGCGTTGATGTGAGACAAAAAATTATTAATTTCCACAAGTCAGAAAATAGTTATAGCACTATTTCAAACCGTTAGCTATTCCTAGATCTACGGTACTGTCTGCTATAAAGAAGTTTAAACAGTTTGAAACGACATAGAATTTGTCAAGGCGTGGAAAGAAAAACCCAAATATCATCAAAGAACTGCACGAAATGTATCGCGAGGTTAATATAAACCAAAGACTTGTTTTTAAAGACAGCCCCCAAAAGTTTGGATACAATGAGTATCAGCGTAATTACTCACTCAATACAACTTTGGGACCTTTTGCTTTGGTCATTCATAAGTACATTTTTTCATTTACACCGTCAACATCCGGTTGTTTGATAACAGACGATTTTAGAGGGTTTTTTTATTATATAAAACTATACCCTAATCCCTAACCTAACCCTAACAAAACACCCGGATGTTGACGGTGTAAATGAAAAAAATGTACTTTTGAATCAGCAAAGTAAAAGGGGTGCCTAAAGGTCATATGGTCCCAACTTTGTCTAAATAGAAATAAGTTGTATGGAGACGAACCCCTTTTCACAAACTATGTCACATTGGTACACCGTTTAATTTTCCAAAAGTGTTCATGGACAAAGAAAATTGATTTTGGGAACAAGTGCTTCGGAGTGATGAAACAAAAAGTGAGTTCTTAGAACATAATGATGTACAGAAGCTTTGACACAAGAAAGATGAGGCTATCCTCCTAAAGTGTCAAAATTAAAATATGGACGCGGCTCGGTGATGTTTTGGGATTGTTTCAGCTCAAGGAGGACTAGAAAATTAATTGCAATAAGAGAAAGAATGAAATTCTTGATGAAAATCTACAACTATCAGCCCAAAATCTTCATCTGGGTCGGCGTTTGACTTTCCAGCAAGAGAATGATTCCAAAATACGTCTAAAATTAGTGACTGCGTGACCTCAGAAATAAAGATTGCAATTCTGCTATGACGTTTCAATGAGTCCTGACTTGACCCAATTGAAAATCTATGGCAAGAATTTTGTCTCT
This sequence comes from Doryteuthis pealeii, assembly GCA_023376005.1. Classification (NCBI taxonomy): domain Eukaryota; kingdom Metazoa; phylum Mollusca; class Cephalopoda; order Myopsida; family Loliginidae; genus Doryteuthis; species Doryteuthis pealeii. The sequence continues at coordinate 10,291,195 of CM042174.1, forward strand.
TAGCTTTCTTCTTCTCTCACCTTTTCTCTTTTCTTTTTGTCATTTCTCTCTTCGCTTTCTTTCTTTCTTTGCTTCTTCTTTTCTTTTCTTTTCATTTTCTCCTTTTCTTCTTTCTGTCTTTCCTTTTTCTTCTTACTTTCTTTAATCACTTTCTTTCTTCTGAGAGGGCAAATAGAGGTTATTACCTGTCAATAAACGCTAACGGTAATTTTCCACTCAACTACCTCCGAGTTGGAATTTCAACGAACTCAATTCAAATTCTAGCTATAGGGAAACTGTAACATCAGCAGGATTGAGGCTGTGATCGACGTTAATGGCTATCATTTTCAGTGAAACTTGTGATAGTAGTGTCATTTCCGTGCCTGTTGAATTTCTCTACAATCCATTAAATTTTATTGTTACCAAGCACTTTTCTTTTTCCTTATGGAACTGTCAAATTTCTCCCGAACACCCTGTATATATAAATAGATATCTAACAATAGAGATAACAACAGAGATAAACAATAGATATAACAATATAGATGAGGACAATAGTCCGAATAATCCAAATAATACAGATTCTTTTTTATTAAGCAGAGTTGTTAGACTTTTTTAGACCATATGACCTTTAGGCACCCCTTTTTGATCTCGATTAGAAAGGAAATGTTTTTCATTTACACCGTCAATATCCGGTTGTTTAATATACGATTTTTAGATTTTTTAAATTATAAAACTACCCATAACCCTAACCCCTAAGACACAACCGGATATTGACGTGTAATGAAAAAACATGCCTTTCTTAATCGAGATCAAAAAGGAGTGCCTAAAGGTAATATGGTCCAGTTTTTTTTTTCAATCAGCCAATATATCAATCAATCAGTCTTTTTCGAAATACGGAGATATGAAAATATTGAAGATGCACGAACGTTAGTTTAGCTCAACCAGGCACTTTCGCTGAGTGCAAAGATATATATATATATATATATATATATATATATATATAATATATAATATTTATAAGATATTATTATACACGCAAACATTCGTTATTATACTATCGCCATTACTCAGCGAAGTTTTTTTTTTCATTCGGTCTTTCCTTCTCAATCATAAACACAAGTGAATGGAATAGATATCATGAGTTTTAAATTGGTAAAATAGCCTGAGAATCGTATTTATGGCGGATTAAATGAGATAAAAAAATGATCAATAATTTGCTTGTGGAGAGTTCGTTTGGTACGAATGTAGATAAAAATGAAAAAAATCCTTTGGAGCGTTTGATTTTTAAAGTTTATCGCTTCACAAGTGGAAGATAAACTGAATATTTAGAAAATTTGGTTGAAGTCAGCCGATATTTATGCACGTGTTTAATGATTTTAGCTGATTCGTTCTATATCTCGGTCTTGTGGGAATAACGTTCCTTACTTACCATGTTTCTCCCGTTAGACACTAGGTGGCGTACGAAGCAGACTCATAAACCAGAAGAGACAAAACCAAAAATTCTCTTTCAAATTCTAGTCTCGACAAGCAAAAAGAGTATCTCCTATCTACGAGACTGTGTGCTTCGGTCTTGTGGAATAACGTTCCTTACTTACCGCGTTTCTCCCGTTAGACGCTAGGTGGCGTACGACGCAGATTCATAAAACTAGAAGAGCTAAAACCAAAAATTCTCTTTCAACTTTCTAGCATCAACAAGCAAAAAGAATATCTCCTGTCTACGAGACTGTGTGCTTCGGTCTTGTGTGAATTACGTTCCTTACTTACCACGTTTCTCCCGTTAGACACTAGGTGGCGTACGAACCAGACTCATAAAACCAGAAGAGACAAAACCAAAAATTCTCTTTTCAACTTCTAGTCTCGACAAGCAAAAAGAGTATCTCCTATCTACGAGACTGTGTGCTTCGGTCTTGTGGGAATAACGTTCCTTACTTACGCGTTCTCCCCGTTAGACGCTATGTGGCGTACGACGCAGATTCATAAAACTAGAAGAGCTAAAACCAAAAATTCTCTTTCAACTTCTAGCCTCTACAAGAAAAAGAGTATCTCCTATCTACGAGACTGTGTGCTTCGGTCTTGTGTGAATTACGTTCCTTACTTACCACGCTTCTCCCGTTTGACACTAGGTGGTGTACGAAGCAGATTCATAAAACCAGAAGAGCTAAAACCAAAAATTCTCTTTCAACATCTAGCCTCGACAAGCAAAAAGAGTATCTCCTATCTGCAGGAGTGTGCTTCTCACCTCCCAACTTTGTGTCGCAGAAACACATGCTGTATATGCAAGGTTTTTTTTTTCAAATTTATTTTTTAACCGACTGCCTCAAGAATTTTATCTTTACCAAAGACACTCATCTACATAATTGACCATTTCACTTTATACAACTATGTATAAGCTATTTCTAACCAATTAAGTTTGCTCAATGAGTGTTTCTCCCGTTGGACGCTAGGCGCTAGCAGCCTAATAAAACCAGAAGTACTAAAGCCAAAAATCCTCTTTGACCTTAAAATCCCGGCAAGGTAACATGCACGGTTGCGTCTTCTGTCTACGTGACAGGGGAATCCTTCTTTAAACAACTGCCTCAAGAACTTTATCTATACAAAGACTATCTACATATTAGACCATTTCACCTAACACAACTATGTATAAGTTTCTTTGTATCTTCTGTTATTTATGTCATACCTAAGCATTACTACTTGGATCTTCTTGGACGACGGACGATAGGATTCTATATCAAAGGACATCACTCACCGAAGGATTCTATATCACAGGACTTATTCACTTACCGAAGGATCTATATCACAGACTTATTCACTTACCAAAGGATTCTATATCACAGGACTTATTCACTTACCGAAGAATTCTATATCACAGACTTATTCACTTACCAAAGGATTCTTTAACTCGGACTTACTTACTTATTTACTTTAGGTTCTTTACAACTGGCCAAGGATGGCAGCCAGATACTTAACAATTTATTCTATTAATTTTGCTCGGGGAAATAAATATTGTCCTTGTCAATTGGTCGTGAATGATTTTATCCGCACGAAGAATTAATCTTACGACACACAGGCTGAATAAAGGCGGATGCTCTTATATGTACGTATACATTCATAACGTATGTTTATAAATTTTTTATATATGTGTGTGTATCAGAGTAAGACATTTGTAAAACGCTCAGATGCTGTTAAGTAATATTGTTTTATTAGCTTATATTGCAATATTCAATCCGTTTTGGATCATCAAGAGCATGTCTATTATAAAAAGAAAAAAACCGTTATATGAAAAATATGACCAAAAACGGATTAAAATATTGCAATATAAGCTAATAAAACAACATTACTTAACAACACCTGTGCATTTTTCAAATTTCTTTACTTGATATGCGTGTGATAAATATATGTATGTGTATAATATACTTAATGTTGTGTGTGGAAATATATATATCACGGTATATATCTATAGATATATGTATTTATGTATACGTATATATGTATATACATATATGTGGGTATATATGTATCTGTACATAATATGTGTGAATATATCAAGACATTTATCTGTGTATAAATATAATGTTCCATAGAGATATGTGTACGGTGGTGTAATGTTACCGTCGTAGGAAATGAACACAACGCGTCGAGTTCAAATCCTGACGAGACTGTTTGCATTTTACATTGCGTTAATACTCTTGGGAAAGGTATGAATCCGTCTATTCTCCCTGCAGCTATGAGTAGAAATAATCCATTGGATATATATTTTTGTATGTTTGATTTTTTGAGTGATGTTTGTTAGTAAACGGAAGTCTTATTGGGGAACTTTAAAAACAGGAAAATTAAAATTAATCTTGTAATTCTTAAAAATAATTTATTTCACTTATTCGCTTTTTTAACAATTTTTACTACAATTATATATTATTTTTTACTACGATTATATGAGGTCTGTTTTTATTTTTTGTAATTATATAAAATTTAACAGGATATGTTATATACCCACATATTGTATAACTATCGGGTATAAACTGAGAGAGGAAAATTGGGGTGAGAGAGAGAGAGAAAGAGAGAGATGAGAGAGAGGGTGATCTTACTTGATTCTTGTTAACTTCATTACTGCTTTATTTCTTAATTCTTCTTACTAAAGGCTGGTTTTCTTCTGGATTGATTTTGGTCATTGTAATTTAAAACAAGACTTGGTTTTTTCTGATCAAGTTTATATTTTAGCCCCATGATTCAATCATTTTTCGGATGAGATAACCCGAGAAAGAAAAGACGGTTATTTCCTATAACTCCAACATATATCTTATTCATATTTATTTTCCCATTAAACTAACCCTAAACCCTAACCCTAACCCTAAACTCTAACCCAACCCTAAATCCTCAATCTGTCTTCTTTTTTCCTAGAAGATCAATAAAATAAATGAATAATTTATCAGTCAAGAGTGGTTCCCCTTTGTTTATATTGGAGTTTTAGGAAATAACCGAAAAGACTATCACGTCTAAACTCTCTGACGGCCGGGGTGAATCTAAATTCTAAAAACTATCTATTTCCACGTTACTCTGTACCTGGGTCAGTTGCTAATCATAACCCAACGGTTATGAAATCTACCCGCCTACGCTTTTAATTCTAACGAACTTATTTTAAACTCTACAGGGTATGTTAACAATTTATGACTCTTAAAATAAACATATATATATTAAAATAAAAATCGTCGTGGTGGCCTAAAGTTGATATCAGCCAGACAGCGAAGGAGTATATCCCCTTTCACTGGCGCTAGACCAAGGAGATTGTTTAGAGAGCACCACACCTACCATCAGCTCATCACTTTACAGAACAGATCTATGTGCTACTCATACGCTGAGTTGGCTGATATTGAACACGGAAACTTGTGGTTCCTAGTCGGACGCTCTATCGATTGAGATAAAATATGAAATAAAGATAAGATAAAATAAATATAAATAAATATGAAAAAAGAATATATAGATTTCTCCCTTCGTCATAAGCAGACTTGGTTTTTTTTTTTTTTAAGTTTTCCAATGAAGCTAGACACGTCAATTTAATTTTCGGTGTTGTATTTTCTGATTGCGTTGAGTTTTATTGCGAGACGAAACTACTGTTACCGCTATAATGATGCTCTACTAAGACATAAAGGCAATGGTTCATTCACCTGATGGTGACACAGATTTCTTTCACGTTCTCGCTGGAGTCCTACAAGGAGATACATTAATGTCGTATAATGATGCTCTACTAAGACATAAAGGCAATGGTTCATTCACCTGATAGTGACACAGATTTCTTTCACGTTCTCGCTGGAGTCCTACAAGGAGATACATTAATGTCGTTATAATGATGCTCTACTAAGACATAAAGGCAATGGTTCATTCACCTGATGGTGACAGATTTCTTTCACGTTCTCACTGGAGGCCTACAAGGAGATACATTAATGTCGTTATAATGATGCTCTACTAAGACATAAAGGCAATGGTTCATTCACCTGATAGTGACACAGATTTCTTTCACGTTCTCGCTGGAGTCCTACAAGGAGATACATTAATGTCGTTATAATGGTGCTCTACTAAGACATAAAGGCAATGGTTCATTCACCTGATGGTGACACAGATTTTTCTTTCACGTTCTCACTGGAGGCCTACAAGGAGATACATTAATGTCGTTATAATGATGCTCTACTAAGACATAAAGGCAATGGTCCATCCACCTGATGGTGACACAGATTTCTTTCACGTTCTCACTGGAGGCCTACAAGGAGATACATTAATGTCGTTATAATGATGCTCTACTAAGACATAAAGGCAATGTTTCATCCACCTGATGGTGACACAGATTTCTTTCACGTTCTCACTGGAGGCCTACAAGGAGATACATTAATGTCGTTATAATGATGCTCTACTAAGACATAAAGGCAATGGTTCATTCACCTGATAGTGACACAGATTTCTTTCACGTTCTCGCTGGAGTCCTACAAGGAGATACATTAATGTCGTTATAATGATGCTCTACTAAGACATAAAGGCAATGGTTCATTCACCTGATGGTGACACAGATTTCTTTCACGTTCTCACTGGAGGCCTACAAGGAGATACATTAATGTCGTTATAATGATGCTCTACTAAGACATAAAGGCAATGGTTCATCCACCTGATGGTGACACATATTTCTTTCACGTTCTCACTGGAGGCCTACAAGGAGATACATTAATGTCGTTATAATGATGCTCTACTAAGACATAAAGGCAATGGTTCATCCACCTGATGGTGACACAGATTTCTTTCACGTTCTCACTGGAGGCCTACAAGGAGATACATTAATGTCGTTATAATGATGCTCTACTAAGACATAAAGGCAATGGTTCATTCACCTGATGGTGACACAGATTTCTTTCACGTTCTCACTGGAGCCTACAAGAGAATACATTATGTCGTTATAATGATGCTCTACTAAGACATAAAGGCAATGGTTCATCCACCTGATGGTGACACAGATTTCTTTCACGTTCTCACTGGAGGCCTAAAGGAGATACATTAATGTCGTTATAATGATGCTCTACAAGACATAAAGGCAATTTCATTCACATTGGTGACACAGATTTCGTTCTCACTGGAGGCCTACAAGGAGATACATTAAGCGTTATAATGATGCTCTACTAAAATTGGTTCATTCACCTGATGGTGACAGATTTCTTTCACGTTCTCACTGGAGGCCTACAGGAGATACATTAATGTCGTTATAATGATGCTCTTACTAAGACATAAAGGCAATGGTTCATTCACCTGATGGTGACACAGATTTCTTCACGTTCTCACTGGAGCCTACAAGGAGATACATTAATGTCGTTATAATGATGCTCTACTAAGACATAAAGGCAATGGTTCATTCACCTGATGGTGACACAGATTTCTTTCACATTTTTAGAGTCCTACAAGGAAATACACTAGTAACATTTCTTGGTTTCGTTTGTTTTACGGCATATCAACCTCAGTGAGACATTTACTGTCGACAAAGTTGTGTTATATCAGAGAGAAGATATCTCTTATGATTCACAATCTTACTCACAAAATACACCTCGCTAGCATAAAACATCAAAACTCAAGTCGGAGGCAACAAGCGGAAGGGAACTCATTGGTACCTGTTATCACTAAAGAAGTG
>CM042174.1:10298429-10308429 GCA_023376005.1 Doryteuthis pealeii
AGAAGAAGAGATAAAATGAAGAACAGATTGAGGATTTAGGGTTAGGGGTTTAGAGTTTAGGGTTAAGGGTTAGGGTTTTAGGGTTAGTTTAATGGGAAAATAAATATGAAAATGAGATATATGTTAGGGAGTTCATAGGAAATAACCGTCCTTTCTTTCATCGGGTTATCTCATCCGAAAAAATCCATTGAATCATGGCTAAATATAAACTCTTGATTCAAGAAAAACAACCCCTGTTGAAGTCCACTTGTTTTTAATTACAATGACCAGACATCAACTCCCCAGAAGAAAACCTAGCCTTTAGTAAGAAGAATTTAAGAAAAAATGATAGCATAATGAGTTAAAACAGACATCAAGTAAGAATCACCCTCTCCTCTCATGCTCTCTCTTCTCTACTCTCTCTCTCACCCAATTTTTCCTCTCTCAGATTATATCACCCGATCAAGTTATACAATATGTGGTATATAACATATCTCTGTATAAGCTTTATATAATTACAAAAAATTAAAAAACAGACCCTCATTATAAATACGTAAGTAAAAAAACTAATGATATAGATTGTATGTAAAAATTTTGTAAAAAAAAGCGAAATAGAGTGAAGATAAATATTTTAAGAATTACAGAGATTAATTTTTAATTTTCCTCTCTGTTTTAAAGTTCCCCAAAATAAGACTTGCCGTGCTTACTAACAAACATTCACATCAAAAAAATCAAACATCAAAATATATATCCATGGATTATTTTCTACTCATCCAGCTGCAGGAGAATGACGGATTCATACCTTTCCCGAGTAATTAAACGGCAATGTAAATGCAAACAGTCTCGTCCAGGATTTGAAACTCACGACGCGTTGTGTTCATTTCCTACGACGGTAACCATTACAGCCCACCGTACACATATCTCTATGGAACATTATATTTATACACAGAAATAAATGTCTTGATATTCAACCATATTATGTACAGATACATATATACCCACATATATGTATATACATCATACGTTATACATAAATACATATATCTATAGATTATACCGTGATATAATATATTTCCACACACAACATTAAGTATATATACACATACATATATTTTATTCACACGCATATCAAGTAAGAAATTTGAAAATGCACAGGTGTTGTTTAAGTAATGTTGTTTTATTAGCTTATATTGCAATATTTTAATCCGTTTTGGTCATAATTTTTCAATAAACGGTTTTTTTTCTTTTTATAATAGACAGCTCTGATGATGATCCAAAACGGATTGAAATATTGCAATATAAGCTAATAAAACAATATTACTTAACAGCATCTGAGCGTTTTTAACAAATGTCTTACTCTGATACACAACACATATATAAACAAAATTTTATAAACATAACGTTATGAATGTATACGTACATTAAAGAGCATCCGCCTTTATTCAGCCTGTGTGTCGTAAGATTAATTCTTCGTGCGGATAAAAAATCAATTTCACGACCAATTGACAAAAGACAATATTTATTTCCCCGAGCAAAATTAATAGAATAAATTGTTAAGTATTCTGGCTGCCATCCTTGCCAGTTGTAAAGAACCTAAAGTAAAATAAGTAAGTAGTCCCGAGTTAAGAATCCTTTGTAAGTGAAATAATCCTGTGATATAGAATTCTTTCGGTAAGTGAATAGTCCTGTGATATAGAATCCTTGGTAAGTGAATAAGTCCTGTGAATATAAGAATCCTTTCGGTAAGTGAATAAGTCCTGTGATATAGAATCCTTCGGTGATGAATGTCCTTTGATATAGATCCTATCGTCCGTCGTCCAAGAAGATCCAAGTAGTAATGCTTAGGTATGACCATAAATTAACAGAAGATACAAAGAATTTTTAACATAGTTGTGTTAGGTGAAATGGTCTAATATGTAGATAGTCTTTTTGTATAGATAAAGTTCTTGAGGCAGTTGTTTTTAAAGAAGGATTCCCCTGTCACGTAGACAGAAACGCAACCGTGCATGTTACCTTTGCCGGGGATTTTTAAGGTCAAAGAGGATTTTTGGCTTTAGTACTTCTGGTTTTATTAGGCTGCTAGCGCCTAGCGTCCAACGGGAGAAACACTCATTGAGCAAACTTAATTGGTTAGAAATAGCTTATACATAGTTGTATAAAGTGAAATGGTCAATTATGTAGATGAGTGTCTTGGTAAAGAATAAAAAATTCTTGAGGCAGTCGGTTAAAAAATAAATTTGAAAAGAAAAACCTTGCATATACAGCATGTGTTCTTGCGACACAAAGTTGCGAGGGTGAGAAGCACACTCCTGCAGATAAGGAGAATACTCTTTTTGCTTGTCGAGGCTAGATGTTGAAAGAGAATTTTTGGTTTTAGCTCTTCTGGTTTTATGAATCTGCTTCGTACACCACCTAGTGTCAAACGGGAGAAGCGTGGTAAGTAAGGAACGTTAAATTCACACAAGACCGAAGCACACAGTCTTCGTAGATAGGAATACTCTTTTTTCTTGTAGAGGCTAGAAGTTGAAAGAGAATTTTTGGTTTTAGCTCTTCTAGTTTTATGAATCTGCGTCGTACGCCACATAGCGTCTAACGGGAAGAAACGCGGTAAGTAAGGAACGTTATTCCCACAAGACCGAAGCACACGTCTCGTAGATAGGAAGATACTCTTTTTGCTTGTCGAGACTAGAAGTTGAAAGAGAATTTTTGGTTTTGTCCTCTTCTGGTTTTATGAGTCTGGTTCGTACGCCACCTAGTGTCTAACGGGAGAAACGTGGGTAAGTAAGGAACGTAATTCACACAAGACCGAAGCACACAGTCTCGTAGACAGGAGATATTCTTTTTGCTTGTTGATGCTAGAAGTTGAAAGAGATTTTTGGTTTTAGCTCTTCTAGTTTTATGAATCTGCGTCGTACGCCACCTAGCGTCTAACGGGAGAAACGCGTAAGTAAGGAACGTTATTCCCACAAGACCGAAGCACACAGTCTCGTAGATAGGAGATACTCTTTTTGCTTGTCGAGACTAGAATTTGAAAGAGAATTTTTGGTTTTGTCTCTTCTGGTTTTATGAGTCTGCTTCGTACGCCACCTAGTGTCTAACGGGAGAAACATGGTAAGTAAGGAACGTTTATTCCCACAAGACCGAGATATAGAACGAATCAGCTAAAATCATTAAACACGTGCATAAATATCGGCTGACTTCAACCAAATTTCTAAATATTCAGTTTATCTTCCACTTGTGAAGCGAATAACTTTAAAATCAAACGCTCCAAAGGATTTTTTCATTTTTTATCTACATTCGTACCAAACGAACTCTCCACAAGCAAATTATTGATCATTTTTTTATCTCATTTAATCCGCCATAAAATACGATTCTCAGGCTATTTTACCAATTTAAAACTCATGATATCTATTCCATTCACTTGTGTTTATGATTGAGAAGGAAAGACCGAATGATAAAAAAAAACTTCGCTGAGTAATGGCGATAGTATAATAACGAATGTTTGCGTGTATTAATATCTTATATATATATATATATATATATATATATATATATATATATATATATATATATATCTTTGCACTCAGCGAAAGTGCCTGGGTTGAGCTAAACACTAACGTTCGTGCATCTTCAATATTTTCATATCTCCGTATTTCGAAAGAAAGACTGATTGATTGATATATTGGCTGATTGAAAAAAAAAACTGGACCATATTACCTTTAGGCACTCCTTTTTGATCTCGATTAAGAAAGGACATGTTTTTCATTTACACCGTCAATATCCGGTTGTGTCTTAGGGGTTAGGGTTATGGGTTAGTTTTATAATTTAAAAAAATCTAAAAATCGTATATTAAAACAACCGGATATTGACGGTGTAAATGAAAAACATTTCCTTTCTTAATCGAGATCAAAAAGGGGTGCCTAAAGGTCATATGGTCTAAAAAAGTCTAACAACTCTGCTTAATAAAAAAGAAATCTGTATTATTTGGATTATTCGGACTATTGTCCTCATCTATATTGTTATATCTATTGTTTATCTCTGTTGTTATCTCTATTGTTAGATATCTATTTATATATACAGGGGTGTTCGGGAGAAATTTGACAGTTCCATAAGGAAAAAAGAAAAAGTGCTTGGTAACAATAAAATTTAATGGATTGTAGAGAAATTCAACAGGCACGGAAATGACACTACTATCAACAAGTTTCACTGAAAATGATAGCCATTAACGTCGATCACAGCCTCAATCCTGCTGATGTTACAGTTTCCCTATAGCTAGAATTGAATTGAGTTCGTTGAAAATTCCAACTCGGAGGTAGTTGAGTGGAAAATTACCGTTAGCGTTATTGACAGGTAATAACCTCTATTTGCCCTCTCAGAAAGAAAGAAAGTGATTAAAGAAAGTAAAGAAGAAAAAGGAAAGACAGAAAGAAAGAAAAAAGAGAGAAAATGAGAAAAGAAAAGAAAAGAAGAAGCAAAGAAAGAAAGAAAGCGAAGAGAGAAATGACAAAAAGAAAAAGAGAAAAAGGTGAGAGAAAAGAAGAAAGCTAAGAGACAAAATTCTTGCCATAGATTTTCAATTGGGTTCAAGTCAGGACTCATTGAAACGTCATAGCAGAATTGCAATCTTTTATTTCTGAGGTCACGCAGTCACTAATTTAGACGTATTTTGGAATCATTCTCTTGCTGGAAAGTCAAACGCCGACCCAGATGAAGATTTTGGGCTGATAGTTGTAGATTTTCATCAAGAATTTCATTCTTTCTCTTATTGCAATTAATTTTCTAGTCCTCCTTGAGCTGAAACAATCCCAAAACATCACCGAGCCGCGTCCATATTTTAATTTTGACACTTTAGGAGGATAGCCTCATCTTTCTTGTGTCAAAGCTTCTGTACATCATTATGTTCTAAGAACTCACTTTTTGTTTCATCACTCCGAAGCACTTGTTCCCAAAATCAATTTTCTTTGTCCATGAACACTTTTGGAAAATTAAACGGTGTACCAATGTGACATAGTTTGTGAAAAGGGGTTCGTCTCCATACAACTTATTTCTATTTAGACAAAGTTGGGACCATATGACCTTTAGGCACCCCTTTTACTTTGCTGATTCAAAAGTACATTTTTTTCATTTACACCGTCAACATCCGGGTGTTTGTTAGGGGTTAGGGTTAGGGATTAGGGTATAGTTTTATAATAAAAAAACCCTCTAAAATCGTCTGTTATCAAACAACCGGATGTTGACGGTGTAAATGAAAAAATGTACTTATGAATGACCAAAGCAAAAGGGTCCCAAAGTTGTATTGAGTGAGTAATTACGCTGATACTCATTGTATCCAAACTTTTGGTGCTGTCTTTAAAAACAAGTCTTTGGTTTATATTAACCTCGCGATACAGTATTCGTGCAGTTCTTGATGATAATTTGGGTTTTCTTCCACGCCTTGACAAATTCTATGTCGTTTCAAACTGTTTAAACTTCTTTATAGCAGACAGTACCGTAGATCTAGGAATAGCTAACCGGTTTGAAATAGTGCTATAACTATTTTCTGACTTGTGGAAATTAATAATTTTTTGTCTCACATCAACGCTAAGCTCCTTTGTCTTACACATGTTATTTTTTAATCTTTTAAGAAAACATTTGTATATAAAAAATGTAAATGAATGAAAAGAAAAAAATGATAAATAGAGTGAGGAGAATTCTAAATATAACCTGGTATACCCTCAAATAATGGGAAGAACTTCCGGTGGATATGATTGGCTGCTGGAATGGTCCTCCTTCTACATAATTGGAAAGCTATCACTTGCTCAAGTCCGGGACGGGTCGGCCCGGCGAGAGGATCTGACGCTAAGATCCGAAATCTTCAATAAACCGGGAGGCATTACTGACGAACAGTCCCAGTTTTAAGTTAATATATATATATATATATATATATATATATATATATATATATATATATATATCAAGGGATATAAAACCATCTCGTCCTAAAAGTTCCATTGCCGATAAGAAGGCTGACTTCTGATTTAGGTCGAAAAATTAAAACGGAAAGTTTTTTGGTGGTCCCCAATGACATTTTAACTACAATCTATAAATTAACATTTTGCGAATTGGATTACGGTTTTAAGGGGATTAAGGTTGTTTTAATTACGTATTGCTTAAAAAAATAAACAACAAAAACCCCAAATTACTATACATTTAATGTTGAAAAATATTTTTTTAAACTAAGTTTAATTGAAATTATACATTGCAATACTAACACAAACAACTGTCTCAATAATAGATTCAATAATTAATTTCAATAGTTAATTAAATGTATAGTAATTTATTTTTTTATGTTTATTTTTTTAAAGCAATACGTAATTAAAAACAACCTTAATCCCCTAAAACCGTAACCCTATTCGCAAAATGTTTATTCATAGACTGTAGTTAAACTGTCATTGAGGACCACCAAAAAACTTTCCGTTTTCATTTTCCGACCTAAATCAGAAGTCAGATCACAAGAATAACAATGGTGACACACTATACACCATGTGATGTTCTTTGCTGGAATTATCACAAATATTCTGCTGAATGAATAGTCTAGAAGGCTTCACCGATAAAATAATTGCTTATAAAATAATTGCTTATAAAATAATTGCTTATAAATTGCTTATAAAATAATTGCTCATACATTGCTTATAAAATAATTGCTTATAAATTGCTTATAAAATAATTGCTTATACATTGCTTATAAAATAATTGCTTATAAATTGCTTATAAAATAATTGCTTATACATTGCTTATAAAATAATTGCTTATACATTGCTTATAAAATAATTGCTTATAAATTGCTTATAAAATAATTGCTTATACATTGCTTATAAAATAATTGCTTATACATTGCTTATACCTATATGAAGCAATAAATCTAAAACGACATTTTTTACTGTACGAATCATTTGATTTTCCCATTTTGCATAATTCACCTGTCAAATTTGTTGTATTTAACCTATTGTTCTGAAATTTGAATTTTATATTTCTTCCATTTTTTATACATATAACAAAACTATGATCATGCGGGTATTAGATTCAGAGAAATGTCTAAAACATATTAAAGATTGATGGGTGTACGAATAATTTCGTCGTTGACTATATATTCTAAAATGTCTTGTGTTATAAAAAATGGAATTATCCACTAATCTATAGGGAAATACGAACATATGTATGTGATGTTAAAATTAAAATTGATATTCTCAATGTTAGATAAAATCTAAAAAAATCTAAAAAGGAATATATATATATATATATATATATATATATATATATATATATATATATATTCCTTATATATATATATATTCCTTATATATATATATATATATATATATAATGTAAGACAATGGAAATGTCATCTTATGTTCATTCCATTCGTAGTAGTTTCATTCCTTTGAAATCGAAAGAGAAAAGAATCTTTAGATGGATATACATACACACACACACACACACACACACACACACACACACACCACACACGTGCATGTGTGAGAGAGTGTATGTACGCATACGTACTTACATACATATAAAGTCACATTTTATATCTAAGGAAATTGTTTATTTCAAAATTCTTTCGAATGCTAAAACATGTTTCCATAGAATTGTCTGTTAGCTTCAATAGTTTTAAAAGTTTATTTCAGCTTTCTTAAGACTTTATAAAATACTAGTAGAGCTACCCGGAGTTCACTGGGATTTAAAAAGTTAAAAATAAATATATTATCTATATTTATATATAGATTAATAAAAAATTATTTTTCTATATATTTGTTTCATCTTTTATTCTTTAATTGTTCCTGTTTTAATTTTTTTAAATTTTTATTATCATTCTTGTTTGTATATTTTTCTTTTATTTGCTTTTTATTATGTTTTTTTCCTTTTTTAATTTGTTTTATTTTGTAATCATTTTTTCAATTGATATTTTAATATATGATTGATTTATACACTTATTGTATTTTTATATATGTAGCAATCTTCGAGTAGTTACACAAACGCACACTCTCTTTAACCACATCTTTCACATTTTTAAAACCTTCCGCTGCCCGAAGATTGCTCCACTTAAACAATCAAGTTTAAAAAGCATGAAACCAATATGGTAGCAGATTTTTTCCATAATTATATGCAAAATATAAATAAAATACATATAAATATATGCAATAAATATATACAAAAAAGATATATTTATTTATCATTATTATATCAATATCACTCTATCACAGTTATTGAGCACTCTCCTAATAATAGTATACATATTGGCTTACTACTGTCTCATCAGGTGAAATAGTGTTAACCATACAGTGTGGTATATATATATATATATATATATATATATGTAAACAAGGTTTGTTTAGAATGGCTTTTTGCCGATAATTTTTTGGAGAATAAGTGCTTAATTGGAGTCGTACCTAATTTAGAAATTAATTAATTAATAATGAATTAGGCGGGAATATATATATATATATATATATATATATATATATATATATATATATATATATATTGGTAAGGGATGATTCTATTTGGTATCATCAACATCTCACTTTACATTCATACTGTATGCTCATGTAGGTGCAAACTGATGGATTTATGCAAGGATTTTAAAAAATCCCTAAGAGAGCTCAATGCATAATAACTAATTAATTGATTATATACAGACCAATTTTCAACTTTCGAAGAAAAACTTATATATATATATATATATATATATATATATATATATATATATATATATATATAAAGTAGATTATATATATATATATATATATATATATATGTATACATATATATATATATATATATATATAGTAGCATATATATATATATATATATATATATATATATTATAATAGGAGTGGCCTATTGTCAGTATCAGCCAGACAGCGAGGGTGTCTATCCCGTTTTCACTAGCGCTAGACCAGGGAGATTGTTTTTCTGTCTGAGGTAGATCACCACACTTACCATCAGCTCCCACTTTACCGCACAGATCCCTGTGCTACTCATACGCTGAGTTGGCGAGGACCGGTATTGAACCCGGAACCTTGTGGTTCCGATCCAGATGCTCTATCGACTGAGCTAAACCGGCCCTTATTACTTCGTCAATTTAATTTATATAGAGACCCAAATCAATGTCATTCGAGATGGCATTGTTCCGAATATTGTCAACCGATTGCGTTGTACATTTCTTGTATTGAAGTGAATGTTATCCTTCCTCACTTGAAAACGATTCTATCTAAAGTGCTTTTATAGATAACAACACAATAACATTGTGATTTCGACTTCTTGTTTTTTTCTTCTTTCTAACAGCTTCCAAAAGAAAAGAGAAAGATTTCGAGCACGTTCTAACTATAAAAGAGTTCTAAAAATGTTCTTGTTTTGTTTTGCTATTTTCTAAACAAAAAAAAAAAAAAAAAAAAAAAAAAAAAAAAAAAAAGAATTCGCTGACTGCGGCGGCTGAAAGGTGAATAATCAGGTTTGTGTGAACTTTTCTTTTTTTTTTTATTTAGAGTAGAAAAAAAAAACAAAAACAAAAAGAAAAACCATGACAGAGAAAAATAACTAAGCCAGAGTAATCGAATGCATGAAGACAAAAAATGAATTGATACGATGGACAGTTGAAACACTCAAACATTATACGTATGCAAATAAACAAATAGATAGATAAATAAATAAAGAGATGAAAGGAATGGCTTAGGAAATTAATCCAAGAAATAAAACTAGCTGAAGTACCCGTCGACGTAAGGCCAAGACTTGGATCACAGACACAGTAAAATTAACAGACGTAAAAAATCCCCCTACTTATTTCCTTTTTCTAAACAATGACGATTTAAGAATCTTAAAAAATTACACCAAGGTATATATATATATATATATATATATATATATATATATACCAAGGTATATATATATATATATATATATATATATATATATATATATATATATACCTATGGTGTAATCTTTTAAGATTGTTAAATCGTCATATATATATATATATATA
>CM042174.1:10313429-10325929 GCA_023376005.1 Doryteuthis pealeii
TAAGTCGTCTAAAGTCGGTAACAGCCAGTCATCCTATCCCCTTTTCAATAGCGCTAGACAAAGGAGATTGTTTTGGCGTCTGAGGTAGAGCGCCACACCTACCATCAGCTCCTTACTTTACCGCACAGATCCCTGTGCTACTCATACGTTGAGTTGGCGAGGACCGGTATCGAACTAGGAACTTTGTGGTTTCTAGCCGAACGCTCTACCGACTGAGCTAACCCGTTGTACTTTAACAAAATATTGCAAAACTTTTGTCTACCCCCAGTATATTAACTACGTCTTGAAAAGTTGATTATTTCAATATGGATTTTTAAAATGAAAAGGCTCCCCAGCCCCTGGGACACATCCATTTTAGATACAGTCGATTCAAATTTGAAATGAAAATCCCGGACAGATAGTTAGAAACCCCATGGCTGGATATTTCACAAATATATTATGAAGAAATATTTGATTATCTGTCCTTGATGCATTAGCTTGTCCCCAGAGTACAAACCAGCCGTTGCACCTATGGAAAAAACCGTCGTTGTTATTATGGAAGTCTTTGCATGGTCGAGGAGGAGATAAAAGAAAGAATTAGCGAAGTATGAAGCCGCTTCCAGTTAGATATGTCGTGCAGTAAAATATCCACTCCTTTGATCTCATCTGATCATGTAGAATTCCTGTTAAATGCACATAACGTAGCGAGTAAAGAGAACAGACAGGAGGACCTCAGAGCATTTTAAGCAAAAACAAAAACAACCATATAAATAAAGGAATTGATATGTATGCACACATTTCTGTCTCTCAAAGGAATATTTGCCAGTAAGCATTACCTAAAGCATTCTATGAGTCATGCCTCTAAATAACATATCTAGATGAATAAACCAGAACACTTCCAAACTGTATTTGAGCTTGTTGTGGGGTTCACGGGAAAGTTGCTTACCGAGTTCGCAATAGAATGTAGCTAAGTCGTTTTCAAAATGGTGTGATAAAAACGTTAAAGGTGGAATGAACATCAACAAGCAAACAGTAAAAGTTACAAAAAAGAGTTGCAATGGAAATTTTCATATATATATATATATATATATATATATATATATATATATATATATATATATGTATATATATATATACACACACCCATATATATATATATATTAGTCTGTTCCCATCTATCTATCTCTCTCTCATTTTTCTCTTTGATATATATATATATATATATATATATATATATATAGTTAAGTAAGCGTTGACATGGAGTCAATAGTGCCTGGTTACTGACAGTTTCTCGCCTACGCCTTCAGAGTATGCAACCTTAACTTAAATATAAATGCTCTATCAATGATATTGAGCACTGTTTACTCATAAATATAGCACCCATATTATCTCTATCTATCTATCTATCTATCTATCTATTCACACACACACAGAAACACACACACACATATATATATTTTTTGAATTTTTAAAATTTATTTATCATCTTCGTTAATAAGCAACTAGGTAAAAAAGAAATGTGTGGTTATTAATTTGTGAATTCAAAGTTTTAATATTATTGGAAAGGCTTACTTGTATATCTGTCTCAAAGTTCTTAGAAGATAAAACTGTGTTATCGTCGTAAGGTTTTTAGATTCATACCTTCTGTGTGTGCTGTCAGCGCTGGTCTACTGCTACTGTCTTGTCTTGTCAGAGGGATATTTTACTAACTCCATTTTCTCTCTCTCTCTCTCTACTTCTCTAATCACATCTTTTTAATTCCTATCTCTAAAATGTTCGTTACTGTTAACGTTTTTTAATTGGGATCTGTCTGTCAGTCTGATTTAGATCTATTTTTTTAGAAATTATGAAAAGTGCTTTTTTTTCAACCCCAAGGAATTTTTGGAAGTGATTTTTGTTTTATTTCTTGAATCTATTTTTTGTTAAAACTATACTATTTAGGAACCATTAATTGCTTAAGAAGTTAGTAGATTTACTATTTCTAGAGAGAGAGAGAGAGAGAGAGAGAGAGAGAGAAGAGAGAGAGAGAGAGAGAGAGAGAGAGAGAGAGAGAGAGATGGGGGAGGGAAAGTCATGGGCATTCGTACAGCCAGCGTAAGGATGATGATGAGTGAAACGGATAGTATTAAGTATTATTTATTACCAAACTCTACAACATTGAGACTCTGTAAGCTGAATATGAATATGTAGCATCTCCGAAAGTTGTTCGCTTCTTATATACATTTATAATAATCTTATTTTTGGTTGCAGAGGTGTTGAACTTTTTGTTTCTCGTATACGGGTTCTGCTGTTCGGTTGGTTGTATTTTACGGCATGTTAACTCTTGTTGGGTTATTTTATACCGAAGACGTTTTGTTTTTTCATTCCTGATGGGTATTCAACATTTTTTTAAAGTCATTTTTAAACACGCTTTTAAACTCCTTTTATTCTATTTAACCCATAGATGGAATAACAGGTATTACCACTCCGGGTCAGAGTTGATCTGAGAGTAAAGGCGATTTATATACACCCTCAGCCACCGATTTCTAGCACATATATGATAAAAGTGTTGGGAATTTGCCATAAGAGCAATCATTGGGACAATCATATAGGTGCAAGGGCTTGATTTGGCCAGCTGATTGATCGGAGGTGGCCTCTCCAACCGCCTGTCTAGCCTAAGTAAGGGCAAAAGTGGAGTGTTGCATGTCATGGACTGCTCAGCCACCAGGATTCCGTTCCTTAAGCATGGGGATTGGGGGATTTTACCCCTCTGCAGAGGTGCAGTCAGAGTATTCTACAGCCCCAGCAAATGATAGACGGCCAATCTATCTATCTATCTATCTATCGAAGACTGTTGGAATCTATCTATCTATCTATCTATCTATCTATCAAAATCTGTTGGAACTTATCTATCTATCTATCTATCTATCTATCTATCTTTCGAAGTCTGTTGGAATCTATCTATCTATCTATCTATCTATCTATCTATTGAAGACTGTTGGAATCTATCTATCTAGATATCGATCGAAGTCTGTTGGAATTTATCTATCTATCTATCTATATATCTATCTATCAATCAATCTATCTATCTATCTATCTATCTATCTATCTATGGAAGTCTGTTAGAATCTATCTATCTATCTATCTATCTATCTATCGAAGTCTGTTGGAATCTATCTATCTATTCATCTATCTATCTATATATAACTTCATTGGGGGGGGGGAGTTACCCCTCTGAAGAGGTGCAGTCGGTGTATTCTACTACCTCAGCCGACATTATGGTATTGCTGCTTGCTAAATATCTTTTTTAGAAAAACAATATGGCTTGGTAAAAAAAGAAGCTAAAAATCATCTTTACCCAAACAGTTTCTGGCTATTAATTACTTGTTTATTCAAGTTGATTATTTTTTAATTCCCCAGGTCAGTCGCCTAGCCGCTAATTCGAGTCAAATTATTCGTGATTAGAAAAATCATTTATTTTATTTTCTCTCCTTTTTCGTTGCTATCAATGTTCGAAAACAAATCAGGAGCCGGAGTCCTTAAGGTGGTGTGATGCTAAATCCAGTGCTACCCAGCAACTCCTGCGACACTACCGCTGCCTAACCACATTAGCTTCTTACCTTTTCTTTGGATTACAGTGGCAGTGTGGAGAGGGGGATTTGCTGCTACTTTTGAGAGTACCCTCATATTTTATTTGCTCTATGTAAACATTTATTTACGTGTGGTGATAAAAAAGTTCTTGGTCCAAACAAGGAGGTAATTACCTTCTTCTTTAGGGAACCTCACGTTGTGTAATGGTTAGCACGCTGGATTAGCAAACCATTGTTTGCGGTAGTTGGTGCGCTCACACGTTGTGCATTGCTTCAAAGCCTGTGTGATTTGAAAGCCGCAGAATTGAACGTGCTACGTAGTCTAATTCGGGAACTTATGCTTTAAGGGTTTGAACTGGAATAACACCACAGAAAAAACCAAGAAACATTTGTAGTGCCAAAAAGTGACGGGCACAGTATAGCAACCAGATGGTTCAAGAAAATTCACTCGTATTGCAACATCAACGATCAGGTAAGGTCAAGGTAGTGTTATATACAGTCACTGGACCCGTCCCAAAAGGATTGGAAAAGAGTTTGGAAAGTTTGGAAATCAGAGTAAGAATTGAGACCATCCAGACTACTGCACTGCTGCAATCGGCTAGAATACTCAGAAGTGTCCTGGAGACCTGAGGTGACTTGTTGTCACTCAGACTCCAGTGAAATACCATCAGCTAACACTGATATAAAAAACTCAAAAGGAGAGAAAAATAATAATAATAATAATAATAATAATAATAATAATAATAATAATGCGCAACCGAATAACAAATTTAGAATGTGTGGAGACAAAGAGGAAACGTTTAATCATATAATAACGAATGTAACAAACTAGCACAATGAGAATACAAAGCTATGGACGACTGGGTTGGGAAGGTGATCCACTGGGAATTATGGTTATTTCTTGTACTAGTTCTAATTCGTCGGCCATTTTATTCTTCTCTTGTTGATCTGATGGGTTCTTATTAGGTTGATCTTTTTTCTGTTGTTTTTTTTTCGTGCTGGGCTGGTCATTATTTTAACATTCAATTAACAAACAAACTTGGTTGTTTCTTAATAAAGCTTTATTTTCATAACCCAGCCCATGATCATCCGCCGCGAGGAGTTGCGAACCTTAAAGAGACATCCTCTCTGATAGGGTACCGGTTCGCATATGATCTAAACTAAAACTTATGCCCAATAGGGTAGATCGATTTTTCACTTTTTTAAATATCAAGTTGTCAATCTATGCGAAAGTTGTGTTTTAGTATACTGAATACGGATACCAAAAAGTAGATCTTTTACTTGCACCATTGTTTGAAGAAATAGCATCAAAGATCGTCTACTAAAATGCACTAAAAATCCTCGTTTTCGCAAAAATTAGCCTTTAGAAAACGGGGATGGTGCAAGTAAAAGATCTAATTTTTGGTATCAGTATTCAATATACTAACATTAACTTTCGCATAGATGGACAATTTTATTTTTAAAAAAGGAAAAAATCGACCTAACCTAGTTCCCAATCACGTACTGTACCAGAAGGTCAGTTGGGATCATCGTCATATCACTGATAATCCCAACGGTATGGAAAATTCCCCACCTCCGATTATAAATCTAACGAATTTTATTCAAATATTCTAACAGCAGGTACGTTCATAATTTATAAGCTGCTTACAGATTATGTAACACAAAGAAAGCATTTAAGATCGTTTGTAACTGCCTTCAAATCAACTGCTACAAGGAAAGAAAGAGAAAAGGAAAGAAAGAGCAAGAAAAGAAAGAAAGAGAAAATAAAGAAAGAGAAAAAGAAAAAGTAAAAGAAAGAAAGAAAACGAAAAAGAAAGGGAAAATAAAGAAAGGGAAAATATAGAAAGAGAAAAAAGAGAAAAAGAAAGAAAGAGATAGAAAGAGAAAGAAAGAAAGAGAAAGAGAAAGAAAGAAAGAAAAAATAGAAAGAAAGAGAAAAAGAAAGAGAAAAGACAAAAAAGAAAGAGAAAAACAAAGAAAGGGAAAAACAAAGAAAGGGAAAAACAAAGAAAGAGAAAAGGAAATATATAGAAAAGACAAAGTGAGAAAAAAAAAACACAGTGAGAAAGAGAAAAAAAAAGAAGAAATTAAGAAAATGAGAAAGAAGGAAGTAAGAGACAAACAACAAACGTAAAATCAAAAGAAAAAAAGAAAAAAAAGGAAGTTGAAATTAAATAAAGAGGGATTAAAAAATAACATTAAAGGGACATTCTAATTTCTTAACCGGTTATTCCTATAAGTTTAACATAAACAAAGGGGAACCACTCTGACTGAAATTATTTATTTATTTTCCCATTAAACTAACCCTAAAACCTAACCCTAACTCTAAACCTTAACCCTAACCCTAAACCTAACCCTCACCATAACCCGTCTTCTTTTTTACTAGTAATCAATAAGTAAATAATTTATCAGTCAAGAGTGGTTCCCTTTGTTTATGTTAGGAAATAACCTCAGAACCTTTTTAACAAACTCCTCAAATAAATTTACTTAAGTCTCTTCATCTATAGAAATGATCTTTTCAATCTGGAGTTCAATCCGCGGGTTTTGCTGGCGTTTACTATTTATTAACGAAAAAAACAAAATTATTTAATTTTTCTTTTTTAAGTCAGAGGAAATATTTTTGTTTAAAATGAAAAAAATATTAAAACCAAAATATTATATAAAGATTAATTCTTCTTATTGAGTTTATAAATTCAATCAAAGGTCACTGCAGCTGCAAAATTGATAAGCTGTTAAAACTTTCAAAAGTCTCAGGCTTGATTTTGCTGGATACGCACTTCGTGACCGTTGTAATAGGACTACAATTGTACCTCATGTTACCAAAATAATGCAAAACTTTTGACTCACCTTAATATTTGTAGTTTAATAACTCAAAATGACAGGGCTATGACATTAAACTCTATTTGATGGGGAAATTCCAATCCTGGAGCTCTGGGAAGGAGTACCACTTCATCACCAATACTCCCAGGTCCACTCTGATCCGGAGTAGTAGTACCTATGAAGGTCTAATCTATGGGTTAAATAGAAAAAATGAGTTTTAAAAATGTGTTTAAAAATTGAGTACCCATCAAGAATGAATAAAACAAAAAACTTCTTCGGTATAAAATAACCCAACAAGAGTTGACATGCCGTAAACTCCAACCAACCACTCAACGTGAATTCATAAGAGTAAGAAGGCTGTTGGTTGATGAACCTTCTGCCTTGCATGAATGGAGGCGCGTGGGGTAAGGGCTAGAGTAATGGCTAATCTATAAATTTGAATAGTTCTAAACGTGTTTTTTTTTGTGTGTGTCTTTCTTTCCTCTCTTATTAGTTTCTTACGGTATCTATTTCGCTGTCTTTGAAGATGTCCGTTGATCCCCACACCACCCTTGCATCGAGGTAAAGAAAAGTTGTTTTTTTCATAAAAACTAATTATTGTAATATATTTATACATCTTATCACTCTTCAAAGAGTATCAACGTTACATCATCAAAGAAAGATATTATCTAAACTATTGCAACATACAGCATACAGGCAGATCTCGAAATCGATTGCTTAAAGGCTTCAATCTTTAAGTTAAGTCGTACAAAGTAATATCATTGAATTTTCAGTATTTAATCTGCGTAAACAAGTTTTCATCCATTTTGTGTAGAGCAATTTAAACCCAACTAGCGGGACCTGTGTATATACCATAGTATGATAATTTAATTATTACAACGTTTGATATGTTTACTTAAGAGCCATTGCCAAATAGTTCATATAATAAAAAGTATAATAATATCGACTAGCAGGACCTGTGGATATACCACAGTATGATAATTTAATTATTACAACGTTTTATATGTTTACTTAAGAGCTATTGCCAAATAGTTCAATATGTAAAAAGTATAATAATCTTTACTAGCATGACCTGTGAATATACCTCAGTATGATAATTTAATTATTACAACGTTTGATATGTTTACTCAAGAGGTATTGCTAAATAGTTCAATATGTAAAAAGTATAATAATCTTAACTAGCAAGACCTGTGAATATACCACAGTATGATAATTTAATTATTACAACGTTTGATATGTTTACTTAAGAGCTATTGCCAAATAGTTCAATATGTAAAAAGTATAATAATCTTGACTAGCAGGATCTGTGAATATACCACAGTATGATAATTTAATTATTACAACGTTTGATATGTTTACTTAAGAGGTATTCAATAGTTCAATATGTAAAAAGTATAATAATCTTGACTAGCAGGACCTGTGAATATACCTCAGTATGATAATTTAATTATGACAAGGTTTGATATGTTTACTTAAGAGGTATTTCTAAATAGTTCAATACTAGCAGGACCTGTGAATATACCACAGTATGATAATTTAATTATTACAACGTTTGATATGTTTACTTAAGAGCTATTGCCAAATAGTTCAATAGGTAAAAAGCATAAGAATCTTTATTTAACTCTCACTCTTTCTTTTCTTTTTTTTTCATCTTTTCATTATGTTCGATTAATACAGATTATCGTTATCGTTTCCGTGCGCTCACTCCCTCTCTCTATCTTCCCATACTCTCTTTCTTTCTTTCTTTTTTCTTCTTATTATATTTTTCTGTGTTGCATATCCTTGTTTTTTCATTTTTTAAATTTATTATAAAAGCCCAATGGTCCACTATTTATTTATTTTTCATGAGAAATAAGAATTCGGTGGAGAAGCAACACCAGATTATGAGGATTTACATTTTTGCATTTCGACGATTTGGACAGTCTCATTTTTTACTTGAGGTGCAAGTGGAGATTTAATAGGTTTGAATTCAGAGTTTTACTTCTCCTAGACTGGTTGCCTAACCAAGGTTAAAGAGCCCAGTCTGTCCTACTATTTACCCATAACTAGATGGAGATTAGTTAGATTCATACCTTTCCCAAAGGTATTAGCGCAATGTGAACTGTGGCTTCTTCCAGGAATTGAACTCGGATCGACGAGTCCATTTCCTACGACTCTAATCAGTATACCACCGTGCTTCCCAACACCGCCACACTTCCCGTACACCACCGCGCTTCCCAAGGTAGATAGTTTTATTCTTCGTACATATTTACCAACCCCTTGCACGAGCAGGATGTGACACAAGGTCATCTTTAGGTGGAGTTTAACAGGTTTGAATTCAGAGTTTTCCTTCTCCTATACTGGTTGGCTAACCAAGATTAAAGAGCCAATTCTGCCCAGCTATTTACCCATTGCTGGAGGGAGATTAGTTGGATTCATTCCTTTCTAAAGGATATTAGTGCTATGTGAAATGTAGACAGCCTCATCTAGGATTTGAACTCGCATCAACGAGTCCATTTTCAACGACTCTAGCCATTACACATCACATCCATTCGTGCAAGGCAGAAGGTTCATCAACCAACAACCTTTTTGTTCTTATGATTTCTATATGAGAACCTTATATAACTGGATCTGTATGTGGTGCATGTATATAACAATTGAAGGGAGATAAGTAAAACACGTGATGACGCATGCGCGTAATCACGGGCGGCAAATAACGGCCATATTTATGGATTTTTACAGATTCTATTGATGTAACTCAATTTTATTTTCCCTTAAATCTGCGCAGAACGGCGTTATCGTAAAACTGTGAGATTTTTGCCAAAAGAGAAAGGACGCCTATCACCAAACCGAGTGCCTGTCCCCATTTTGTAATTTCATCATCAAATAGCTTTTCGTTTCTTTTTTGGATATTCTTTATTTTATTCTTAATTTGCTTTTTTTATTTTGTTTTTTGTTTTTTTTTTTGCTTTTACTCATTTCGTCGATTATCGTTCTCACTTTTTCTTCTTCTTTTATTTATTTTTCTTTCTTGTTTGTTTTTTTCTGTCTGTCTGTCTGTCTGTTTGTCCCTTCTTTCATTTCGTCATCTGCTCTCTCTTCTCGGAGCCTTCTTATCGCATTGCATATTCATTTCGTACTTAATAACCTTTTACTTGGTGATTTTCTTCATTTCCCCAACATTCCGGCATTTCTTTTCGGACGTATCTCTACATTGATGGGATTAATCTTATTTCTCATGCCCTTGGTGCACTCATTTACTCCCTCTCTCTATCTCTCCTTCCCACCCTCTTTCTTTCCCCTCTCTCTCTCTGTCTCTCTTTGTGTCTCTGTCTCTGTCTCTGTCTCTGTCTCTCTCTCTCTCCTCCAAAATTCCTTTCCTCTATGCACATATTCTATCCCTTTCATTTTTTTCTCATATCTACTCAATCATCCTTTCCTCCTCACTACCTTAATTCTTTCTTTCTTTCTTTCCTTTTTCTTTCTTCTACAAATATTATCACTTCCTTTCTTTCCCCATTCCTTCCTTCCTTCCTTCATTCATTCCTTTATTCTTTCCTTTATAAACAATAATTTTGTTTCGTTCTTACATTTTTTCAAATATCCTTTATTTTTCTTCTTTTCTTCCTTCTTCGATTTTCTTTCTTTCTTTCTTTTTAATTTTTTTCTTTCTTTTTTCTTTAAATATTCTGATACTTTCTTTCTCCCTTAAATTTCTTCTTGCTTTCTTTATTTCCATTGTTCTTTGTCAAATATTCTTAATTCTTCTTCGCACCAATCCTCGATTTCTTTCTTTCTTTCTTTCTTTCTTTCTTTCTTTCTTTCTTTCTTTCTTTCTTTCTTTTCCAAATATTCTGAGACTTATTTTCTTATAATTCTCTTGTTTGTTTGTTTGTTTGTTTCTTCTTCTTCTTCTTCTTCTTCTTCTTCTTCTTCTTCTTCTTCTTCTTCTTCTTCTTCTTCTTCTTCTTCTTCTTCTTCTTCAAATATTCTGATACTTTCCTCTTCTCTCACTTTCTAAATTCCCTTCTTTCTTTCATTCATTTCTCTTTTTTTTTGGGGGGGGGATAAAATATTCTTAATTCTTCTTATTATCTGCAATCTTCGATTTTCTGTCTTTCTTCTTTTCCAAATATTCTCATACTTCCTTCCTTTCTTAATCCTCTATTCTATTTTTTCTTTTTCTTTTTCTTTCTTTTTCAGATATTCTTTATCCTTCTTTTATTTTCTTTCTTTCTTTCTTCTAAATTTTCTTTCTTTTTATTTTGTTGTGGCTATAAACACTCAGAAATCCCCGTTTCATATCCCTATTTATTTTTTCCTTCATTATTTCTCTTTCTTTTTCTCTCTTTCTTCCGATTTTCCTTCCCTCTGCATTTCAACCCTTACTTTTTCTATTTTTCTTCTAATTTCCCCTTCTTCATTCATTATTTCTTTTTTTTTCCTCTTTGATTTCTTCCTTTTTCTTTTTGTTGTTGTCCGCTATTCATTTACTTATGTCTTAAACGTTTTTTTTCCCTCCTTTTTATCCCATATCACTGCTGAAGAGTATTTAGCAAACCTGCGCATGCGTATTCAGTAGTGAAAAGTTCCATGTCCACTGATGATGTTTGATTCTTATTTCCTCCATGATTGGTTTAGTTGGTATTTTGATATTGACGCAAGAAATAGACGAGAGTTCATTATCCGAAAGGAAACGTTTCAACGAGATGAGAAATCCGACTGTAATTCCTTATCTTCTTCAAGAAAATTCCGAGCAGATGGGGAAATATATCTTTGTACTGCTAAAATATGATATGTAGGCAAAGGTGTGAGACACCCTTTTCTTTCTTTTGCTATAAGACAAATATAAATGTATTATATTATCTGATATGCCATAAGACTTGTGCATACTTATTTTCACAATAGTTTTTTTTAGATATATGAATAAATGTAATTCGTAATTTATTCAAATGTTTTCTTTGCACACACATAGGTGTAGTCTATATATTCTTAGTTGTAGATAGATAAATATATATATAGATAGATAAATGAACATGGATATATAGATACTAATATGCTGAATAGTGAACATTATTTTAAAAATATATCTTTTCTTTTTACTTTGCTTTATTCCATTGGATTTTATTACAAATTCTACCCTATCCATATATATATATATATATACATATATATATATATATATGAAAATGGTGACTTACCGGTGAAATTGGTCACAGTGGTTAGTTGATACAAGTTTCACTATGATAAGACAGCGAAATAACAAACATAAATATACTCACGTATGTATGTATGCATATATATATATATATATATATATATATATATATATATATATATATATATATATATATGAATATACTCACGTATATAGATATACTAACGTATATATATATATATATATATAATATATATATATAATATATATTGGTTGGTGGTTGGTTTTGAAGGCTATCACAATGCAAGTGTAAAGAAAAATGATGTAACTATGGTGATGTTTGCTAACCTTTGGTTTATTCAGAATAAATCAAAGGTAAACAAACAATATCATAGTTACCTCATTTTTCTTACACTTGCATTGTGATAGCCTTCAAAACCAACCACCAAACCAATATAAACACAATGCTTCAAACAAATTATAAAAGACTTATATATATATATATATATATATATATATATATACAAAAAATGTTTTTAGTTAGATGAGAATGGAAAATTTTAATGATTAATCAGCATAGCCACATGTCATATTTTGAATGAAATCCTCTTCAAATCAGCCAAAAGTGATTAAACTATCACGAGAATGTTTCATGTTCAACACGAAGAGGCCAAGAAAATAGAAAAGGCATTTGAAATAAAAATCAAAGAAAGGAATCTTGAGAATCAAATAAAGCTTTGAAGTATTCGCATTCATCTGCTGAATCGGAAATAAAAAAGGGTCTCTTTTGATGTCAAAGTTTAAACCTTGAGGTTATCTAAGTATGTTAAGATCTATCTAAGAGCTGGTTTAGCTCAGTCGGTAGAGCATCCGGCTAGGAACCACAAGGTTCTTGGTTCGATAACGGCCCTCGCCATCTCAGCGGATGCGTAGCACAGGGATCTGTGCTGTAAAGTAAGGAGCTGATGATAGGTGTGATGCTCCACCTCAGACAC
>CM042174.1:10330929-10338429 GCA_023376005.1 Doryteuthis pealeii
ATTATCTCACTACGTTAATACACTGGTACCTTGACTTACGAGCTTAATTTATTCCACCCAGTTTCCTCGTATATCAAATCAATTTTCCCCATTGAAATGAACTGAAATGCCATTAATCCGTTATGTAAAATAAACAAGTATCTGAATTAATTATCTTAGTAATTAATTTTAAAAGTTTTTTAATTAAACTTTGAACTTGAAAAAGAGTTGCAAATTGTATTTATAATTTGGATTTTTAGATTCGAAAAAAAAATGCTTGAAAATAAATGATTGTTTACAAATGAATTCTTTAGAATAGTAACATCCTAAAATAAACGATTGTTTACAAGTTAATACTTTGGAATGAAAACATCCGAAAATAAACGATTGTTTACAAATTAATACTTTGGAATGAACACATCCGAGAAGAAACGTTTGTTTACTAATTAAAAATTCCCGAGAATAACTTTTGAATAAAAATTTTGAAAGACTAATTACTACAAATGTTATGTAGGACGTATGCTGAGAGAGGCGCTCAGAACAGAGAGCCTTGTACCTAGCTTGAACTAGAAGTTTTTTGCACCCAGTTTTAGCAAATCTGAATAATTTTTAAACAGATATATTTTACCCATAGATGGGACCCTAACAGGTACTACCATTCTGGATCAGAGTGGACATGGGAATAATACCAATGAATGTATATTCTAGACTCTTCGTAATCGGTGCCTCACTATCAAATGCAAGTTTAGCGTCATACCCAGGACAACTTTTTGGAGGGAGTCTTATCCCTCTATAGTGGATAGAGTCGTCATATCCTAAGCCCCGCCAACATTTTTGATGCGTGTCTTATGATAAAAACGAAATAGAGATATTCGCCTGAATGTCAATATATATATATATATATATATATATATATATATATATATATTATATTTTTGGAATAAGTCAAATTAACGAATACCCGCAGGAACGGTACTAACTTTTCCTTATCTACAATAACAGTAAATAAACTACAGCAAGTATCGTTAAAATATCGGACATCTTCGGTCGGATTTCATCCTGTAAACTTTGACCTTTGCTTAAAAGGGCAATCACTTTCGTCTGAATGGTTACACCGATTTCTTTCTTCTTTCTTTCTTTCTTTCTTTCTCTTTCTCTCTCTCTCTCTCTTCTCTCTCTCTCTCTCTCTCTCTCTCTCTCTCTTTTGTCTGTCTGTCTGCTTCAATGTTATTTTTGAGAATTGTCTTGCGGCCATGTTTTAAGTGTTTACTGAATGCTTCACGATATTTGAAGATGTCTATATCTATTAGAGATCAAAGGTCTCAGATTATATAAATATGAAAAAGAAAAAATATCAGGTCTCACAACACCCTATAAACGTTGTCCATTGAAGCAGTAGAATACAGCGACTGCACCTCTGCAGAGGGATACAATTCCCCCAATGGGACCACCTGTTGGCCGAACGGTGGCGATCCGTGATGCTTAAGGATAGAATCCTGGTGGCTCAGCAGTTTATGACATGCAACACTCAACTTTGCCAATTGCTTATGTGAATAGAAAATCCCTATTTTTCTCTTCAAACTTTCCGCCCTGTCGACTGAGGCGTTAGAATGCACCGACTGCACCTCTGCAGAGGTGTAAGACTCCCCCAATGGGGCCACCTGTTGGCCGTGGGTG
Source organism: Doryteuthis pealeii (assembly GCA_023376005.1). Lineage (NCBI taxonomy): Eukaryota > Metazoa > Mollusca > Cephalopoda > Myopsida > Loliginidae > Doryteuthis > Doryteuthis pealeii. The sequence continues at coordinate 10,332,586 of CM042174.1, forward strand.
GCGACCTGTGATGCTTAAAGATAGAGCCCAGGTGGATGAGCAATACTCCACTTTGGCCCTTTCTTGGGCTAGACGGGCGGTCGGAGACATCGGCTGGTCACGTCAAGCCCTAGCACCTATATGATTTTCCCAATCCTATTGTCCTTATGGCAAGCCCCAACCCTTCTTATCATATGGGTGCTAGAAGGCGGTGGCTAAGGGTCTACGTGTCCTGGGAATGACGTTAAACTCTATCTGATGGTGAGGTTCCAGTTTTGGAGGTTTGGGGAATGTGGAGCACCCCTTCATCACTATTGCTCCCTGGTCCACTCTGACCCGGAGTGGTAGTACCTGTTAGGGTCCCATCTATGGGTTAAATAGAAACACATGAGTTTATAAAAAATTGTGTATCTATTAAGAATGAATTTATTTCAAAACTTCATCGGCATTAAATGACCCACTGAGGTTTGATATGCCGTAAAACAAATCAAACCAAAACAGCCTATTGACCGTCCCTATCATTGGAATCTTCTCCAGGTGATCTCCGTAATATCAATTCTGCTTTGCTAATCAAGATAATCCAATAGAACTATTTACTTTTTTAAGCCCCATAAAAATCTATATATTGATAGGATTGATCCTTAATCTTCCGACCGTTATCATCTTGCTGGTTAAAAATGAGATAGGTAGCCCCTTTGGAGGAGTCTTACCCCTCTCCAGAAGTGCAGTCGGTGCATTCTAACTTTAAAATAATAATATACTAAAGAAATGTTCAACATTCTTCCCAACAGATTCTTTGAATCTCACATGTGATTAAAAATGTTAATATTTCTGTTTGTGTATCTTAATTAGCAATGCAGAACTGATATTATAAAGACGACCTGGGGAAGATTCCAATAATGTATTGATATTTGTGGTAAACAGGTAGAGACTTTAAAATCAAAATATCATAAAGAGAAAGAAAGAAAGAAAGAAAGAAAGAAAGAAAAAAGGAAAGAAATATGTATATTTTCTCACATTACATTAAAAAAACACAACAAAGGATTAATGTGTGGAGGATGATCACTAATTAGGATTGAGTCTATTCTAGTAGTGATCATCTCTGCTATTTCATAGGTTTTCAGGTTTAAATAGGTTTAAATATTTTTTAGCAGATATACATAATTCTTTATAGAATAACAGGTTATTAAATATACAGTAGAAACTTCTTTACCTTTTAAACCAACCTATAGTAATATTAAAGTGACGAGTCTCTTTTGAGTCGTGGTCGATTTCGTCTTCTCTGTAACGATGGTCGGCATTCTGGACGTCTGGGTTGGAATTTTCGGAACCCCGACATATTTCCGTTTTATCAGGCGAACATTTTTCTGTGTTACCGAAGCCATTGCTAGAGCAGGTCTCTGTCTGCTGATAAAGGTTTCGTTTTGTAAATACTGCTGACCCCTTGTTTGACATTATATACTATTGCCTCAAAATATGATTTTAAAAAAATAACGTCTTTATCAGATGAGCTATGATGAAATATTTTTTAATCTATGTTGTTATTTTAATATTAACATTTCTATTTCTCTGATTTTTTTTAGAGAAGGCTTGATAATTTGTATTATTTGTATTATTCGGTCTATTGTCCTCATCTTCATTGTTATCTGTACAACGTTTCGGTCAATGTGACCTCCGGTCTTCTTCAGGTATTTCTTATCAGAGTCGGGAGCCTTCTTGAACTCGGGAACCCACTTTTCGAACTCGGGAACTTTCTTATCGTAATCGGAGACATCAGGGAACTTTGAACCCAACCCTTTATTCAATCCACGGGTGTAGGCTGTTCTCATTCCGCTAACCATACTGAGATACAAGTGTTAATGTGTGTTAATCATTATTCTATGTTACTATCACCCTTGACCAGGATTGGACCTGCAGCCTAGAGATAACTGTCACTTAGAATTGTATTAACTCACCGCCTATATCCACTACGCTATATGTCCGAAACGGTGTGCAGATAATAAAGATGAGTATAACTGTCCGAATAATCCAAATAATCCAAATGTACATTTCTTTTTAAAACACCCTGTTTACTTAATCGATAAATGAAAAATCATTGTGGTTACAAGAATTTTTGCTGTGATTTTAAATCAAACATGTTCTTTGCTTTTGTCTGTGGAAATTGGTCCCAATTGTTTCAGAACATCGTAGTACGTTAGTTAGAACTGAGCCAGAAATATTAAACTTAGAAACAAAGATTATTTTTCCATATTTAAACGTTAAAAAAAACAATGCTTCAAAAAAAAAAAACAAAAAAAAAAAAACTCATTACAATACATTAAAGTTTTTTGGCGGGTTTCTTGCGAAGATACTATTAGCATTGATTAACATGATTCGTAATTAGTTTCTGCACGTGTGTCTGTGTGTCGTTTTGCAGAGACGAACGACGGGCAGCCTGCCATGTGTTTTGCTTCATTTTGGGGGTGGGTGGGGGTGGGGGTGAAAGTGTCCATTGCTGATTAGATTTTGTAAATTACACCTGGAAAAGAACTTCATGAATTGGTCTAATTTTCATTTTGAATACCTGATCTCCGAACTAGGGCGTCCCATCCTTGTGTAATCGTTACAACCTAGTCGATATTATCCTCGTACCCCACTGTACAAGGTCAGGCACAAGGCCCAATTAACATGGGACCACCCACAAACTGAGACTCATGGGTGGCAGGTGGAAAAATTGCGTTTATCCCGTTGGCATTCCCCTTTAAGGAGGGCGCCTCAGGCACCGTGCAATAAACCCATCCCTGCCCTTTAAATTGAGGGAGGTATTGCCTGGGGGATGGCCCCCTGGATCAACGCTATTAATTTAACCTCTGGCAGATCCAGCGGCCGAAGCTCACTGGACCCCGACCATTTAATTTTTTTTAATAACACAAGGCCGCTAAAAATCACAATGGTTAACAACCTAGTCACCCAGTGCCATTATAACTGAATAGGGATTTTGATTCTCACTGGGTGCACCATACAAGGCTTGTGTTACATCCTGCTCATGGCGAACGGGGAGGTTATATACCTACCTGGCTCCGATCTGCAATAATACCATTTTTGGGGCAATTATTTAGATTATTGTTATTAAGAACACATTTTATGATATTTTTGTGTTAAAGCATGAAGTTGTATTGTTTTCGAAAAAAAATCTAAGATTTGTTTATTTCGCACGGAGACTTTCAAAATAGATACCGGCTTGTTTCAAAGTGAAAGTCAAGGGAGGTTACTCTAATTGCCTTATTTGTTAGGAATTTAGCCAACTAAAGGTGAAAATTACCAGAAATTGACATTGTGTGGAGGTTATTAGATACATATAGAAATGAGATTCGGGGTTCATGATGGAAATTTGTTTCACTAAGTGCCTTGTCTCGTATTTATTTATCTAACATGAAAATAATTAATCTTAATAAAGAAACATGATAAACGAACGATGTATAAAGTCGTTAAGTAATATCTAGCAATCGAGTCCAAGTCAATATTGGGTTGTAAATGTGTCGTTTCTACACTTTGTTCGCGCCTTGAAAAACTGTGAAAATTAATTTCGAATATTTTGTTCCGAAATTGTTCTTCGTAGCCAGGAAACTTGCGATATTAGAAGAAAGATTAACTTTTCAACATGTCTTCATTTTCACACGAAGGAAATTACAAATTCCGTTCATTGGAAATGATGAGCCTCCAAAAATAAATTGATAGATTTTTCCAATTAATCATTACAAAGTTAATGGCGGTGTTATAGTAGTATTTGTTGTCGTTGTTGTTGCTGCTGTTGCTATTGATGATTGATTGATGATGATGATGTTGTTTTTTGCTGATGCTGCTACTGTTGTTGTTTTGTTGTTGTTGTTGATGATGATGATGTTGTTGTACTTGCAGCTGTTTCTACTGTTGGTGTTTTGTTGATGATGATGATGATGATGTTTTTTTGCTGCTGTTGCTACTGTTGTTGTTGTTGTGATGATGATGATGTGATGTTGTTTTTTTTGTTGTTGTTGATTGTGATGTTGTTTTTGCTGCTGTTGCTACTGTTTTGTTGTTGTTGTTTGATGATGATGATGTTGTTGTTTGTTGTTGTTGTTGTTGTGATGATGATGTTGTTGTTTTTGTGCTGTTGCTACTGTGTTGTGTGTTGTTGTTGTTGTTGATGTGTTGTTTTTGTGCTGTTGGCTGTTATTGTTTGTTGTTGCTGTTGTTGTTGTTGTTGATGATGATGATGATTAAATGCTATCGATTTGTTTGGGTGAAAAAGAAATGACGACAATGACTATGATGACAATGTTGGAGGTGCGTAGTGTAACGTTGTGGGAAATGGACACGGCGAGACGAGTTTCGATCTTGGACGCGGCCGTTTGCTTTTCACATTGTGTTAATACTCTTGGGAAAGGTAAGAGTCCAACTATTCTATTTATTTCATTACAAAAATGCATTGCATTTTGTGATGAAGGGGTGCTCCACATTCTCCAAACCTCCAAAACTGGAACCTCACCATCAGATAGAGTTTAACATCATTCCCAGGACAAGTAGACCCTCAGCCACCGCCTTCTAGCACCCATATGATAAAAAGGGTTGGGGCTTGCCACGAGGGCAATAGGGTTGGGAAAAGCATATAGGTGCTAGGGCTTGACGTGACCAGCCGATTGATCGGAGAGGGTCTCCCCGCCCGCCCGTCTAGCCCAAGAAAGAGCCAAAGTGGAGTATTGCAAGTCATGGACTGCTCAACCACCTGGGTTCTATCCTTAAACATCACGGGTCGCCACCGACTGCCAACAGGTAGCCCCATTAGGGGAGTCTTACCCCGCTGCAGGGGTGCAGTCGGTGCATTCTAACGCCCGAGCCGACAGAGTGGCTAAACTATTGGATCCTGGGAGCTGAAAGTTAATCTATAAGAATAACTTTAGTTTCAACATTTGACTTAAATGCCAGAATTAATATATTGATAATCGTATATTGATGATAGGGGTAGTAAACCCCCAAAACAAATCAGGAACCGGAGACCCTTTGGTGGCGTGATGCTGAAATCTAGTGCTACTCAGCAACTCCTGCGACACTACCGCTGCCAAACTGCATTGGTTCCTTACCTTTCCTTTGTATCCCTATGACAGTGTAGAAAGGGGGTGATTTGCTGCTTGGGCAACAGCTCATCCTCCATATGAACCTGCCTAGACTACCTAGTTCCAAAAAAGAAGAAAAGTTTTTTGGACACTACTCCATCGTCTCTCTGCAGAGGGGTAAGACTCCCCCAGTGGGCCACCTGTTGGCCGTGGGTGGCGACCTGTGATGCTTAAGGATAGAACTCAGGTGGATGAGCAGTTTATGACTTGCACACGTAAAACGTTTCGGCCAATGTGCCCTCCAGCCTTCTTCCAATTGGACACATGGCCTTGTGGATAAAGGAGTTAGGTTAAGACAGTTCTCAGTGACAGTTATATAACAATTTTCAAGTAGTGACCACCTCTAATGGAATTTAACAGGTTTGAATTCAGAGTTTTTCATCTCTTAGACTGGTTGTCTAATCAAGGTTAAAGAACCCTGTATGCCCTACTATTTACCCATAGCTGGAGGGAGAGTAGTTGGATTTCTCACCTTTCTCATTTTCGTAGGTGCGCTATCTAGAAGTCAACCTGACTTTTCAAGTGTTGACAAAAAGAAAAGAAAAATTAAGTGTGAATGGAAATCACAAACTCATAGGATATTTAACGTTGAAGGAATGTTGTTCTGTTTTTAGGAAATTCATTAATTAAAACTGAATTTCGTGACAAATGATGGAAACAAATTCTTGCTGAAACTTTCGACCTGATGCTTTTCATTGTAAAGAGAAGAAAGTAAAGAAAAGAAGAAATGGAT
>CM042174.1:10340929-10345929 GCA_023376005.1 Doryteuthis pealeii
CATCCCCTGTTGTCTGGTACGTACATTTATGTATGTATTTTTTGTTTGTTTGTGTGTGTGTGTGTGTGTGTGTGTTTGTGTGTGTGTGTGCTTGTGTGTGTGTACGAAGATCCAGTTGGTGTGCCTCTTAATATTTGATCTTCCCCCCCACTCATCCCCTGTTGTCTGGTACGTACATTTATGTATGTATTTTTTGTTTGTATGTGTATGTGTGTGTGTGTGTGTGTGTGTGCTTGTGTGTGTGTACGAAGATCCAGTTGGTGTGCATCTTAATATTTGATCTCCCCCCCCCACTCATCCTCTGTTGTCTGGTACGTACATTTATGTATGTATTTTTTGTTTCTAATATATTTATTTGCATATATGTATGTGTCTTTGCCTGTGTGTGTGTGTGCGCGCGAGCGTGTGCGTGCGCACGAGCGTGTGTGCGCGCGTGTGTGTGTGTGTGTGCTTTTGTGTGGGTGTGTACGAAGATCCAATTGGTGTGCATCTTGATATCCGGAGTGTATATATGTATGTATTTATATATTAGGGTAGGGCGATTTTCAACTTTTTCAACTTTTCAACAAATTAGGGTAATGTAATGTATGTATGTAATGTAATGTATGTCAGGTCACTTGATGCGCTACTGGTACTATGTAATCCAGTACAACCTGTTTCATAGTCGGGTCATCGGCGACTAAACCGGTAACCCCACAGATTTTATCTGATGAGGAGGGTGGCTAGACATCATGCAGGACGAAAAACAAGACCTGTTCAAAGGGCAGAGGAAGGTATTAGCTCAACGGCCATCTAGAACTTTTTTTTGGGGGGGGGTGTTGGACCCCTTATTCCTTGTTAGGTTATCCATCTAGGAGAAGGACAACTCTGATTTAACACCTGCAATTGACATGATTGCCAGTTATCTTGCTTAGGCTTGTCACTGGACAACAATCATGAAAATTTAGAGAGTGGTATTCGTGTTGTACAAGCGTTTACCACTATAATATCATGATGTACAAATGTTCCCTTCTTTCTTTCTTTCATCTATCAGCCTCTCAAAAAGTCCCATGACGATGGATGTGTGGCAACGTGTGCAGACCTGACCAGTTGGAAGCATGCAGTTACATATCTACACATTGGCGGCAGGAGTCTTATCCTAACATCGTTGTTGTGTCTACCCGTGACAGGGACTAATCCCGGTGGAGACTCTTGTGTCTGAGCAGTCCTATTTAGGAGAGCACTGCTCACCCAAACTATTGGGAAGGTGCTAGAAAAGGTGCACTAAAAAATGACTGTCACCTCAACACTGGTTAGTTTCCTGTAGCTAACGGTGGTTCATTTCTTGCAGGAAGAAAAGAAATATTAATAAACTTGATCGAATTAAACAACATTTCTTGCTGGAATGTAAGAACTTTGTTAGACCGTAATTCTACAGATCGCCCGGAAAGAAGAACAGCACTTGTGACAAAGGAACTTCAGAGATTACAGATTGATATTGCTGCCCTATCGGAAACCCGATTGTCAGATGAAGATCAGTTGACAGAAATATCAACGGGCTATAAACTCTTTTGGGTTGGTAAGCCAAAGGGCGAACGGCGCGAGGGTGGTGTTGGTTTTGCCGTGAATAAAAGACTGGTGAAGTTTTTGGAGTTGCCTACTAGCATCAGTGATCGCATTATGAAACTGCGTATCCAGCTGCAGTATGGACGGTACGTGACCTTATTTTCTATATATGCCCCGACCCTTCAAGCCAGTGAGGAGACTGCCATGACTTTTATGAAGACCTTCGCAATGCTATTGTCTCTACACCAAAGGAGGATAAACTGATTATATTGGGAGACTTTAATGCACGTGTTGGCAGGAATTTTTGAAATATGGGATGCACTTGGTCGTTATGGTATCGGTGGGGTAAATTCAAATGGACTTAAATTGCTTGAGTTCTGTTCTGAGCTCAATTTAACCATTTGTAATACTCTTTTCCGGCAAAAACGTATCCATAAAATTACTTGGACCACCCAAGATCAAAACATGGCCATATGATTGACTTCATCTTGACTCGCCGCCGTGACATTGGTGATGTCTGCAATGTGCGTGTTATGCGTAGTGCAGAGTGCGACACAGATCACAGTCTAGTGAGGGGTAGATTTAAACTCCGTGTTCGTAAAAAGACTCGCATGCCTGGAGTAAAAACACCAAGGCGCCTAGAGTTGAGCAAGGTCAAGCAAATGGAAGTGAAAGAAAGACTGCGTGAACATCTTGACAGTCTGGAATTTAATGGAACATGGGATAACTTCAGAGACCAAGTTTATTCCACTGGTGCAGCTGTTCTTGGCTTCAGATTTAGGAAACATCGAGACTGGTTTGATGACAATGTAGTTGCCATAAGTCAGCTAATTGAAACAAAAAGAAGTTATTTTATAAGTACACTTCATAGTAAGTCATCTCTCAAACCGTCTACTCTGAAGAAATATATTCAGTTCAAGCAGCTATTACAGCGTGAAATAAGGAGGATGAAAAATGAGTGGTGGTCTAAAATCTCCTCTGAAATTCAGAAGGCCTTTAATAAAAAGGACCTAAAACTGTTCTATAGCCTCATGCGTACAGTTTTCGGTCCATTAACTTCTTCCATTGCTCCTCTAAGGTCAAAGGACAGCATCACCTTGATTAAGGAACCCGAAAAAATCCTTCAACGATGGCAACAACACTTCACAGATTTATTTAATAACCCTTCAGTAGTCAGTGCTGATGTTCTGCAGAGTCTTCCTCAACAGGAGACCAAATATGAGATGGACCATTTACCAACTTTTACAGAATTTGAAATGGCTATCAAATAAATTAATTCTGGTAGGGCGCCGGGTTTGGATGGGCTTCCGGTGGAACTGTTGAAGGTTAAAAGTTTTAATGTCAATCTTGCTCTGTTTGATCTCTTAACTCAATGTTGGAACGGTTCTCCTCTACCAAATGAATGGATTGATGGTGCTTTGGTGTGTGTATATAAGGGCAAAGGAGATAAAGGTAGTTGCGATAACTACCGTGGAATCACACTTCTGAGTGCTGTTAGCAAGGTTCTCTCAAGAATCTTGTTGAATCGATTGCTTGTTTACATTTGCCCAGTAGTCATTCCTGAATCACAAAGTGGTTTTAGGTCTGGCAGAGGAACAAACGACATGATATTTTCGGCTAGGCACGTACAAGAGAAGTGTATAGAGCAACAGGTCCCCCTGTATCAGGTTTTTGTTGATTTGACGAAAGCTTTTGATACAGTCAACAGGGATGCACTTTGGACAATGTTGGGTAAAGTTGGGTGCCCACCGGTATTTGTGAGTGTACTCAAGCGGTTGCACAATGGTATGAAAGCTAAAATTGTCATGAGTGGTAGATTGTCGGATGAAATACCAATAGATAACGGGGTTAAGCAGGGAGATGTCTTGGCCCCAACACTATTCTCAATATTCTTTTCTGTAATATTATCTCATGCATTCCAACATTGTGAGAAAGGCGTCCTCTTGGAATTTAGAACCACAGGAAGAGTTTTTGACTTGAGAAGATTTAACTTCAAGTCTAAGACATCCTATGCACTTATCAGAGAGTTCCTTTACGCCGATGATGTTGACTTTCTGGCTCACACTGAGGAGGATGTTCAAGATATTGTGAACCTTTTTGCTGCCTCGTGCTCTGCTTTTGGATTAAAAATAAACTTGACAAAGACAAAGGTAATGTTCACCCCCGTAAAGGGGGAACCATATATCAAACCAACAATAGCCATTCATGGTACTTGTCTGGATGTAGTTGAGTCTTTTACATACTTAGGAAGTACACTAACTTGTGATGGATCTTTGGATGCTGAGATTCACCGGCGCATCCAGAAAGCATCTGTGGCCTATGGAACGCTCGAAAAACGGTTATGGTCTAGTACCGGCATTACCCATAAAACAAAATTGAATGTTTATAGGTCCTGCGTGTTGAGTGTTTTATTGTACTCCTCGGAAACATGGACATTGTTTAGAAGACATCTGAAAATTCTTGAACACTTTCATCAGAAATGTTTGAGACGTATTCTGGACATCAAGTGGAATTCCGAAACGCCTAACACAGAAGTCCTTGCAAGGGCAGGATGCTCAAGCATTGAAACTCTTATCATAACGGCTCAAATGCGTTGGGCAGGTCATGTTGTGCGTATGGGTGATGCTAGATTGCCAAAGCAACTCTTTTACGGTCAGCTGCGTGATGGCAAAAGGCCGCAGCATAAGCCTAAGAAGAGGTATAAGGATTGCTTAAAAAACAACCTTGTAAAAATAAAAATAAGTCCTGACAACTGGGAAAAGCTGGCACTAAAGAGAACTGACTGGAGAGTTCATGTGGATGATGGCTGTACCAGTTATGAGAGTGAAAGAATCGTGCATGAAAACCTAAAGCGTCAATTTCGAAAGGGTTACACCTGTCATATTGGAGAGAACATGGAGGGTTGGAAGTGTCTGACATGTGGTCGAGTTTTGCTTTCGAGGGCTGGCTATGTCAATCATAGGAAATCTCACCTGGGTCAATCCATGCAGATTCCAGGAGTAAATAATGTGTTTTGTGCTATCTGTGGCAAGATCTGTAAGTCGGCTTCTGGTCTTAAGAGACATATGGTGGTGCATAAGCATCAAATTTTATCATCTGACTCATCTGATTCATCTGAATCATCTCATTCAACGGGGAAGAAGTCTTTTCAATGTCATATTTGCGTCAAACTTTGTAGATCTGCAGCAGGTTTGATGAGTCATTTGAGGGCTCATGCAAGGAAGGGTTCTGGTGGTGGAGTTGTGGGATTGTGAGGGACGGCAATGATCTGTAAAGATTATGTTATTGCCATATGCCAATGTAATGTATGTATGTAATGTAATTTTTGGTATATAATGTAATGTATGTATGTATGTATATATTAGTGTAATGTAATGTATGTATGTATATATGTATGTATGTAGTATGTATGTAATGTAATGTATGTAATGTATGTATGTATGTAATGTAATGTA
>CM042174.1:10350929-10371236 GCA_023376005.1 Doryteuthis pealeii
TTTTACATAAGCGTCAGCTGATAGTATTTCACTGGAGTCTGAGTGACAACAAGTCTCCTCAGGGCTCCAGGACTCTTCTGGGTATTCTGGCAGATTGCAGCAGCGCGGACTTCTGGATGGTCTCAATTCTTTCCCTGATTCCAGATTTTCAATCTTTTGGGGACAAGTTCAAGTGCACCAACTACAATGGTATCACTTTCACTCTCATATTCACAGCCTTTTCAATTCTCTGCAAGGCCAGGTATTGTCTATTTTTTTCGTTTTCCTTCATCTTCACCCGTGACTGCTGGAACTACAAAAATCTACTAGTTGACAAGTTCTCTTTTTTAATCAATACTAGGTCTAGTCTTTCTTGCTGGGATAAAGGCGATCCGTCTTTATCTCAAGTCCAAAGAATTTTATTCGTTCATTTTCTCAAGAACAGGTTTGGTTTATGCATATACCATTCAGATGTATGGTCAAATTATTTTTTGCATAATTCCCAGTGGATTACCTTTCCAACCCAGTCGTGTCTAGCTTTGTGTTGAGCAACTACACGTAAATGCTTTCGCATTAGTGATTGACCTCTAGGAAAGGTTTTGCAACTATTGTAGATACTCTTTTTTGCACGATTCACTTATCATCTGGTCTCAGGTTTAGGATTATCTAGCTTTCATGTATTATTGTTATTACTAGCACAAAATGCCCTCTGGGCGATGTAAAAATAGAATTTTGAAAGATATTGCCTGAAGGGTTGGGAAAAATTAAATAGACGTTTAATATTTAAATAAAAAATACTTACTTACTTAAAAAGTATCATATTCACTCCATGTGATATATGTTTTGCTTACTCTTATCTTTATAGAAAAATCTTCTAATCGTACGAGTAAAATATACTTTTTTTCGGATTTCATAAAATGAAATAGGGGTGGGGGCGACACAAACATAAATTCATCTAAAGTTGAATAAGTTTCAAAATTTTCGTGAAAATTTGACTCTTAATTGATTTTTCATAGAATTAAAAAAAATAATACTGTGACGTAAGCTGTGACATAGTTTCGGTTACAGACAAAAAGAGACCGGGTCTCCATAATTAATAGATTATAAGGTTTTCACACCTACCGTAGTCGGTGGTTCACAGGAGGCTGAGTGACAGCAAGTCTCCTATGAACCACCGAATGAACCGAGTGAATACTCAGAAGAGTCATGGAGTCCGAGGAGACTTAACCGATCTTAACAGTGAATATCCAGAAGAGTCCTGGATACTCGAGGAGACTTAGTTGGTCTTAACAGTGCTGTAGTTTGGATTTTCTCGATTCTTCCTCTGATTTCCAGTTCACTCAAATTCTTTTCCATACCTTTGGGGGACCGTTCCGAGGTCATCGTTCTTGGCAGATACCGGCCCTCACTAGCTCAGCGTATAAGTAGCAGAGTGATCTGTGCGGTAAAGTAAGGAGCTGATGGTAGGTATGGCGTTCCACCCTAGACACTAAAAAACATCCCATTCTTCTATGGCTAGTGAAAAGGAAATAGACCCTCCCCCTCGCTGTCTGGCTGATACCGACATTAGTTCACCTCGACGACTTTACCTACTTTTACTTACAGAAAATTGAAAAGTTGCAGAATTGCTCCTCTTCACAACCTCCCATTGATAATAAAAGCCAAAGCAAACGTCAATGTCTTCTTGCACTCTTCAGTCATGAAGGAAAAACTTCTTCTCTCGTGGGACGTATTCCATTTGGTGATCAATACGATTGTGTTACTTAAAAAGAAATCATTAAAATCAATTCTCTTAAGTGGATGAAGAACACAGCAAATGTTTCTGGAAATCTTTTCGGTAATTTGATTTTCCAAAAAAGCTAACTGAATGTCTGGAGGGGTGAATATTTGATTAGCAATCAAATGATATAGAGTTTATTGATATTTCAATGCTTATTTACACTACCGTCAGAAGCACTGTGTGTATTTGTCACTTAAAACATGGTATTAAGGAATATATTTCAAAACAAAAATTAAAACAAGAATTAAAAAGGAAAATAATGGCAAAGTGAATGTTACAATTCATGAGAGGTCATGAATTGTGAACAGACCCTGTAGCTAAGAATTTAAATTGAGGTCTATCGATTTAGAATCAGGGAGTCCCATGGAAAACTACCGGGGACTGCTGGTAACCCTTGACCCATAGAGGCACGCGATTTAACGCGCCATGACAGACACGTGATAGTTTAGATTAGATTCGACCCTAGCTTTGGAAGGAGAAAGACGTGATTGTCTTCCCTCCCGGGTCATCTCATAACCCGCGGTAGAAGGGATGGGTTAGAAGAAAATAAAGCTTGATCAAGCAAAACCGATATTGCGTTTATCAAATTAAGACAATGACCAGCTTAGCCCAGCCCAAGAAGAATTAGCAAAGAAGAAGAATCCAGCAGAAGTAGACAAGAACAACGCGATCAAAATAGAAGCAGTCAGTAACAAGCAGAGTACCAAATAAGAACATCTCCTCTCATCTGTGTCTCTGTCTCTGTCTGTCTCTCTCTCTCTATCACCCGAGTTGAACTCTCTCCACGATAATATACATCCCTATAAATACGGGTATGTAACATAAAAAAAGTCTGTCAAAAGGTTAGTATGTATCAAGTGTCTAAAAAGTGACGAAAAATAAATTTTAGATTTCACTATTTGTAATTTGCAGCGTAGAGAAAAAAGCTAGATGGAAACAACACAAGAATGCTTCATACTGTTTTGAACAAATCATGGAAACAGAACCGGACAAAACTACACAAGAATTCTACGAGATTCTTTGAACAAGACAAATTAAACGAAAAAATTTTATCACTTCAACTCAGCAAGCAATTAAGAACTAAATTAAAATTTTTGTCATATATACAATTTTTCTTTTAGAAAAATAAGATTGTTTCAAAATACTCACGACTTAAAGGATACATTTTTAACTAAAATAAACGAACATTGTTATTTTTTGCGATTTAAAAAAAAAATTTGATGAAGAATTTGCTAAATTATTTACTTCTCACTCCCTCTCTTACTTCTCTCTCACTTGTGTTCCGAAAATCAATTTAGTCCGGTCTGTAAAGTTTTTAAATGTCATCCTTAGCAAGTTGAAAAGGGCTTAAAGAAAGTCCTATGTTATGGAATTCTTTGGTAAGCGTATAAGTCCTATCCTGCGTATTGGTAAAGCTCCAGTGATTTAATCTTATGTCCGTCGTCCATGAATATCACAGTAATTATGACCAGTAGGGTCGGTTTAAGTATAGTATCAACCCCATAGTACTGCCAGTGATTGGCCAAGAGTTAGATCACATGGTTCTGGCCTAGTGTGTAAGTAGGAGCGGGCATTCATCACACACCTTATATATCAACATTCTCAACACGGTCATGGACCAGGTATTTCTGCTAGTAAATATAGATAAGAGATTTTTTAACTTTTTAAATCCCAGGCAATACCGGGTAGCTCTGCTAGTTAATCATAATAATTTTCTTCTTTATACATTTATACATGAGGTATTGAGTTAGGATGTGTAGTTAGATGCAGATAAATTTTAATTTTTAATCTTTTTTATTTATTCATTTTTCTGGACACTACGCCATCATCCTTTATTGGACGGAAAGGATCCAATTAAAAAAAATTGAGTTAGGATGTGTAGAGTTTTTTTTCTAATTATTATTAAGAACCTTTAATAGTTGTTACATTTATGAAATTTATATGCATTTGTAGTAATTTATTATGGGATAGAAGTAGTCTAACTTTTGACTATACCTGGGACTATTTGCTTCTAGAAAACTTCTGATGCTATCCTTAACTGTGTATTTTCTTTTTCTTGTATGCACTGATGTTTATAATGACTAGAAAAATAAAAAAACACCCTCCGGGCGATGTAAAAATAGAATTTTGAAACATATTGCATGAGGGGTGGGAGTTAAAATTTCAATGTCAGCAACTTTGTACCCTAAGTAAGTAAAATCATCAAATTCATTAAAGGATTAAAAAATAAAACAATTTGAAATGTAAACTTTAAATATGTATTAAAATAAAACTATATATAGATATATAATACCAGTCATGTATTTATTAAAACTTGTTTTAAAAAAACAATGAGCACTGTCTAATGTTGCATGTTCAAATTTTGAGTGTATTTATTCTATGTTATAACGATATTGGGTAATGTGCCGTAAACAGTGACGTAGTTTTTGTTACAGACAAAAACCGGAAGCGAATCTCCATTATTAATAGAAGTTCTAAAAAGCATTAATTTTAATGAGTCTGCTAATCTTTTAAATATGTTTACAAATTGATAACTCCTAACATTTGTAAAGTGTTACACACACACACACACACACACACACACACATATATATATATATATTATATATATATATATATATATATATATTGACATTTCAGTCTCGGAAGACTATAATAAAGTTGTTGTACCCCTAAAGTTACAGCGCCTCCTGTGACTGTGAAGTCTGATGTTTGAAAAACATTCTTGACCAACGATGTCGCATTTGAAGGCTGTCACTGAAGATGTTGATGTGCCGGTGCTTTGTTGCTGCTGCATTCTTCTGGACCTCTTAGCTTCATGGTGTTGCATCAGGGACTTCCCTCTCTCTCTCTCTCTCACTCACTCTCTCTCCCCCTCTCTCTCCCTCTCTCTCTCTCTCTCTCTCTCTCTATATATATATATATATATATATATATATAAACTTTCTTTAATAACTAATACGCTAATAACAACAACCCTGTAAAAATAATAGACTCTTCTAATTAAACACAAAATAGATAAAAGAACAAGAAAAAGGGAGAAAAAAGAGCTAACACTAAAACATATACCCACCCCTGATGACGACTGAAGAAACAGTCGAAAGCGCTCGGACTGATAGTATGGAAAGAATCCCATTTCAACTAGATCCTGACATTAGAAAGATAGCCACAAAACTGAAAAATATACAAATCAAGATCATGAAAAAGAAATGTTCTGTGTTGTTTAATAACACCTGCCTACAATATATATATATATATATATATATATATATATATATATATGTGTGTGTGTGTGTGTGTGTGTGTGTTAACTCTATTTCAGTATAAAAATGTTGTTCTTTCTTAATTTTTATATTTTTTATGTTTATTATGTTGTATTGTCGGTCTAATTTTAAGCTTTATATTTAAGTTATCAGCACAAAACTTTGTGTGTACGTATAATTTTATGGTGAGCTCCTTTTTGGCAAAAAAACAAAACACAAGCCAAAAAACGGTTTCGTCATAGTGTGAAGGAGTGTCTAGTGTGCTTTGGTATTCCCGTCGATAATTGAGAGTCTCTGACATCTGATCATGGGCAATGGAGGGCTGTGATATACAAGGGTGCAGAACTGTTTGAAGCTGCAAGGGTGGACCAAGCAAAACTCAGGAGAGCGTGCCGAAAACGAGAAACTCTGCCAGCCAATTCTGGTGATGTGCGGATCTGTGAGGAGTGTGACCGGGCCCTATTGTCAAAGGCGGGCTTGGTCAATCACATGAGAGCTACCCGACTGCAATTGTTGTCTCTACCATGCCACACTCTAAGACCCAGCATGATCCCCAACATGAGGACAATGATGAGTATACAACACCTGTCGACGCAGTCAGCACCAATCGTTATGTGTGCCTGATATGTTCAATGATATGCAGGACTTTGGCGGGATTAAAGAGTCATGAACGAGCCCACAAACGGACAATGGATGAAGGAGTGGCAGGCGTCTGACAAGAAGTTGCGATCACTATAAATTTGATTACAGCCAGGAAATTTGGTATAAATAATTCTTGAGCCTAATGGTAAATCTTAACGTAATAAAAGTGTTGTTTCTTTGTCCCTGTTTTTAAATTCCAGGCAATAGCGGGTAGCTCTGCTAGTTTATCATAATAATCGGGAAGTTTTTTCTTTATCTTTTATTGACAAACAGTTTGAGTACAGCCAGGAAATTTGGTATGAATAATTCTTGAGCCTAATGGTAAATCTTAACGTAATAAAAGTATTGTTTCTTTGTTCCTGTCGGAAAAAGAATGAATTCCATTGATAGGTTGGAACTAACATCTAAAAATAAAATACTTCCTAGATCGATGTCGTATTTTTATTTGTAAATAATCCTTAAATGAATTCATTGTTTGTCAGAAGCAATAAATATTTCAAGCGAGTCTGATTTACCCGAGACTAAAAAACAAAAACAAAAAAACTTTTCATTAATAATTAAAACTACATTAACCTTTACCTCGTTTTTTTTTTCTTTTTAAAAACAGTCACATTGTTTTTATCACGATATTTATATCCAATGTTCGTGTGTGTCTGCTCTATTTGCCAATATCTTAAAAAGATCATTGACATTTCTTGGGTCTCTTCGTAAAATTGCCGTCTATTTTGAACAAGATCAAAATCGTTAAGATATAATCAGTAGAGAAAGAAGTAGAAATTTGATACGTAGAATTTTTTTCTTGTTATTTTCGCTAACAAAAAACTAATCTATCTTCAATAAACAAACTAAATGTGCCTTTTTATTTGTTGGTTGGTTATTTTGTTTAATGGCATATGAACCTTTGTGGGCTATTTAATGCCAAATTTTGTTTTCTTGCATATATCATTTTATGGTAATTTAATACATTTTAAACAATTAAGTTCGACCAAAAAATCTTTAAAAAAAAAAAGAATACGTCAATGAGATTGATGTCCCTTGCCGTTTTGTTTGGGAAGAAACAGGAAGTAGATAGTCTGCCATTATTGAATCGTCGTAAATTATACCCTTTTTTTTTCCAAATTGTTCAAATCACTGGGACTGCATGCTTTTACACGAAAATATCATAAAAATGTCTATTTAGTAACAATTAAGTTCATTTTAAATAATGCGCAAGTACAATTTTATTGTAGGAATTTAGTCACTTAAAGTTCAAGATTACCTTATTTTATATATATTTTTCCCAGGAGAGTCGTTACCGTCAAAAAGAAAAATATAAAATCGGAACCGACTGACACTTATATAAACGAAAATAGAAAATAACAAGACAGTCTGTCCTTACCCACTCGGCATGTAAACACCAGAGACTCGACCAGCAACCAAAGACGTCGCCTTCCATCACGGTAGGTGACTTTGTCCACGTCGTATGTGACGACCCTTTTTGATGGCACGTAGCATGATGGATTTGATGAACAGCGACTCCATCAACCGACCCAACGCTAGAGGTGATGATTACATCTAGAGACCATTTTGACCAGGTTGCCGACTACTATCCGAATATGATACCCATCCTGCCATTTCCACCAACAAACGAGACATTCGTCTTCAGGCTGTGAATAATTGACACCTTTCCTGATTTATCCAGTTTTCTACAGACCAACGACCACGGTATAAATTTCTTTGTTGTTATTAACTATATACCCTGTATTTGTTATTCCTCCATTTTTTACCTAACCTGCGTCTTTTCATTCATCGTTATACCAAATATTGTTACCGGGGTCGGCATCCGTTTCACACCAGTCGGAATTCGTCTTCACCGACTGGAATTCGCTCACATCGACCCCCTACAATAGAAAGACTCAGACAGTTTGGGATTAACTTTCTTCATCCACTTTAACACTAAGATATTATCAAATTATAATCCAAGAGAAAATTCGAACAACTTTTTCATATGTGGATATCATTTTCCGATTGTATCAGTGTTTGATTCTTATTAAGCGTATTTCCGAAAAGATTATTTTCTAGACAAAAGATTACGAATAATGATACGGTCAATAATGTCCCAAGCTTGGATGTCTGATCTTCGGATTGACTGACTAAAAAATGATAGACTGAAGAAAGATAAGTAAAACTATTGCAACTGATTAAACTTTGATATAAAAGTACAAAAGCTGACACTGTGTAGGACATTCAATCTAATATTATTCTAAACATCAGAAATAACTTTTGGTAATTTATGAGGAAGCGCGTCCCGGTCCCCTGCCTCCGAAATTGCTGCCCGGTGAATTTTAAAATAACGACCCCAAGCTTCGGCGCCACATCCGTGTTACTTGAAAGAAAACAACCAACTTAGGGCGTTAAATGTATTTTAGGGGGGGGGTCTCTTCTTGTCTTAATTCTTGTTTATTTATAAAAATTTGTCGTAATTCGTGTTTGTTTATCGTAATTTTTCGTTATTCTGATTTATTTATCGTAATTCTTCTTTATTTATCGTAATAAAAGAAAATCTTAGTCTTTAATAGATAGATAGATAGATAGATAGATAGACATGAAGATGCATAGTTTTGAATAGACTGAGATAGATAGATAGATAGATAAACAATAGGTAACACCTATTTTACCCCGTGAAATTTACCCCCCCCTATATTTAACACAATGAAACTTGCATAAGCTTGGGGGTAGTTATTTTAAAATTCACCGGGCAGCAATTTCGGAGGCAGGGGACCGGGATGCACTTCCTCATAAATTACCTAACTTTTTTTGCATTTCCTCTATAAATTGGCAAACGGTTTAATATATGTATTTACCTAACCTCTCCAGGGCGTGACACAAGGTCAATTTTCGGCAGAGTACTACTAGTTTAAATTCAGTTTTCCTTCTCCTAGTCTGGTTGCCTAATCAAGGGTAAAGAACCCAGTCTTCCCCATTATTTATCCATAGTTTTAGGGAGAGAAAAAATAAATTCATGCCATGAATTCAGCTTCGTAGAGAATATGAAATCGAGGCGCCGATTACATTTCCTAACCATTATGCTAACCACGCCACCATAAACTGACAATATTGTAAAATGGACATTGTTTAGAAAAAGGAAATTGTCATTTTATTGACAAAAGACAATATAGAATGTTCCATTGTTGTTTAGAAAGTCCTGCTGAATCTGACACCTGCTTACGGTACTTACGATTAGTTTAAGTTATCAGCCATTTAAAACAGTAAAAATTGAGGAAATAAATGAAAATTGAGACATTTCATCAGTGCTAGAAGTTCATATAGCTGACATAACGTACAAGTGTAACCCCAAAAGTATATATTTACCAACCACTCCACACAAGCAGGATGTGACACAAGGTCAATTGCTTTAGCGAAGTGTGGCAGGTTTGAATTTAGAGTACTTTTAACCTCCTCGGTTTGTCGTGTTGAGTTCTCCGGGATCTTTTTCATTGGATCTGTATAGTGTGTCGTACCACTCCGCTTCCGTCCTAGTTGTTTTCATAAAATCGGGAACACGGAGACTTAGTTTATTTGGGGTACACATACATTTATTTACCGAGACCCAACCTCCTCGGTTGGCCGTG
The DNA here is from genome assembly GCA_023376005.1 of Doryteuthis pealeii. Lineage (NCBI taxonomy): Eukaryota > Metazoa > Mollusca > Cephalopoda > Myopsida > Loliginidae > Doryteuthis > Doryteuthis pealeii. The sequence continues at coordinate 10,360,205 of CM042174.1, forward strand.
TTGAGTTTTCCGGGTTCTTCTTCATTGGGTCTGTATAGTGTGTCGTACTACTCCGCTTCCATCCTAGTTGTTCTCATAAAATCGGGAACACGGAGACTCAATTTATTTGGTGTACACATACTTTTATTTACCGAGACCCAACCTCCTCGGTTAGCCGCGTTAAGTTCTCCGGGTTCTTCTTCATTGGGTCTGTATAGTGTGTCGTACCACTCGAACCATTATTTTATTTCATGTGAGATTTTTTATTGTAGTCTGAGTAGTAACAAGTCTTCTCAGTTCTCCAGGACTCTTCTAAGTATCCTAGCCATTTCTAGTAGTGCCCACAAGGGTTGATATGCCGTTGAATGCCAACCAACTAACACAAAAATTGTTTCTACCAAAACATTAACAATGAACAATGAAGGTAATGAAAATTTCTACCAAGTTGATAAAATATCTAACATAAAAACATATTCCTTGACATTTTAATACATATGAAATTAATGAAAATTATTTCTACAAATTTATTAATACACATGAAATCATCTATCTATACATATATAAAGGGTCAGTTGTGTTTATATGTATGTCCGGAGGAAACTTCGAAAATAAAACAATTAACGACAAAGTAAATATATATACATTAAATATCACCAGGGCTTGGTTTCTGAGTAAAAATGATAAAGATTTGATTTATATTCGTGAAGTTAATTGAAAAATAAAAATTAAATGATAACAGCATGGATTTTTTTTCATTTAATATTTTAGATAGTAGACATTAACATTTATTTTCAGAGTAGCTGGATCAATGCAGGGTCTATTTTTTTTTTTACATAGGGATTTAAATGGGTATCATATGAGGATTCAACTCACGATTCAGTAATAATGGATCTGCGGGACTAATTTAAAAAAATTCCTCTCTACCCAGGCGACGCCGGGTAGCCGCTGCTAGTATATCTATAAATAGGAAACCATGCCAACAATCCAACGGAAAACAATTATCTTGGTTTCGGTTACGAATATGTCTAATGAACTATATAAACAGAAACACTGGAATTCTTAATGTTAGAACATTTCGGCTATACGATATTGATTCATTGGAAGCCACTTCAAAAGTGAGAATTATTGCTACTTCGGCCTCTTGATGTTGTTGCCCTTTGGACTAAAGGCATCAAGAGTCTCATCCTCACGCCTACTTCAGAAAGTTCGACACAAAAGGGGGAAACACTATACTAGGCGAGTTGACTGTAGTTTAGATATAGAAAGTAAAGACCGAAAAATTGCTTACCTTAACAGGAAGAAAGAAAAAAAGTGAAGTCGAATATTTTATATGTATTAGACCAGAAATGAGGAGGATTGTGGGATCAGGATTGGAGTGACGACATGCATAAAAGACTAAGAAAAGAGACAGTTGAGACCGTTTTTTGATCAAAGACAAACTGAGCTAATTGTGAACACAGTGAAAGAGGATGAACTTGGAGTGCAAGATAGAAAAAGAGAGAGAAGCTGTCACAGAAAGAAAGAAGGACGAAACTGTTAAAGAAATCTCCAATCTATGTAGTTTAAATATAGAAAATAAAAGCTGAAAAGGAAGATAGGAAAAAGTGAAGTCAAACGTGAGCGAATATTTTATATGTATTTGACCAAAAATGATTGTAGAAGCGTGATTGGAGTGCTGATATATATATATATATATATATATATATATATATATATACCAATTTATACTATTTTTATTAACCAGAAAGAGAGAAAAGCTACCAGAAAAAGAAAAAGTGTATAAAGGTTTGAATTCAGAATTTTCCTTCTCATTGATTGGTTGCCATAGTAAGGATAAAGAGCCTAGTCTGTCTTACTATTTAAACATAGCTGGGGAACAAATAATTGGATTCTTACAAAAAATGCGAATATGAACGTATAATGAACGCGATTCACTAACCTCTGGGCATGCAATAACACTAGACGGGTTGACATTACGTTAAAAAAAAACTTCCAGCTTATGCAGAGGATCATTTTAACCTAGGTTCGTATTCAGAAAATTTTGAACATTAACTGGGAAATATAGAATATTTCTATATCTTATAAATACTAGAAAAATATGCAACCTCTGGGTGTAAGTATTCAAATTTTAATGTAATGAAATATATTAAATTAAAAAGACTAATGAAACTAAATAAGAATGTAGATGAAATTATTTAAAACAAAGGGTTATCATCGATAAATAGAACAACTTTGAAACTAATTCTTCCATCATTTTCCATCTCTCCCGTCTTCCATTGCTAAATTTTCCTAATTTAACTATTTAGTTAAAATAGGAAGTAAAGAATAGAATTACAGTTATTTCTTCTTGTTAATGGATTTCATTTAAGATTTATCCCCGAGATTGTTGCTCATATGCATTAAAATAAAACCAAACAATTAGAAATCAATAATACTATGCACACATTTATCAAAATCAAATTTTTAATATCAATATGAAAATTAGATTTCCCGTTAATACTGTAAACCGCTATTTTATTGTACATATAAATACAATTGTATGTTAGTAATACGTAGATATGGCCAACAGTATTAATAATAATTAAAAACTTTATTAATAATTGAGATTTAAATAAAAATAAACTCATGGGGAATGTGATGTAAATTACCAAGGGAAATATGCATTGAGTAGTAATATAGTTTCGGTTACAGACAGTAAAACGCACAATCTCCATTATAATAAAATGACGCAATTTCAGGATTATCAAAATATTTTTGCAATATTTTTTAACCGCACGAGTAAACTAGTTGTAGAAACACTTTTCTTTGCCTGAAGCGCTCAGTTTAATATATTTACAACGTTTACAGACATAAGTCTCTGCAGAAGTCAATGGGTTTAGTAGGGGGAGGGTTAATCGGCCAAGGAATCGAGAAGTGCCCGGGGGCTTAAGGTGCCAAGAGGCTTAAAGTAAAAAAAAAAAGTTTAATTTTTCAAGAAGTTCCAGATCAATCTATGTGTTATATATATTTACCAACAAACCCTCCATACTATTATATACCCCACATCGGGTATACAAGATATATATATATATATATATAATATATATATTATATATATATATATATATATTAATTTTGTGTATTTTGGCAGCAAATTATTCGTAAGACATGTGTTATTGAATACCACGGAGTATTCTTTTTCATTTTTTTTGTATGGATATTTTAATAAAATTTTAATAAAATAATAAAATTTTAATAAAATAGCCTTTAAAGTCGGAGACAACGTATTAATATCTTCAATAACTAACACTCACCTAACCCCTCTTAAAATAATAGACTCTCTGAATTTGATAAAAGCATAGATAACAAAACTAAAATCAACTAAAAACCAAATTACATAACCCCATGAATACGACTGGAGCAACAGTCGAAAGCGCTCGGGAAATTAGTATGAAAAATATCATGAATCAACTCGATCCAGATTTAAAAAGGATAGCCAGAAGACTGGAAAAATATCCATACAAAAATGAAAAAAAGAATACTCCGTGTTGTTCAATAACACATGTCTTACGAATATATATATATATATATATATATATAATATAGAGAGAAGAGAGAGAGAGAGAAAGAGAGAGAGAGGGGAGAGAGAGAGAGAGGATGATCTTACTTGATTCTTGTTAACTTCATTACTCTGTTTTTGCCACCATGTTCCTGTCTAGATGAGTTCTTCTCTCTAAGGTCTGATTTCCCTGAGTTTTGCTTGCTTTTAACATTTAATAAAACTAACAAGACTTTTGTTTTACTTAATCAAGTTTACTAGCCCATGATTCAATCTTTTCCGCGCAGATGAGATAACCCGAGAAAGAACGACTATCACGTCTAAACTCTCTGACGGTCGGGTTGAATCTAAATTCTAAAAACTATCTATTTCCACGTTGCTCTGTACCGGGGTCACTTGGGATCATCCAAATGCCAATCATAACCCAACGGTTACGGAAATCTACCCGTCTACGCTTTTAATTCTAACGAACTTATCTTAAACTAACTACAGGGTCTGCCAACAATTTATGATTACTATAAATTGTAACACATACGATAAGTATGTGACACATGGTCAATTTTTAAGTGGAGTTTAACAGGTTTTAATTTTATTTCTAGTCACTGGAATAATCTTTGCCTCTCAAACCTTCTTTCATTGGGCCGACGAAGTGAAATCCGTAGTAAAGAAGCGAGGAAGTGAAATATGTAGTTAAGAAGTGGCTCAAAGAACAGTCAACAGAATTTTACGGGGTAGGGATACATGCTCTCATTCGAAGGTGGAACATAAATTAAGTTTACGATTTAGCGCCTTCTGACTATCATTTCTTCGGTTCCATGAAAGAGGTTTTGAGAGGCAAACATTGTTCCATTGACGAGAAAGTTAAATCTGTTGTGAAGAAGTGGCTCAAAGAACAGTCAACAGAATTTTACGGGCCAAATTTTATTTGAAGGTGGAACATTGCTATTGAAAGAAACGGTGACTAGGTGAAGAAGTAGGAATGTGATCCACAGAGGACTAACTTCATTTTGATGTATGATACATGTTCCTGTGTTGGTAATTATACCTATCCTAAACAAAATGGCATTACTTTTTGACTCACCTATGTAGAGAAGTAGGGATGTGATCCACAGAGGACCAGCTTCATTTTGATGTATGATACATGTTCCTGTGTTGGTAATTATACCTATCCTAAACAAAATGGCATTACATTTTGACTCACCTATGTAGAGAAGTAGGGATATGATCCACAGAGGACCAGCTTCATTTTGATGTATGATACATGTTCCTGTGTTGGTAATTACACCTGTCCTAAACAAAATAGCATTACTTTTTGATTTACCTATGTAGAGAAGTAGGGATGTGATCCACAGAGGACCAGCTTCATTTTGATGTGTGATACCTGTCCCTGTGTATGTAATTATACTTGTACTAAACAAAATGGCATTAATTTTTGATTTACCTATGTAGAGAAGTAGGGATGTGATCCACAGAGGACCAGCTTCATTTTGATGTGTGATACCTGTCCTGTGTATGTAATTATACTTGTACTAAACAAAATGGCATTAATTTTTGATTTACCTATGTAGAGAAGTAGGGATGTGATCCACAGAGGACCAGCTTCATTTTGATGTGTGATACCTGTCCCTGTGTATGTAATTATACTTGTACTAAACAAAATAGCATTACTTTTTGACTCATCCTAGTATTTACTTAGTTCATTATACTCCTAGTCTGATATGTCATTATCTGGCACTGACATACCAATCAGAAGACATTTTTCTTTTATAGTTATATATCTTGACGACTTTATCAGGTCTCTTGCTCTTTATTTTTCTATCAGTTCGGATAGAAAAGGCCCAGAGAATAGTCGCTTCTTTGGACATTATCATTATTATTATTATAAGGTTTTCCCACCTGTCGTAGCTGGTAGTTCACAGGAGGCTGAGTGACAGCAAGTCTCCTCAGGTCTCCAGGACTCTTCTGAGTATTCTGACAGATTTCAGCAGTGCAGTGTTCTGAATGGTTTCAACCCTTCCTCTCATTTCCAAATTTTCCAGACCCTTTTCCAATCCTTTTGGGACCGTTCCAAGTGCACCAACTACAATTGGTATCACTTTGACTTTCATATTCCATAACTTTTTCAGTTCTCTGGCAAGGTCCAGATATTTGTCCATTTTTTCATTTTCCTTTAACTTCACCCTGTGATCTGCTGGCACTGCAAAATCCACCAGTTGGCAAGTTTTTCACACCAGTGTTAGGTGATGGTTTTTCACCGGAGTCTGAATGACAAGAAGTCTCCTCATTATTATTATTATTATTATTATTATTATTATTATTATTATTATTATTATTATTAATAATAATAATAATAATAATAATAATAATTGTTAACAATACTACCATTATTATTCTTAATCTATCAAAGGTCCATATCAATGTCTGTTTGTCCCTCTAATTTAGCATATTTTTTTAATTATTCAGATATTCAGAACAAATATTTAATCAGTCATATTTTATAAAACTCATTTGCATCTAAATTGGATTTTCTGAATCTTTTCCTATATAATTACAGATTATCCGTGTGTGTGTGTGTGTGTGTGTGTGCACGTGCGCGCCGTGTGTGTCTGTGTGCGCGTGCGTGTGTGTGTGTGTGTGTGTATGCGCACGCGTGCGTGTGTATGTGTGTGTTTGCGTATGTGTGTGCACGTGTGCGCGTGAGAGTTTTGGCATGTGGGATTAAGTCACCTTTTCGACCCGCCAAAAGCATCTGGAGCTGCTGAATTGGGTCTTTACGTTACCGTTACATTAGCTTTACCGTTAGCATCTGGAGCTGCTGAATTGGGTCTTACGTTCCATTAGCGTTACCGTTAGCATCTGGAGCTGCTGAATTGGGTCTTACGTTACATTAGCGTTACGTTAGCATCTGGAGCTGCTGAATTGGGTCTGGAGTGCTTTACTTACCATTAGCGTTACCGTTAGCATCTGGAGCTGCCTACGTTACCATTAGCTTTACCGTTAGCATCTGGATCTGCTGAATTGGGTCTTACGTTACCATTAGCTTTACGTTAGCATCTGGATCTGCTGAATTGGGTCTTACGTTACCATTAGCGTTTACCGTTAGCATCTGGAGCTGCTGAATTGGGTCTTACGTTACCATTAGCTTTACCGTTAGCATCTGGAGCTGCTGAATTGGGTCTTACGTTACCATTAGCTTTACCGTTAGCATCTGGAGTGCTGAATTGGGTCTTACGTTACCATTAGCGTTACCGTTAGCATCTGGAGCTGCTGAATTGGGTCTTACGTTACCATTAGCTTTTACCGTTAGCATCTGGATCTGCTGAATTGGTCTTACGTTACCATTAGCTTTACCGTTAGCATCTGGATCTGCTGAATTGGGTCTTACGTTACCATTAGCTTTACCGTTAGCATCTGGAGCTGCTGAATTGGGTCTTACGTTACCATTAGCGTTACGTTAGCATCTGGAGCTGCTGAATTGGGTCTTACGTTACCATTAGCTTTACCGTTAGCATCTGGATCTGCTGAATTGGGTCTTACGTTACCATTAGCTTACCGTTAGCATTTGCTGAATTGGGTCCGCAGTTAGCATCTGGAGCTGCTGAATTGGGTTTACGTTACCATTAGCATCTGGAGCGGCATCTGGAGCTGGTGAATTGGGTCTTACTTACCATTAGCATCTGGAGCTGGTGAATTGGGTCTTACGTTACCATTAGCATCTGGACTGGTGAATTGGGTCTTACGTTACCATTAGCATCTGGAGCTGGTGAATTGGGTCTTACGTTACCATTAGCGTTACCGTTAGCATCTGGAGCTGCTGAATTGGGTCTTACGTTACCATTAGCATCTGGAGCTGGTGAATTGGGTCTTACGTTACCATTAGCGTTACCGTTAGTATCTAAAGCTCTGAATTGGGTCTTACGTTACCATTAGCATTACCGTTAGCATCTGGAGCTGCTGAATTGGGTCTTACGTTACCATTAGCATCTGGAGCTGGTGAATTGGGTCTTACGTTACCCATTAGCGTTACCGTTAGTATCTAAAGCTGCAGAATTGGGTCTTACGTTACCATTAGCGTTACCGTTAGCATCTGGAGCTGGTGAATTGGGTCTTACGTTACCATTAGCGTTACTGTTAGCATCTGGAGCTGGTGAATTGGGTCTTACGTTACCATTAGCGTTCATTTTAAACATAATCATTTCATTATCTCAAACAAATCAAGTTGACCCTTAGATAGTACCCTAACAGGTACTATCACCCCGGGTAAGCCATCGAGATTAAGTAACAACCTTTTCGAATCAGACGCAATGGAACAAATACTTATAACCAAAAAGCCTGAAGGCGCGCTGTGTAATGGTTATCGTCGTAGGAAATGGACTCGTCGACGCGAGTTCAAATCCTGGTCTAGGATGTTTCATTTCAGATAGAGCTTATATCTCTTGGAAAAGGTATGCATCCAACTATTCTCCATTCAGCTACGCGTAAATAGTAGGGCAGACTGGACTTTTTAACCTTGGTTAGATAATCAGTCTATATTTTACACATAAATTTGCAACAAGACACCATTAAGCACCCCATTTGCGACCTAGATTCAAAAGGACATGTTTTGCTTTTCACCGTCAAAATCCAGTTGTTTGTTAACAGACGATTTTTAGATGCACTTTTAAAAAATATAAAACAATAAACGAAAGACACGTTTTTATATTAAAGACACATTTTTTTTACTTATTTCATGTTGTTGTTAATTCAATAGCAATTCTTTTTAATTATAAAACTTTTAACGTTAGACACGTTTAACACGGGAATGATTAAAGATATAATAAGTATAAGGTTATAATAACTGCTAACCCTAACTCTAACTCCTAACCCTAACCCCTAACCCTAGCAAAATCATTTTTTAAATAAATACTTTTTAGTATTAACTGTCCGTAGAGGAACATGGAAAATAAATAAACATATCTTTCATTTTAAGTTTTATTTAAAAAAAAAAAAAAAAACAATATTAGTTTATCTTTAGTGCAAAATTAATTTTTTTACATAGGCTAACGACAGTAATATGAAATGACAATTTAAAAAAATTAAAATCAAAAACTATTTTAGTATAAAAATGTTACTGTTTTTTATCGGCCGGCTGTTGATTTTGTTTACTAACAACCGGTGAAAGCAAAATTCAGTTCCTTTTGGGTTGGGGGTGCTAATGGTGTCATGGTCCATAAATTTTACACAAAGCATAGGTATTTGTTTATTTGTAAACCTTTTTAATTAACTTCTTGTTACTGAAAAAAAATGGCGGAATATAGTGGTTTGGGTTTTGTGATGTAAGTCAATTGATTTTGTGTCACATCCTACTTGCACGGAGAGGTTGATAAATATATATTATCAAAAACTTATAGAAAGGCTGGTGTTTATTTTATTTTTAAAAGATACTTGAAAACATGATAAGTGATGTGTATAATATATTCAATATCATAGGTTGACCACAAAATGTCATGGTGGTATTATCAAAGAAAATATCAGTTGTACTCATATTTGAATGAAAGTTAAGTACCCTAGACTGGATACGTGATTTAAGTAGAAAAGTGGTTATAAGTAGCTACTTAATTTCGACGAATAAAACAGCACGTTCCATATTAAGTGCATGCCACCCGTTATGCAGTTAACTTCTCAGTAAATATTGTATTATATATATATATATATATATTATATATGTGTGTGTGGTGTGTGTGTGTGTGTGTGTGTGTTATTATTACTATTATTATTATTATTATTAATCCCACTAACTGTTGGCATACTTTTTAAGCTCGGAAATAAACACAAGATATGACATTTATATATAATGCGTGTGTGTGTGTGTGTGTGTGTGTATATATAATATATATATATAAATATATATTTGTGTGTGTGGTGTGTGTGTGTGTGTTTATTATTATTATTATTATTATATTATTATTTATTATTAACTCCACTAACGTGTTGGCAATACTTTTAAGCTCGGAAATAAACACAGATATGACATTTAGCAGACGACTGCTTACTAATGATAAATAACGACTTAGTGTACAAACATTTGTAAGTAAGTGTATGTGCGTAAGTGTGTTTATGTATTGGTATGTATTGGTATATGTGTTTGTTTCTTTGCATGTGTATGTATCTGCCCTACTATTTACCTATAGCTGGAGGGAGAATAGTTAGATTCATACCCTTGGGAAAGCTACGAATCCAACTATTTTCCCTCCAGCCATGAGTAAATAGTAGGACAGATTGGGCTCTTTAAACTTGGTGAGGTAACCAGTCTATGAGACAAAAACTCTGAATTGAAACCGGGTCACTACTAGAAGAGGCTCGAGCCTACTTAGTGATCTTTCTCAATTTAAAAAAAATAAAGAAATTAAAAAGAAATCTTTGTTGATTTGTATGTATGTATGTATGTATGTTTGTATAATAATAATAATAATAATAATAATAATAATAATAATAATAATGAAATTAAAACGGATCACCTTATCCCAGCAAGAAGACCAGACCTAGTGTTGATTAACAAAAAAGAAAGAACTTGTCAACTGGTGGATTTTTGCAGTGCCAGCGGATCACAGGGTGAAGTTAAAGGAAAATGAAAAAATTGACAAATATCTGGACCTTGCCAGAGAACGAAAAGTTAAGGGAATATGAAAGTGAAAGTTTATACCAATTTGTAATTGGTGCACTTTGAACAGTGCCAAAAGGATTAGAAAATGGTTTTGGAAAGTTTGGATATCAGAGGAAGGATTGAAACCATTCAGAACACTGCACTGCTGCAATCTGCCAGAATACTCAGAAGAGTCCTGGAGACCTGAGGAGACTTGCCTGTCACTCAGACTCCAGTGGAAAGACCATCAGCTAACACTGATGTGAAAACTCAAATAATAATAATGAGGAGACTTGTTGTCATTCCGACTCCGGTGAAAGACCATCAGCTAAAGCTGGTGTGAAAAACTAATAATAATAATAATAATAATAATAATAATAATAATAATAATAATAATAATGTTTGACTGGCTGATTGATTGATTTTTTTTATTTTAACGACATGTCAACCCGAACAGGGTTATTTAATGTCTAGAGGTTAGGGAATCGTGTTCATTGTACGTTCATATTTACATTTTTTGTGTAGCTGTTTAAGATTTTTTTCACACGATCCTATAAAATAAAACTAATTTTTAAACAGATAATTTTTATTTGACCCATATATTGGACCCAAAGAAGTACTATCACCTCAGGCCAAACCAATTATTAGTAGTAGAGAAGCTCTAGAACTCATTTTACAGACAAAAATAGATTACAAAAAGTTGCTATTTTTCACCAACCCACCAAATTTTGCGAGCTAAAAATCGACATAACTCCGCCAATTTTTGGAATTGGAGCTCAAATTTTGGGGGATTGTCTAACGTTAACAGTTCAAACCTTGGAAAAATTTCAGAAAAATTGAAGCGGGGGGTGGACAATTTTACTTTTTTCTGGAAGATTTGACATGAAATTACC
>CM042174.1:10371336-10381336 GCA_023376005.1 Doryteuthis pealeii
GTGCGCGCAGCGTGGTGCGTGCGCACGAGCGGGTGTGCGCGCGCTGTGTGTGTGTGTGTGCTTTTGTGTGGTGTGTACGAAGATCCAATTGGTGTGCATCTTGATATCCGGGTGTATATATGTATGTATTATATATATAGGTAGGGCGATTTTCAACTTTTTCAACTTTTCAACAAATTAGGGTAATGTAATGTATGTATGTAATGTAATGTATGTCAGGTCACTTGATGCGCTACTGGTACTATGTAATCCAGTACAAACCTGTTTCATAGTCGGGTCATCGGCGACTAAACCGGTAACCCCACAGATTTTATCTGATGAGGGAGGGTGGCTAGACATCATGCAGGCAGCGAAAACAAGACCTGTTCAAAGGGCAGAGGAAGTATTAGCTCAACGGCATCTAGAACTTTTTTTGGGGGGGGGTGTTGGACCCCTTATTCCTTGTTAGGTTATCCATCTAGGAGAAGGACAACTCTGATTTAACACCTGCAATTGACATGATTGCCAGTTATCTTGCTTAGGCTTGTCACTGGACAACAATCATGAAAATTTAGAGAGTGGTATTCGTGTTGTACAAGCGTTTACCACTATAATATCATGATGTACAAATGTTCCCTTCTTTTCTCTTTCATCTATCAGCCTCTCAAAAGTCCCATGACGATGGATGTGTGGCAACGTGTGCAGACCTGACCAGTTGGAAGCATGCAGTTACATATCTACACATTGGCGGCAGGAGTCTTATCCTAACATCGTTGTGTGTCTACCCGGACAGGGACTAAATCCCGGTGGAGACTCTTGTGTCTGAGCAGTCCTATTTAGGAGAGCACTGCTCACCCAAACTATTGGGAAGGTGCTAGAAAAGGTGCACTAAAAAATGACTGTCACCTCAACACTGGTAGTTTCCTGTAGCTAACGGTGGTTCATTTCTTGCAGGAAGAAAAGAAATATTAATAAACTTGATCGAATTAAACAACATTTCTTGCTGGAATGTAAGAACTTTGTTAGACCGTAATTCTACAGATCGCCCGGAAAGAAGAACAGCACTTGTGACAAAGGAACTCAGAGATTACAGATTGATATTGCTGCCCTATCGGAAAACCGATTGTCAGAATGAAGATCAGTTGACAGAAATATCAACGGGCTATAAACTCTTTGGGTTGGTAAGCCAAAAGGGCGAACGGCGGAGGGTGGTGTGGTTTTGCCCGTGAATAAAAAGACTGGTGAAGTTTTTGGAGTTGCCTACTAGCATCAGTGATCGCATTATGAAAACTGCGTATCCAGCTGCAGTTATGGACGGTACGTGACCTTTATTTTCTATAATATGCCCCGACCCTTCAAGCCAGTGAGGAGACTGCCATGACTTTTTATGAAGACCTTCGCAATGCTATTGTCTCTACACCAAAGGAGGAATAAACTGATTATGGGAGACTTTAATGCACGTGTTGGCAGGAATTTTTGAAATATGGGATGCACTTGGTCGTTATGGTATCGGGGGTAAATTCAAATGGACTTAAATTGCTTGAGTTCTGTTCTGAGCTCAATTTAACCATTTGTAATACTCTCTTTTCCGGCAAAAAACGTATCCATAAAATTACTTGGACCCACCCAAGATCAAAACATGGCCATATGATTGACTTCATCTTGACTCGCCGCCGTGACATTGGTGATGTCTGCAATGTGCGTGTTATGCGTAGTGCAGAGTGTGCGACACAGATCACAGTCTAGTGAGGGGTAGATTTAAACTCCGTGTTCGTAAAAAAGACTCGCATGCCTGGAGTAAAAACACCAAGGCGCCTAGAGTTGAGCAAGGTCAAGCAAATGGAAGTGAAGAAAAGACTGCATGAACATCTTGACAGTCTGGAATTTAATGGAACATGGGATAACTTCAGAGACCAAGTTTATTCCACTGGTGCAGCTGTTTGGCTTCAGATTTATGGAAACACGAGACTGGTTTGATGACAACTGTATTGCCATAGTCAGCTAATTGAAACAAAAAAGAAGTTATTTTATAAGTACACTTCATAGTAAGTCATCTCTCAAACCGTCTACTCTGAAGAAATATATTCAGTTCAAGCAGCTATATACAGCGTGAAATAAGGAGGATGAAAAATGAGTGGTGGTCTAAAATCTCCTCTGAAATTCAGAAGGCCTTAATAAAAAGGACCTAAAACTGTTCTATAGCCTCATGCGTACAGTTTTCGGTCCATTAACTTCTTCCATTGCTCCTCTAAGGTCAAAGGACAGCATCACCTTGATTAAGGAACCCGAAAAATCCTTCAACGATGGCAACAACACTTCACAGATTTATTTAATAACCCTTCAGTAGTCAGTGCTGATGTTCTGCAGAGTCTTCCTCAACAGGAGACCAAATATGAGAGGACCATTACCAACTTTTACAGAATTTGAAAATGGCTATCAAATAAATTAATTCTGGTAGGCGCCGGGTTTGATGGGCTTCCGGTGGAACTGTTGAAGTTAAAAGTTTTAATGTCAATCTTGCTCTGTTTGATCTCTTAACTCAATGTTGAACGGTTCTCCTCTACCAAATGAATGGATTGATGGTGCTTTGGTGTGTGTATATAAGGGCAAAGGAGATAAAGGTAGTTGCGATAACTACCGTGGAATCACACTTCTGAGTGCTGTTAGCAAGGTTCTCTCAAGAATCTTGTTGAATCGATTGCTTGTTTACATTTGCCCAGTAGTCATTCCTGAATCACAAAGTGGTTTTTAGGTCTGGCAGAGGAACAAACGACATGATATTTTCGGCTAGGCAGTACAAGAGAAGTGTATAGAGCAACAGGTCCCCTGTATCAGGTTTTTGTTGATTTGACGAAAGCTTTTGATACAGTCAACAGGGATGCACTTTGGACAATGTTGGGTAAAGTTGGGTGCCCACCGGTATTTGTGAGTGTACTCAAGCGGTTGCACAATGGTATGAAAGCTAAAATTGTCATGAGTGGTAGATTTCGGATGAAATACCAATAGATAACGGGGTTAAGCAGGGAGATGTCTTGGCCCCCAACACTATTCTCAATATTCTTTTCTGTAATATTATCTCATGCATTCAGCATTGTGAGAAAGGCGTCCTCTTGGAATTTTAGAACCACAGAAGAGTTTTTGACTTGAGAAGATTTAACTTCAAGTCTAAGACATCCTATGCACTTATCAGAGAGTTCCTTTACGCCGATGATGTTGACTTTCTGGCTCACACTGAGGAGGATGTTCAAGATATTGTGAACCTTTTTGCTGCCTCGTGCTCTGCTTTTGGATTAAAAATAAACTTGACAAAGACAAAGGTAATGTTTCACCCCCGTAAAGGGGAACCATATATCAAACCAACAATAGCCATTCATGGTACTTGTCTGGATGTAGTTGAGTCTTTTACATACTTAGGAAGTACACTAACTTGTGATGGATCTTTGGATGCTGAGATTCACCGCGCATCCAGAAGGCATCTGTGGCCTATGGAACGCTCGAAAAACGGTTATGGTCTAGTACCGGCATTACCCATAAAACAAAATTGAATGTTTATAGGTCCTGCGTGTGTTGAGTGTTTTATTGTACTCCTCGGAAACATGGACATTGTTTAGAAGACATCTGAAAATTCTTGAACACTTTTCATCAGAAATGTTTGAGACGTATTCTGGACATCAAGTGGAATTCCGAAACGCCTAACACAGAAGTCCTTGCAAGGGCAGGATGCTCAAGCATTGAAACTCTTATCATAACGGCTCAAATGCGTTGGGCAGGTCATGTTGTGCGTATGGGTGATGCTAGATTGCCAAAGCAACTCTTTTACGGTCAGCTGCGTGATGGCAAAAGGCCGCAGCATAAGCCTAAGAAGAGGTATATAAGGATTGCTTAAAAAACAACCTTGTAAAAATAAAAATAAGTCCTGACAACTGGGAAAAGCTGGCACTAAAGAGAACTGACTGGAGAGTTCATGTGGATGATGGCTGTACCAGTTATGAGAGTGAAAGAATCGTGCATGAAAACCTAAAGCGTCAATTTCGAAAGGGTTACACCTGTCATATTGGAGAGAGAACATGGAGGGTTGGAAGTGTCTGACATGTGGTCGAGTTTTGCTTTCGAGGGCTGGCTATGTCAATCATAGGAAATCTCACCTGGGTCAATCCATGCAGATTCCAGGAGTAAATAATGTGTTTTGTGCTATCTGTGGCAAGATCTGTAAGTCGGCTTCTGGTCTTAAGAGACATATGGTGGTGCATAAGCATCAAATTTTATCATCTGACTCATCTGATTCATCTGAATCATCTCATTCAACGGGAAGAAGTCTTTTCAATGTCATATTTGCGTCAAACTTTGTAGATCTGCAGCAGGTTTGATGAGTCATTTGAGGGCTCATGCAAGGAAGGGTTCTGGTGGTGGAGTTGTGGGATTGTGAGGGACGGCAATGATCTGTAAAGATTATGTTATTGCCATATGCCAATGTAATGTATGTATGTAATGTAATTTTTGGTATATAATGTAATGTATGTATGTATGTATATATTAGTGTAATGTAATGTATGTATGTATATATGTATGTATGTATGTATGTAATGTAATGT
This sequence comes from Doryteuthis pealeii, assembly GCA_023376005.1. Classification (NCBI taxonomy): domain Eukaryota; kingdom Metazoa; phylum Mollusca; class Cephalopoda; order Myopsida; family Loliginidae; genus Doryteuthis; species Doryteuthis pealeii. The sequence continues at coordinate 10,375,908 of CM042174.1, forward strand.
ATGTATGTAATGTAATTTTTGGTATGTAATGTAATGTATGTATGTATGTAATGTAATGTATGTATGTATGTATTAGGGTAATGTAATGTATGTATGTATGTAATGTAATGTATGTATGTATTAGGGTAATATATGTATGTATGTATGTAGGTTTGTAATGTAATGTATGTATGTATGTATTAGGTAATGTATGATGTATGTAGGTATGTAATGTAACGTATGTATGTATGTATGTATTAGGGTAGGGCGATTTTCAACGTTTTTTTTAGTATCAAAATGATTCAACCAGGGAAAGTTTGGTATTGTTATGATAAGTACTGACACGTTTGGTTTCTAACTTGCACCCATTTTTGAGCATTTAGTTTTAAAGATCGTCTAATATGAAGCCCTCCAAATTCCCCTTGTTTTTGATACATTTACACATGAAATTGTTTAAAAAAATCTTATAATTTCAATCCAGAAAAGTTTGTCAATTTATTTTTATTAAAATATAATGAATAAAGTATATCGAAAGTAACATTTAAAGGAAATTATAACCCCCACTCACCCTAACAGCTCAGACCAGCCGCCTTTTACCTCATTAATTGAAATACGTCAGTAATAACATTGCAAGATATGTTGCAGCGTTATTTTTTCTGTTATCAATAAAACTAAAGCAAACAAGTATGAACTCGGCTAGGAATAAATGAAGGATAATGATTTTAATGTAAGCTATCATTGTAATTTGAACACTCCTCTAAAAATCTATTGATTATTAGTAGGGTCTTTTAAGTTTCTATTTTATATAATAATTGTAAGGCATAAAGTTATTAAAGATATGTAAAAAATATATGAATGTTGTGAGGAAATAGCAACTTTTATCATGCCGGCATATCAAACTTCTCTACACAAAAACCCTTTGAAGCAAAGGAAGGCCTCATTTCATGGCATAAAACTTTTGTAAGTATATACCTATGCCTTGCTTCAATTCTATAGATCGATTAAAAGCTGCACTCGTTAATTTTACTGCCCTTTCTTATATATATATATATATAATATATAATATATATATATAAAGATTTTTTTGGATGTTTGTTTTTTATAGAAGCATTGTTGAATAAATTATTATTTATATTTTGCTTGAAGGCAATTATAATGCACGTATCGCATAAAATTCGATAATTATAGAAAATAATCTTGACAAGTTTAAACCCGGCAAAGGATGGTTCGCTATGCAGAACACCGTACAGACTGTTTCGACTTTATTAAGTCTCTTCAGCGGTGTATACTAACGACTCCCCTCCGACAGGAATCGAAACCGGGACTTCACAGGCATAGTCAGAGACCATATCCGTTCGGCCACCCGTACATAGCGAACAATCCCTGCGAAATTAACCTTGTCAGTGATACTACACGCCTCTACCATAGTAGGTAAAGTGGACGTTTATTAAGTAGTAAACAAACCCGGCCGTAAGCTCTTCGGCGAAGTGATATATTATATATATATATATATATATATATATATATATATATATATATATATATATATATATATATATGTATATATATATATATGTATATGTATATATATATATATATGTATATATATATATATATATATATATCATATATATATATATTATATATATATATATATAATATATATATATATATATATATATATATATATATATATCCTTCTTCTGAGTATTCGAGCCGATAGCAGCAGTGCAGTAGTCTGGATGGTCTCAATTCTCCCTCTGATTTCTAAATCTTCCGGTTTTCTTTTTTTTTGTGTGTGCACTTGGAACGGTACCAATAAACGCAAGACTTGAGGATCTAGAAATCAGAGGAAGAATTGAGACCATCCAGACTACTGCATTGCTGCTATCGGCTCGAATACTCAGAAGAGTCATGGAGACCTGAGGAGACTTGTTGTCACTCAGACTCCAGTGAAATACTATCAGCTAACGCTGATGTAAAAAACTCAAAAAGGAGTGATAAATAATAATAATAATAATAATAATAATAATAATAATAATAATAATAATAATAAACTAGACACGACTGTGTTGAGAATGTGATCCACTGGGAATTATGCAAAAAATTTAATTTTGACCATACAACAAAATGTATGCATAAACCAGAATCTGTTCTTGAGAACGAAACATATAAAATTCTCTGGGACTTAAACAAAAAAGAAAGAACTTGTCAACTGGTGGATTTTGCAGTTCCAGCAGATCACAGGGTAAAGCTAAAGGAAAATGAAAAAATGGACAAATATCTGGACCTTGCCAGAGAACTGAAAAAGGTATGGAATATGAAAGTGAAAGTTATACCAATTGTAGTTGGTGCACTTGGAACGGTCCCAAAAGGATTGGAAAAGGGGTTGGAAAGTTTGGAAATCAGAGGAAGAATTGAAACCATTCAGAACACTACACTGCTGCAATCTGCCAGAATACTCAGAAGAGTCCTGGAGACCTGAGGAGACTTGCTGTCACTCAGACTCCAGTGAAAGACCATCAGCTAACACTGATATGAAAACTCAAAAGGAGTAAATAATAATAATAATAATAATAATAATAATAATAATAATAATAATAATAATAATATAATATAATAATAATGAAATTTACGATTTGAATAAATCCATTTGAACGATTCTTAATCTAAATTCAGAAGAACGATAGAGATTAATTTTCTATCAATAATTCTACAGAAAAACCGAATTAAAAACTTTATTTTTAATTGTGCACAGCCGGTGCCGTGTGAAAAAAATCCCTCTGCAAATATAGATATTTCCTGTCAACTTAACGTTCACTTTCATTTATTGTGAGGAACATTAAATATTCATGAGACTCTTAACGATGTCAAATCATAAAATATATGACAGCCAATATGTTAAGATTTTGAAGTCTGGTGAAACATTATATTCTACAGTCATTGATATTGACGTTATGACAAAGATGTATGGATTAGTTTGAATTTTAATTGATGTAAATGAAAATAAAATCAACCTGACAATCTGTTTCTATGTTTTTCAGAGCCATTTTTCAAAGATATTACATTCTTGAAACATAATTTCATAATTGTATTATATGTTCTGATATAACATTGAGCGCTATCTCTATGCAAACACTTTTTCTTATTTACTGACCTTCAATATATATATATATATATATATATATATATATATATATATATATATATATATATATATATGTGTGTGTGTGAGGTGTGTGTGTGTGTGTGTTATGTATGTATGTATATGTGTTTGTGTTTGTGTCAGGTCGCTTGATGCGCTACTGGTACTATGTAATCCAGTACAACCTGTTTCATAGTCGGGTCATCGGCGACTAAACCGGTAACCCCACAGATTTTATCTGTTGAGGAGGGTGGCTAGACATCCTGCAGGACGAAAAATAAGACCTGTTCAAAGGCGGAGGAAGCTATTAGCTCAACGGCCATCTAGAACCTTTTTTTTTTTTTTTTTTTTTTTTTTTTTTTTTTGGGAGTGTTGGACCCCTTATTCCTTGTTAGGTTATCCATCTAGGAGAAGGACAACTCTGATTTAACACCTGCAATTGACATGATTGCCAGTTATCTTGTTTAGGCTTGTCACTGGACAACAATCATGAAATTTAGAGAGTGGTTCGTGTTGTACAAGCGCGTTTATAATATCATGATGTTGTTCCTTCTTTCTTTCTTTCATCTATCAGCCTCTCAAAAAGTCCCATGGCGATGGATGTGTGGCAACGTGTGCAGACCTGACCAGTTGGAAGCATGCAGTTACATATCTACACATTGGCGGCAGGAGTCTTATCCTAACATCGTTGTTTGTGTCTACCTGTGACAGAGACTAACCCCGGTGGAGACTCTTTGTGTCTGAGCAGTCCTATTTAGGAGAGCACTGCTCACCCAAACTATTGGGAAGGTGCTAGAAAAGGTGGCACTAAAAAAATGCCTGTCACCTCAACACTGGTTAGTTTCCTGCGGCTAACGGTGGTTCATTTCTTGCAGGAAGAAAAGAAATATTAATAAACTTGATCGAATTAAACTCAACATTTCTTGCTGGAATGTAAGAACTTTGTTAGACCGTAAATTCTACAGATCGCCCGGAAAGAAGAACAGCACTTGTGACAAAGGAACTTCAGAGATTACAGATTGATATTGCTGCCCTATCGGAAACCCGATTGTCAGATGAAGATCAGTTGACAGAAATATCAACGGGCTATAAACTCTTTTGGTTGGTAAGCCTAAGGGCGAACGGCGCGCGAGGGTGGTGTTGGTTTTGCCGTGAATAAAAGACTGTTGAAGTTTTTGGAGTTGCCTACTGGCATCAGTGATCGCATTATGAAACTGCGTATCCAGCTGCAGTATGGACGGTACGTGACCTTATTTCTATATATGCCCCGACCCTTCAAGCCAGTGAGGAGACTGCCATGACTTTTTATGAGGACCTTCGCAATGCTATTGTCTCTACACCAAAGGAGGATAAACTGATTATATTGGGAGACTTTAATGCACGTTTGGCAGAAATTTTGAAATATGGATGCACTTGGTCGTTATGGTATCGGTGGGTAAATTCAAATGGACTTAAATTGCTTGAGTTCTGTTCTGAGCTCAATTTAACCATTTGTAATACTCTTTTCCGGCAAAAACGTATCCATAAAATTACTTGGACCCACCCAAGATCAAAACATGGCCATATGATTGACTTCATCTTGACTCGCCGCCGTGACATTGGTGATGTCTGCAATGTGCGTGTTATGCGTAGTGCAGAGTGCGACACAGATCACAGTCTAGTGGGGTAGATTTAAACTCCGTGTTTCGTAAAAAGACTCGCATGCCTGGAGTAAAAACACCAAGGCGCCTAGAGTTGAGCAAGGTCAAGCAAATGGATGTGAAGGAAAGACTGTGAACATCTTGACAGTCTGGAATTTGATGGAACATGGGATAACTTCAGAGACCAAGTTTATTCCACTGGTGCAGCTGTTCTTGGCTTCAGAGTTAGGAAACATCGAGACTGGTTTGATGACAATGTAGTTGCCATAAGTCAGCTAATTGAAACAAAAAGAAGTTATTTTATAAGTACACTTCATAGTAAGTCATCTCTCAAACCGTCTACTCTGAGAAATATATTCAGTTCAAGCAGCTAATACAGCGTGAAATTAGGAGGATGAAAAATGAGTGGTGGTCTAAAATCTCCTCTGAAATTCAGAAGGCCTTTAATAAAAAGGACCTAAAGCTGTTCTATAGCCTCATGCGTACAGTTTTCGGTCCATTAACTTCTTCCATTGCTCCTCTAAGGTCAAAGGACAGCATCACCTTGATTAAGGAACCCGAAAAAATCCTTCAACGATGGCAACAACACTTCACGGATTTATTTAATAACCCTTCAGTAGTCAGTGCTGATGTTCTGCAGAGTCTTCCTCAACAGGAGACCAAAT
>CM042174.1:10386336-10401336 GCA_023376005.1 Doryteuthis pealeii
CTTAATGCTCTTCAGGGCTAAGATCTTAGCCCTGAAGAGCATTAAGCGAAACTAATAGTAGGTTCGTCTGACTCATTAGATTTATCTTTATATATATATATATATATATATATATATATATATATATATATATATATATATATGAAAAATAGATGGAATTTTACACCTTGAAGACTTTCATCTAAAACTCTACGGACTTATCAACGCCACAAGTAAATTTTGGAACTCTAACAACTTTCTTCAAATTACACTGTGGACTTGTATATTTTTAACAGCTGAAATATATCCTAAACTATTTTGATACCCACTTTACATTTTTTTATATAATTTTTACAACAAACTCTTTTGAGTTTTACTATAAACTATAATGCTTCTGATTTTTAAAAATTAAAAATAAAATTTATTTTATTTTTAAAACAGAACATGCATTTTTCAAAATTTCAGCGGTTGAATTCAGCGTTCGTTTTTGTAAACAGTCTTTTAACGGATATTTTTCTTCCCGTCTATGTCGCTCGTTGATGAAGACCAACTTATCGATTTAGTCGAAACAGATCTGTCAGCAATTACATAACAAACATCATATGTTTTTTCAAAATGTTAAATTTCATATATATATATATATATATATATATATATATATAACCGTCACATTTCTTAATACCCATCCCCTTCCGTTTAAATTGTTTCGTCTTGTTGCCAACATCTAAAAAATCCGCTACATTTGGATGACAAAAGGTATACATAGAGACATGACCGACATATATATGGCGCGAATGCCCACATTGGTGAATATTGTAACGGCTTTTGTTCTTTTTTTGCAGTATTAAGGTTTTTTGTTTTGTAAACTGATTTGACATTCCTCTCCGACCCAAACAACTACGGAGTGAATGAGCTCTGATGATGATTTTTGTAAAATCGAAATATTGATCAGTATCAGCTATGATTATATTATAAATTGTTTTCTTCTTTAACAGCATTGTGTGATGTTTTCATTCCACCTTTTCATACTCATATATATATATATATAAATCATTCCTTGTCGCTCTACCAGTAACTAGCAAACTGCATAAACCCTTGTCAAAAATCATCAATTTTCATATGTGACTGTTTCTTACACCTACCACTTTTTTTACAATATTTTTTTTTATACGATAACAATTTTTATAACTTGGAAATGAATTTAGGAGAAATCAATTAATAGGCCTCCGCAAGAGTTAGTTTAAGCTCGTAAGTGTTCTCTTGATCTCCCACCAGGATTGACACAAGGACTTTTTAACATGGGAATCCATGCACAAACTGAAGCTCATGAAGCAGCCAGTACAAAAAGTGCATGATCCCTTCAGCATTCCCCTTTTTGGCACCTCAGGCACTGGGTAATAAATTCGCCCTGCTCCTTTTTAAGATGGGAATCCATGCACAAACTGAACCTCATGAAGCAGCCAGTGCAAAAAGTGCATGATCCCTTCGACATTTTTAGGGCACCTCAGGCACTGGGTAATAAATTCGCCCCTGCCCCTTTTTAAGATGGGAATCCATGCACAAACTGAACCTCATGAAGCAGCCAGTGCAAAAAGTGCATGATCCCTTCGACATTCCCCTTTTAGGGCACCTCAGGCACTGGTAATAAATTCGCCCCTGCCCCTTTTTAAGATGGGAATCCATGCACAAACTGAACCTCATGAAGCAGCCAGTGCAAAAAGTGCATGATCCCTTCGACATTCCCCTTTTAGGCACCTCAGGCACTGGGTAATAAATTCGCCCCTGCCCCTTTTTAAGATGGGAATCCATGCACAAACTGAACCTCATGAAGCAGCCAGTGCAAAAAGTGCATGATCCCTTCGACATTCCCCTTTTAGGGCACCTCAGGCACTGGGTAATAAATTCGCCCCTGCCCCTTTTAAGATGGGAATCCATGCACAAACTGAACCTCATGAAGCAGCCAGTGCAAAAAGTGCATGATCCCTTCGACATTCCCCTTTTAGGGCACCTCAGGCACTGGGTAATAAATCCGCCACTGCCCCTTTTTAACATGGGAATCCATGCACAAACTGAAGCTCATGAAGCAGCCAGTGCAAAAAGTGCATGATCCCTTCGACATTCCCCTTTTAGGGCACCTCAGGCACTGGGTAATAAATCCGCCACTGCCCCTTTTTAACATGGGAATCCATGCACAAACTGAAGCTCATGAAGCAGCCAGTACAAAAAGTGCATGATCCCTTCAGCATCCCCCTTTTAGGGCACCTCAGGCACTGGGTAATAAATTCGCCACTGCCCCTTTTTAAGATGGGAATCCATGCACAAACTGAACCTCATGAAGCAGCCAGTACAAAAAGTGCATGATCCCTTCAGCATTCCCCTTTTAGGGCACCTCAGGCACTGGGTAATAAATCCGCCCCTGTCCCTTTTAAACAATGGGGCTAGTGTTGCATGGGGGGCGCCTCCCTGAGATCACATGGTTTAATTTTTTCGGATTTCATAAAATGAACGACACAAACATAAATTCATCTAAAGGTGAATAAGTTTCAAAATTTTCGTGAAAATTTGACTCTTAATTGATTTTTCATAGAATTAAAACAAATACTGTGACGTAAGCTGTGACATAGTTTCGGTTACAGACAAAAAGAGACCGGATCTCGATCATTAATAGATTATGAGGTTTTCACACCTGCCGTAGTCGGTGGTTCACAGGAGGCTGAGTGACAGCAAGTCTCCTGTGAACCACCAAATGAACCGAGTGAATACTCAGAAGAATCATGGAGTCCGAGGATACTTAACCGATCTTAACAGTGAATATCCAGAAGAGTCCTGGATACCCGCGGAGACTTAGTTGGTCTTAACAGTGCTGTAGTTTGGATTTTCTCGATTCTTCCTCTGATTTCCAGTTCACTCAAATTCTTTTCCATACCTTTGGGGGACCGTTCCGAGGTCATCGTTCTTGGCAGATACCGGCCCTCACTAGCTCAGCGTATAAGTAGCAGAGTGATCTGTGCGGTAAAGTAAGGAGCTGATGGTAGGTATGGCGTTCCACCCCAGACACTAAAAAACAATCCCATTCTTCTATGGCTAGTGAAAAGGAAATAGACCCCCCCCTCGCTGTCTGGCTGATACCGACATTAGTTCACCTCGACGACTTTACCTACTTTACTTACAGAAAATATGAAAAGTTGCAGAACTGCTCCTCTTCACAACCTTCCCTTTGATAATAAAAGCCAAAGCAAACGTCAATGTCTTCTTGCACTCTTCAGTCATGAAGGAAAAACTTCTTCTCTCGTGGGACGTATTCCATTTGGTGATCAATACGATTGTGTTACTTAAAAAGAAATCATTAAAATCAATTCTCTTAAGTGGATGAAGAACACAGCAAATGTTTCTGGAAATCTTTTCGGTAATTTGATTTTCCAAAAAAGCTAACTGAATGTCTGGAGGGGGTGAATATTTGATTAGCAATCAAATGATATAGAGTTTATTGATATTTCAATGCTTATTTACACTACCGTCAGAAGCACTATGTGTATTTGTCACTTAAAACATGGTATTAAGGAATATATTTCAAAACAAAAATTAAAACAAGAATTAAAAAGGAAAATAATCGCGAAGTGAATGTTCCAATTCATGAGAGGTCATGAATTGTGAACAGACCCTGTAGCTAAGAATTTAAATTGAGGTCTATCGATTTAGAATCAGGGAGTCCCCATGGAAAACTACCGGGGACTGCTGGTAACCCTTGACCCATAGAGGCACGCGATTTAACGCGCCATGACAGACACGTGATAGTTTAGATTAGATTCGACCCTAGCTTTGGAAGGAGAAAGACGTGATTGTCTTCCCTCCCGGGTCATCTCATAACCCGCGGTAGAAGGGATGGGTTAGAAGAAAATAAAGCTTGATCAAGCAAAACCGATATTGCGTTTATCAAATTAAGACAATGACCAGCTTAGCCCAGCCCAAGAAGAATTAGCAAAGAAGAAGAATCCAGCAGAAGTAGACAAGAACAACGCGATCAAAATAGAAGCAGTCAGTAACAAGCAGAGTACCAAATAAGAACATCTCCTCTCATCTGTGTCTCTGTCTCTGTCTGTCTCTCTCTCTATCACCCGAGTTGAACTCTCTCCACGATAATATACATCCCTATAAATACGGGTATGTAACATAAAAAAGTCTGTCAAAAGGTTAGTATGTATCAAGTGTCTAAAAAGTGACGAAAAATAAATTTTAGATTTCACTATTTGTAATTTGCAGCGTAGAGAAAAAAGCTAGATGGAAACAACACAAGAATGCTTCATACTGTTTTGAACAAATCATGGAAACAGAACCGGACAAAACTACACAAGAATTCTACGAGATTCTTTGAACAAGACAAATTAAACGACAACATTTTATCACTTCAACTCAGCAAGCAATTAAGAACTAAATTAAAATTTTTGTCATATATACAATTTTTCTTTTAGAAAAATAAGATTGTTTCAAAATACTCACGACTTAAAGGATACATTTTTAACTAAAATAAACGAACATTGTTATTTTTTGCGATTTAAAAAGAAATTTGATGAAGAATTTGCTAAATTATTTTCTTCTCACTCCCTCTCTTACTTCTCTCTCACTTGTGTTCCGAAAATCAATTTAGTCCGGTCTGTAAAGTTTTTAAATGTCATCCTTAGCAAGTTGAAAAGGGCTTAAAGAAAGTCCTATGTTATGGAATTCTTTGGTAAGCGTATAAGTCCTATCCTGCGTATTGGTAAAGCTCCAGTGATTTAATCTTATGTCCGTCGTCCATGAATATCACAGTAATTATGACCAGTAGGGTCGGTTTAAGTATTGTATCAACCCCATAGTACTGCCAGTGATTGGCCAAGAGTTAGATCACATGATTCTGGCCTAGTGTGTAAGTAGGAGCGGGCATTCATCACACACCTTATATATCAACATTCTCAACACGGTCATGGACCAGGTATTTCTGTTAGTAAATATAGATAAGAGATTTTTTAACTTTTTAAATCCCAGGCAATACCGGGTAGCTCTGCTAGTTAATCATAATAATTTTCTTCTTTATACATTTATACATGAGGTATTGAGTTAGGATGTGTAGTTAGATGCAGATAAATTTTAATTTTTAATCTTTTTTATTTATTCATTTTTCTGGACACTACGCCATCATCCTTAGTGGACGGAAAGGACCCAATTAAAAAAAATTGAGTTAGGATGTGTAGAGTTTTTTTTCTAATTATTATTAAGAACCTTTAATAGTTGTTACATTTATGAAATTTATATGCATTTGTAGTAATTTATTATGGGATAGAAGTAGTCTAACTTTTGACTATACCTGGGATTATTTGCTTCTAGAAAACTTCTGATGCTATCCTTAACTGTGTATTTTCTTTTTCTTGTATACATTGATGTTTATAATGACTAGCAAAATAAAAAACACCGTCCGGGCGATGTAAAAATAGATTTTTGAAACATATTGCCTGAGGGGGGGAGTTAAAAATTCAAGGTCAACGAGTTTGTACCCTAAGTAAGTAAAACCATCAAATTCATTAAAGGATTAAAAAATAAAACAATTTGAAATGTAAACTTTAAATATGTATTAAAATCAAACAAACTATATATAGATATATAATACCAGTCATGTATTTATTAAAACTTGTTTTAAAAAAACAATGAGCACTGTCTAATGTTGCATGTTCAAATTTTGAGTGTATTTATTCTATGTTATAACGATATTGGGTAATGTGCCGTAAACAGTGACGTAGTTTTTGTTACAGACAAAAACCGGAAGCGAATCTCCATTATTAATAGAAGTTCTAAAAAGCATTAATTTTAATGAGTCTGCTAATCTTTTAAATATGTTTACAAATTGATAACTCCTAACATTTGTAAAGTGTTACACACACACACACACACACACACACACACACATATATATATATGTATATATATATATATATATATATATATATATATATATATATTGACATTTCAGTCTCGGAAGACTATAATAAAGTTGTTGTACCCCTGAAGTTACAGCGCCTCCTGTGACTGTGAAGTCTGATGTTTGAAAAACATTCTTGACCAACGATGTCGCATTTGAAGGCTGTCCCTGAAGATGTGCCGGTGCTTTGTTGCTGCTGCATTCTTCTGGACCTCTTAGCTTCATGGTGTTGCATCAGGGTGACTTCTCTCTCTTTCTCTCTCTCTCTCTCTCTCTCACTCTCTCTCTCCCCCCTCTCTCTCTCTCTCTCTCTCTCTCTCTCTATATATATATATATATATATATATATATATATATATAAACTTTCTTTAATAACTAATACGCTAATCACAACAACCCTGTAAAAATAATAGACTCTTCTAATTAAAAACAAAATAGATAAAAGAACAAGAAAAAGGGAGAAAAAAGAACTAACACTAAAACATATACCCACCCCTGATGATGACTGAAGAAACAGTCGAAAGCGCTCGGACTGATAGTATGGAAAGAATCCCATTTCAACTAGATCCTGACATTAGAAAGATAGCCACAAAACTGAAAAATATACAAATCAAGATCATGAAAAAGAAATGTTCTGTGTTGTTTAATAACACCTGCCTACAATATATATATATATAATATATATATATATATATATATATATGTGTGTATATATGTGTGTGTGTGTGTGTGTGTGTTAACTCTATTTCAGTATAAAAATGTTTGTTCTTTCTTAATTCTATATTTTTTATGTTTATTATGTTGTATTGTCGGTCTAATTTTAAGCTTTATATTTAAGTTATCAGCACAAAACTTTGTGTGTACGTATGTATGTATAATTTTATGGTGAGCTCCTTTTTGGCAAAAAACCAAAACACAAGCCAAAAAACGGTTTCGTGATAGTGTGAAGGAGTGTCTAGTGTGCTTTGGTATTCCCGTCGATAATTGAGAGTCCCTGACATCTGATCGTGGGCAATGGAGGGCTGTGATATACAAGGGTGCAGAACTGTTTGAAGCTGCAAGGGTGGACCGAGCAAAACTCAGGAGAGCGTGCCGAAAACGAGAAACTCTGCCAGCCAATTCTGGTGATGTGCGGATCTGTGAGGAGTGTGACCGGGCCCTATTGTCAAAGGCGGGCTTGGTCAATCACATGAGAGCTACCCGACTGCAATTGTTGTCTCTACCATGCCACACTCTAAGACCCAGCATGATCCCCAACATGAGGACAATGATGAGTATACAACACCTGTCGACGCAGTCAGCACCAATCGTTATGTGTGCCTGATATGTTCAATGATATGCAGGACTTTGGCGGGATTAAAGAGTCATGAACGAGCCCACAAACGGACAATGGATGAAGGAGTGGCAGGCGTCTGACAAGAAGTTGCGATCACTATAAATTTGAGTACAGCCAGGAAATTTGGTATAAATAATTCTTGAGCCTAATGGTAAATCGTAACGTAATAAAAGTGTTGTTTCTTTGTCCCTGTTTTTAAATCCCAGGCAATAGCGGGTAGCTCTGCTAGTTTATCATAATAATCAGGAAGTTTTTTCTTTATCTTTTATTGACAAACAGTTTGAGTACAGCCAGGAAATTTGGTATGAATAATTCTTGAGCCTAATGGTAAATCTTAACGTAATAAAAGTATTGTTTCTTTGTTCCTGTCGGAAAAAGAATGAATTCCATTGATAGGTTGGAACTAACATCTAAAAATAAAATACTTCCTAGATCGATGTCGTATTTTTATTTGTAAATAATCCTTAAATGAATTCATTGTTTGTCAGAAGCAATAAATATTTCAAGCGAGTCTGATTTACCCGAGACTAAAAACCAAAAACAAAAAAAACTTTTCATTAATAATTAAAACTACATTAACCTTTACCTCGTTTTTTTTTCTTTTTAAAAACAGTCACATTGTTTTTATCACGATATTTATATCCAATGTTCGTGTGTGTCTGCTCTATTTGCCAATATCTTAAAAAGATCATTGACATTTCTTGGGTCTCTTCGTAAAATTGCCGTCTATTTTGAACAAGATCAAAATCGTTAAGATATAATCAGTAGAGAAAGAAGTAGAAATTTGATACGTAGAATTTTTTTTCTTGTCATTTTCGCTAACAAAAATCTAATCTATCTTCAATAAACAAACTAAATGTGTCTTTTTATTTGTTGGTTGGTTATTTTGTTTAATGGCATATGAACCTTTGTGGGCTATTTAATGCCAAATTTTGTTTTCTTGCATATATTATTTTATGGTAATTTAATACATTTTAAACAATTAAGTTCGACCAAAAAATCTTAAAAAAAAAAAAAAGAATACGTCAATGAGATTGATGTCCCTTGCCGTTTTGTTTGGGAAGAAACAGGAAGTAGATAGTCTGCCATTATTGAATCGCCGTAAATGATACCCTTTTTTTTCCCAAATTGTTCAAATCACTTGGACTGCATATTTTAACACGAAAATATCATAAAAATGTCTATTTAGTAACAATTAAGTTCATTTTGAATAATGCGCAAGTACAATTTTATTGTAGGAATTTAGTCACTTAAAGTTCAAGATTACCTTATTTTATATATTTTTCCCCAGGAGGGTCGTTACCGTTAAATAGAAAAATATAAAATCGGAACCGATTGACACTTATATAAACGGAAATAGAAAATAACAAGACAGTCTGTCCTTACCCACTCGGCATGTAAACACCAGAGACTCGACCAGCAGCCAAAGACGTCGCCTTCCATCACGGTGGGTGACTTTGTTCACGTCGTATGTGACGACCCTTTTTGATGGCACGTAGCATGATGGATTTGATGAACAGCGACTCCATCAACCGACCCAACGCTAGAGGTGATGATGTAACGTAGGTGCAAAGTTATACATACTTTGGATACAAATAACTCCGACGAAGGTTAATAGACAAACATTTAATAACACAGCACATGGATAACAGTTGATACAACGTTCATAGTGAAGAGTACATACAAAAAGGAGGTACACAAATCAAGATAGACACATTCATGAATGATACAGATATACAATAAAAGGCACAGACATGAGACTAGGAATAGTCCATGCTGTGAGGACTTACAGTAATGTAAGGGGGGCGTAGCCCCACGAGAGGGTTTAGATAGAATCTACCCCATGTGGCTCGTAGTTGCTGAAACTATAAAGAGACCGAAAGGATTTGAAACCGGCGCTTAAATACTGGTGCCCTAGCGGGCATCATCAAACTAAAAAGGGGCAGACAACTCCACCAGGCGAATACAAACAAACGCTACAATGATTACATCTAGAGACCATTTTGACCAGGTTGCCGACTACTATCCGAATATGATACCCATCCTGCCATTTCCACCAACAAACGAGACATTCGTCTTCAGGCTGTGAATAATTGACACCTTTCCTGATTTATCCAGTTTTCTACCGACCAACGACCACGGTATAAATTTCTTTGTTGTTATTAACTATATACCCTGTATTTGTTATTCCTCCATTTTTTACCTAACCTGCGTCTTTTCATTCATCGTTATACCAAATATTGTTACCGGGGTCGGCATCCGTTTCTCACCAGTCGGAATTCGTCTTCACCGACTGGAATTCGCTCACATCGACCCCCTACAATAGAAAGACTCAGACAGTTTGGGATTAACTTTCTTCATCCACTTTAACACTAAGATATTATCAAATTATAATCCAAGAGAAAATTCAAACAACTTTTTCATATGTGGATATAATTTTCCGATTGTATCAGTGTTTGATTCTTATTAAGCGTATTTCCGAAAAGATTATTTTCTAGACAAAAGATTACGAATAATGATACGGTCAATAATGTCCCAAGCTTGGATGTCTGATCTTCGGATTGACTGACTAAAAAATGATAGACTGAAGAAAGATAAGTAAAACTATTGCAACTGATTAAACTTTGATATAAAAGTACAAAAGCTGACACTGTGTAGGACATTCAATCTAAAATTATTCTAAACATCAGAAATAACTTTTGGTAATTTATGAGGAAGTGCGTCCCGGTCCCCTGCCTCCGAAATTGCTGCCTGGTGAATTTTAAAATAACGACCCCCAAACTTCGGCGCCACATCCGTGTTACTTGAAAGAAAACAACCAACTTAGGGCGTTAAATGTATTTTAGGGGGGAGGTGTTCTCTTTTTGTCTTAATTCTTGTTTATCTATAGAAATTTGTCGTAATTCGTGTTTACTTATCGTAATTTGTCGTTATTCTGGTTTATTTATCGTAATTCTTTTTTATTTATCGTAATAGAAGAAAATCTTAGTCTTTAATAGATAGATAGATAGATAGATATGAAGATGGATAGTTTTGAATAGACTGAGATAGATAGATAGATAAACAATAGGTAACACCTATTTTACCCCGTGAAATTTACCTCTCCCCTATATTTAACACAATGGAATTTGCAGAAGCTTGAGGTCGTTATTTCAAAATTCACCAGGCAGCAATTACGGAGGCAGGGGACCGGGACGCACTTCCTCATAAATTACCGAAATTTTTTTGCATTTCCTCTATAAATTGGCAAACGGTTTAATATATGTATTTACCTAACCTCTCCAGGGTGTGACACAAGGTCAATTTTCGGCGGAGTACTACTAGTTTGAATTCAGTTTTCCTTCTCCTAGACTGGTTGCCTGAACAAGGGTAAAGAACCCAGTCTTCCCCATTATTTATCCATAGTTTTAGGGAGAGAAAAAATAAATTCATGCCAGGAATTCAGCTCCATAGAGAATATAAAATCGAGGCAGCGATTACATTTCCTACAACGATAACCATTATGCTAACCACGCCACCATAAACTGACAATATTGTAAAAATGGACATTGTTTAGAAAAAGGAAAGTGTCATTTTATTGACAAAAGACAATATAGAATGTTTCATTGTTGTTTAGAAAGTTCTGCTGAATCTGACACCTGCTTACGGTACTTACGATTAGTTTAAGTGATCAGCCAATTAAACAGTAAACATTGAGGAAATAAATGAAAATTTAGACATTTCTTCAGTGCTAGAAGTTCATATAGCTGACATAACGTACAAATGTAACCACAAAAGTATATATTTACCAACCACTCCGCACAAGCAGGATGTGACACAAGGTCAATTTCTTTAGCGAAGTTTGACAGGTTTGAATTCAGAGTTCTTTTAACCTCCTCGGTTTGTCGTGTTGAGTTCTCTGGGTTCTTCTTCATTGGATCTGTATAGTGTGTCGTACCACTCCGCTTCCATCGTAGTTGTTTTCATAAAATCAGGAACACGGAGACTTAGTTTATTTGGGGTACACATACCTTTATTTACCGAGACCCAACCTCCTCGGTTGGCCGTGTTGAGTTCTCCGGCTTCTTCTTCGTTGGGTCTGTATAGAGTGTCGTACCACTCTGCTTCCATCCTAGTTGTTCTCATAAAATCGGGAACACGGAGACTTAGTTTATTTGGGGTACACATACCTTTATTTACCGAGATTAAACCTCCTCGGTTGGCCGCGTTGAGCTCTGTGTTCTTCTCCATTGGGTCTGTATAGTGTGTCGTACCACTCCAACCATTATTTTATTTCATGCGAGTTTTTTTTTATTGTAGTCTGAGTGGTAACAAGTCTTCTCAGTTCGCCAGGACTCTTCTAAGTATCCTAGCTATTTTAGTGGTGCCCACAAGGATTTATATGCCGTTGAATGCCAACCAACTAACACAAAAATTGTTTCTACCAAAAAAGTTAATGAAAATTTCTACCAAGTTGATAAAATATCTAACCTAAAAAATATTCCCAGACATTTTAATACATATGAAATTAATGGAAATTATTCCTACAAATTTATTAATGAAATCCTCTATCTATACATATATAAAGGGGCAGTTGTGTGTATATGTATGCCCGGAGGAAACTTTGAAAATAAAACAATTAACGACAAAGTAAATATATATACATTAAATATCACCAGGGCTTGGTTTTTTAGTAAAAATGATAAAGATTTGACTTATATTCGTGAAGTTAATTGAAAAATAAAAATTAAATGATAACAGCATGGATTTTTTTTCATTTAATATTTTAGATAGTAGACATTAACATTTCTTTTCAGAGTAGCTGGATTAATGCATGGTCTATTTTTTTTTACATAGGGATTTAAATGGGGCATCACATGAGGATTCAACTCACGATTCAGTAATAATTGATCTGCGGGACTAATTTAAAAAAATCCCTCTCTACCCAGGCGACGCCGGATAGCCGCTGCTAGTATATCTATAAATGGGAAACCATGCCAACAATCCAACGGAAAACAATTATCTTGGTTTCGGTTACGAATATGTCTAATGAACTATATTAACAGAAACACTGGAATTCTTAATGTTAGAACATTTCGGCTATACGATATTGATTCATTGGAAGCCACTTCAAAAGTGAGAATTATTGCTACTTCGGCCTCTTGATGTTGTTGCCCTTTGGACTAAAGGCATCAAGAGTCTCATCCTCACGCCTACTTCAGCAAGTTCGACACAAAAGGGGAAAACACTATACTAGGCGAGTTGACTGTAGTTTAGATATAGAAAGTAAAGACCGAAAAATTGCTTACCTTAACAGGAAGAAAGAAAAAAGTGAAGTCGAATATTTTATATGTATTAGACCAGAAATGAGGAGGATTGTGGGATCAGGATTGGAGTGACGACATGCATAAAAGACTAAGAAAAGAGACAGTTGAGACCGTTTTTTGATCAAAGGCAAACTGAGCTAATTGTGAGCACTGTGAAAGAGGGTGAACTTGGAGTGCGAGATAAAGAAAGAGGGAGAGAAGCTGTCAGAGAAAGAAAGAAGGACGAAACTGTTAAAGAAATCTCCTATCTATGTAGTTTAAATATAGAAAATAAAAGCTGAAAAATCGTTCACCTTAACAGGAAAATAGGAAAAAGTGAAGTCGAACGTGAGCGAATATTTTATATGTATTTGACCAAAAATGAGGAGGATTGTAGAAGCGTGATTGGAGTGCTGATATATATATATATATATATATATATATATATATATATATATATATATATATATATATACCAATTTATACTATTTTTATTAACCAGAAAGAGAGAAAAGCTACCAGAAAAAGAAAAAGTGTATAAAGGTTTGAATTCAGAATTTTCCTTCTCATTGATTGGTTGCCATAGTAAGGATAAAGAGCCTAGTCTGTCTTACTATTTAAACATAGCTGGGGGACAAATAATTGGATTCTTACAAAAAATGCGAATATGAACGTATAATGAACGCGATTCACTAACCTCTAGGCATGCAATAACACTAGACAGGTTGATATTACGTTAAAAACTTCCAGCTTATGCAGAGGATCATTTTGACCTAGGTTCGTATTCAGAAAACATTGAACGTTAACTGGGAAATGTAAAATATTTCTATATCTTATAAATACTAGAAAAATTATGCAACCTCTGGGTGCAAGTATTCAAGTTCTAATGTAATGAAATATATTAAATTAAAAAGACTAATGAAACTAAATAAGAATGTAGATGAAATTATTTAAAACAAAGGGTTATCATCGATAAATAGAACAACTTTGAAACTAATTCTTCCATCATTTTCCATCTCTCCCGTCTTCCATTGCTAAATTTTCCTAATTTAACTATTTAGTTAAAATAGGAAGTAAAGAATAAAATTACAGTTATTTCTTCTTGTTAATGGATTTCTTTTAAGATTTATCCCCGAGATTTTTGCTCATGTTCATTAAAATAAAACCAAACAATTAGAAATCAATAATACTATGCACACATTTATTAATATCAAATTTTTAATATCAATATGCAAATTAGCCTTCACGTTAATATTGTAAACCGCTATTTTATTGTACATATAAATACAATTGCTAGTTAGTAGTATGTAGATATGGCCAACAGTATTAGTAATAATTAACAACTTTATTAATAATCAGGTTTAAATAAAAATAAACTCATGGGGAATGTGATGTAAATTACCAAGGGAAATATGCCTTGAGTAGTAATATAGTTTCGGTTACAGACAGTAAAACACACAATCTTCATTATAATAAAATGACGCAATTTCAGGATTATCAAAATATTTTTGCAATATTTTTTAACCGCACGAGTAAACTAGTTGTAGAAACACTTTTCTTTGCCTGAAGCGCTCAGTTTAATATATTTACAACGTTTACAGACATAAATATCTGCAGAAGTCAATGGGTTTAGTAGGGGGAGGGTTAATCGGCCAAGGAATCGGGAAGTGCCCGGGGGCTTAAGGTGCCAAGAGGCTTAAAGTAAAAAAAAAGTTTAATTTTTCAAGAAGTTCCAGATCAATCTATGTGTTATATATATTTACCAACAAACCCTCCATACTATTATATACCCCACATCGGGTATACAAGATATATATATATATATATATATATATATATATATAATATATATATATATATTAAATTTTGTGTATTTTGGCAGCAAATTATTCGTAAGACATGTGTTATTGAATACCACGGAGTATTCTTTTTTCATTTTTTGTATGGATATTTTAATAAAATTTTAATAAAATAATAAAATTTTAATAAAATAGCCTTTAAAGTCGGAGACAACGTATTAAATATCTTCAATAACTAACACTCACCTAACCCCCCTCTTAAAAATAATAGACTCTCTGAATTAGATAAAAGCATAGATAACAAAACTAAAATCAACTAAAAACCAAATTACATAACCCCATGAATACGACTGGAGCAACAGTCGAAAGCGCTCGGGAAATAAGTATGAAAAATATCATGAATCAACTCGATCCAGATTCAAAAAGGATAGCCAGAAGACTGGAAAAAATATCCATACAAAAAATGAAAAAAGAATACTCCGTGTTGTTCAATAACACATGTCTTACGAATATATATATATATATATATAGAGAGAGAGAGAGAGAGAGAGAGAGAAAGAGAGAGAGAGAGGGGAGAGAGAGAGAGAGGATGATCTTACTTGATTCTTGTTAACTTCATTACTCTGGTTCTGCCACCATGTTCCTGTCTAG
>CM042174.1:10406336-10433836 GCA_023376005.1 Doryteuthis pealeii
ATAGGTATTTGTTTATTTGTAAACCTTTTAATTAACTTCTTGTTACTGAAAAAAAAATGGCGAGAATATAGTGGTTTTGGGTTTTGTGATGTAAGCAATTGATTTTGTGTCACATCCTACTTGCACGGAGAGGTTGATAAATATATATTATCAAAAACTTATAGAAAGGCTGGTGTTTATTTTATTTTTAAAAGATACTTGAAAAACATGATAAGTGATGTGTATAATATATTCAATATCATAGGTTGACCACAAAATGTCATGGTGGTATTATCAAAGAAAAGATTAGTTGTACTCATATTTGAATGAAAGTTAAGTACCCCTAGACTGGATACGTGATTTAAGTAGAAAAGTGGTTATAAGTAGCTACTTAATTTCGACGAATAAAACAGCACGTTCCACTATTAAGTGCATGCCACCCGTATATGCAGTTAACATTCTACAGTAAATATTGTATTATATATATATATATATATATATATATATATATATATATATATATATATATATATATATGTGTGTGTGTGTTATTATTATTATTATTATTATTATTATTATTATTATTATTATTAACTCCCACTAACGTGTTGGCAATACATTTTAAGCTCGGAAATAAACACAAGATATGACATTTAGCAGACGACTGCTTACTAAATGAATAAATAACGACTTAGTGTACAAACATTTGTAAGTAAGTGTATGTGTGTAAGTGTGTTTATGTATAGGTATGTATTGGTATATGTGTTTGTTTCTTTGCATGTGTATGTATCTGCCCTACTATTTACCTATAGCTGGAGGGAGAATAGTGTTGTGAGGTTAGTCCCAACAGTAAAAAGAAGTCAAGTCGAGATGGGGTAAAATAAGACAAGTGTATTTACAATTAATGGTACATGTACGACTAGCTTGTCGTTAACGGGAACAGTGCTCCCTTCCACTCGGTGTCTCACCATTTATAGTGAGAACCGGTGCATGTTCTCCACTGTAGGAACGGCCGGTACAACACCCCCCTTTGAAAATATCCCGTCTGGGGATTAATAACGTTTTTGTTTGGGGTTCACCATAATCAACTCAGTCGATTTCCGTTTTCTTTTTGATCTATTCTCAGGAGTAGTCTCTGGTATGGGCACCTGAAAAGTATCAAACACTGTGTCCATGATGTCCTCTTCGGGTGATATGGTCACCTCACTGTTCGAGTATCTTTTCCGGATTTGGTTAGTGTGACGTTTGTGCACGAAATCTGGTCCCTTAATCATATAGACCATGTTGCCTATTTGTTTATCCACAGTGCCGGACTCCCAGAAAGTCCTATTGTTTTTGTGAATCTTAAAAAAGATTTTTTCACCAACTTTATACCGTTTTTTTGTTATCGGTTTTTTTCGCTTGGGATTATGTGCCAGAAACAAGTCTGACGTTAAGATATTTTTAATTTTCTTTTTCTTAGCATAAACTGTAGGTGAACTCCACTCGATTTTTGAAATGACACCCATGTTTTCGAGTCTTTCTAGTTCACCGTTTATTTGCTCTATAGCAGCGTATGGAACATTTCTTTTCTTTCTGAACACTGGCTGTTCATTCAATTTGACTTCAAATCTTGCAACCGCTTTCGTACACCTTCCAAGACCCCCTGAAAATACGTCTGGAAAATTTTCTTTTAATTCCCTCTTGAGTTTTTCTGCCTCCGCATTTGAATCCTCAACCTTTTGGCAAAAAGAACTTAAAGGCAGATCCCATAGTCTAAACTTTTCGATCAGATCAGTTCCAAAGAGGTTATTTGATTTTCGCATGACGAAGATTTTGGCTTTTTCGGTCTTATTCTGGAAAGAAATATTCGTCAATAATTCCCCCTCGAAGGTTATTTTTTCACCACTGACACTTCTCGCCGTTTTTTGTGATTTGATCATAGTGGGTCGCCCAAGCTTCTTCCATGTCTGTACATTAATGATGGAAATGTCAGACCCACTATCAAGCTGAAGTCTTACTTTCTTTTTAAACATTTTGACCTGTACATATTTCCGGATATTTTGTTCCTCAGGTTCAATTTTTGTCAGTTTAATGGATGTCTTTCTACCAGATTTTCTTTTACAACATGATGCCTTATGACCCTTTTGGTGGCAGTTGTAACATTGTTTAAATTTGTAGGGACACTCATTATACCAATGTTTGTCGCCACACCTCCAACACGGTCCCGGTGGATTTTTACCATGTTTTTTTCTCTGGTTATTTGTTGAAGTCAATTTTTTCTTCTGATGGATCTTTTTAATGTGCGACACTCCGCTTTCCTCTATGTCACGACTGTCCTGTTTTAACGCAACAAAACGTTCACAGTCTTCCGCTAGGTTTTGAAGTGTTAGATTCGGTACACTTTCGAGTTTATTTAACACACGACGTCTGATTTCAGAGTCTTTATTTAAGACCAGACCTTGCACGAATATTAAACATTTAAAATTATCTGATGATAATTCCTCAAGTTTGAAATCGTCGCAATGCTTATTCACTATACTTGCATACGTAGTGTAGTCGTCTTCCTCTCTTCTAGTGACATTCATACACTTATATCTCCTGTGAAAAAGAGAAGTTTTTGTCGAAAACAGTTCTGTTAGTAAAGTAACTGTTTCTTGGAAGTTCAACTCACTGGTCTTTTTTGGAAGGATAAAATTCACGAACTTTGTATGCTCGGCAGCCCCTAATTTTCTTAGCAAAAATCTAACTTTTTTAGAGTCTGTCCATGTACTGCAGTCCGATACAAAAATATCCTCATATCTTCTATAGAAGTGCTCAAAAGTGACATCGTCTTCTGGATTATATTTGAAATTTTCAATAGCGTTCCACACAGCCGTCTGGGAGAATGCATTATGATTCTCGCTTGCTTTCGATAACTGTGTTGCCTCTAAAAATTTCCTCTGTTCCTCCTGTGTTTTTACCAAAAGTTCTTCGAAGTGTCTCTGCTGTTGTAGCAGTCTTTCTTGGAATTTTTCTTCCAGTGTGGTCGCAAGCTCTTTTTGTTCAGCATTTATTTTTCTTTGGGCTTTTTGCTGGTCCAAAAGCTCTCTTTTAAATTTCTCCTCACTTTCAATTCGTTTTCTTTCTAGTTCTAATTGTTGTTCGGTTTGGAATTTAACTAATTGAAGAAGAGAATCTTTGAATTCAGTATCCATCATATCTTTTACACTTGTACAATTCAGTTTTCCGTTCAACGTGCTTAATTAGTTGTTCAACTAATACAGTTTTAGTTCCAGTTCTTTTGTTTGAAAATAGAAACTAAATAAAAAGTCTTTTTTTTCTTCTTTTCTGCACGTAAAAACAAAGTCCGACCAATAGCTTTTTTTTTTCCTTTTCTGCATGTAAAAAAACAGTCCGACCAATAGATTCTGTTCAACACAAATGAAAAAAAACACAGCTTTTATTTCAATTTGTGTTCTTACACACAGCAAAATAAAGTTCGTCGCTATAAGCATAATAAGACTAGTTTTATCGTAATCTTTTTTTTTTTTTTTTTTTTAACCCCCACTTTTTTTAAAATTCTGACTTGCTTATTTAACGTCTTTTGTTTAGAAACACAAATGACTTACGCGAATATTTTTTTTCTTGTCTGCCTTTTCTTTCCCTTGGCCAATTTGGTAGACCGTTTTAATAAATAGTCAAGCGAATTTTGCTCTAATAAATAGTCAAGCGAATTTTGCTCAAACAATTATCTTAACGAGTCAGTGAACTTAAAAAATTTAAAGTCTTACCGTGAACAGATTTCTCGAATCTGGAGAAGGCAGTCAACTTTTTTTTTCTTTTGAACACTTAAGGTGTCAGTATATTCAATTAACTTAATAATTGAGAATATTTTTCGCGTTCTTTTTGAATTTTGCAGTAATTACTTTGCTGTTAACTCTGAATCCAAAAATCTGTTTGCAATGACGAAGCTGTTTTCCGTGAAGATCCTGTATATCAATCACTTTAGGTGATTTTTCTTTCAGTGAACTCGTTCCGACTACTCGTCGCCAAACTGTTGTGAGGTTAGTCCCAACAGTAAAAAGAAGTCAAGTCGAGATGGGGTAAAATAAGACAAGTGTATTTACAATTAATGGTACATGTACGACTAGCTTGTCGTTAACGGGAACAGTGCTCCCTTCCACTCGGTGTCTCACCATTTATAGTGAGAACCGGTGCATGTTCTCCACTGTAGGAACGGCCGGTACAACAAATAGTTAGATTCATACCCTTGGGAAAGCTACGAATCCAACTATTTTCCCTCCAGCCATGAGTAAATAGTAGGACAGATTGGGCTCTTTAAACTTGGTTAGGTAACCAGTCTATGAGACAAAAACTCTGAATTGAAACCGGGTCACTACTAGAAGAGGCTCGAGCCTACTTAGTGATCTTTCTCAATTTAAAAAAAAATAAAGAAATTAAAAA
The DNA here is from genome assembly GCA_023376005.1 of Doryteuthis pealeii. Taxonomy (NCBI): domain Eukaryota; kingdom Metazoa; phylum Mollusca; class Cephalopoda; order Myopsida; family Loliginidae; genus Doryteuthis; species Doryteuthis pealeii. The sequence goes on from CM042174.1 coordinate 10,410,741, forward strand.
GAAATCTTTGTTGATTTGTATGTATGTATGTATGTATGTATGTTTGTATAATAATAATAATAATAATAATAATAATAATAATAATAATAATAATGAGGAGACTTGTTGTCATTCCGACTCCGGTGAAAGACCATCAGCTAACGCTGGTGTGAAAAACTAATAATAATAATAATAATAATAATGTTTGACTGGCTGATTGATTGATGTTTTTTATTTTAACGACATGTCAACCCGAACAGGGTTATTTAATGTCTAGAGGTTAGGGAATCGTGTTCATTGTACGTTCATATTTACATTTTTTGTGTAGCTGTTTAAGATTTTTTTCACACGGTCTTATAGAATAAAACTAATTTTTAAACAGATAATTTTTATTTGACCCATAGATTGGACCCAAAGAAGTACTATCATCTTAGGCCAAACCAATTTTTAGTAGTAGGGAAGCTCTAGAACTCATTTTACTGACAAAAATAGATTACAAAAAGTTGCTATTTTTCGCCAACCCCACCAAATTTGGAGAGCTAAAAATCGACATAACTCCGCCAATTTTTGGAATTGGAAGCTCAAATTTTGTGGATTGTCTAACGTTAACATAGTTCACACCTGGAAAAACTTCAGAAAAATTGAAGGGGTGGGTGACTATTTTACTTTTTTCTGGAAGATTTGACATGAAATTACCCACGTGTATGAATGTGTGCATATGTGTGCGTTTATTTGCATTTGTGAGTATGTGTGTATGTTTGCATGTGAGTGTATGTTAGATTACATGTGTATGAATATATATGCATCTAATCTATCTATCTATCTATTTATATCTGTAATGAAATATGGGCATAGTAATAGTTTAACTAAAAGCTTTATTGAAATACTAGAAGTGGCTACACGGCATCGTCAGGGTAGGGGGTAGCAAAAAATTTAGCCCCACAGGTCCATTATTACTGAATCACAAATTAGATCCTCGCAGTATGCCCCATTAAAATCCTTATGTAAAAAGAAGACCTTGCGTTGATCCAGCAACTCTGAAAAGAAAAATTAATGTCTACTATTTAGAATATTAAAGGCAAAAGAAATTCTATGCTGCTATCATTTAAATCTTATTTTTCATCTTCACAAATATAAATCAAGCCTTCATTATTATTTGCTCATAAAACCAAGCCCTGGTGATATTAAGTGTGTATATATATTTACTTTGTCGTTAATTGTTTTATTTTCGAAGTTTGAATGTATATGCATGTATGTACGTTTATTTGCATATGTGTGTATGTGTACATGTGTTTGTAGTAATATTTTCTACTGACTCGAAAATGTTGCCATGTGATCCCAATGGCGAAAAGTAACGACAGACCTAATGGCAAAAAAAAATAAAAATAATAAATAAAAATAAAAATAAATAAATAAATAAATAAAAAAGTTTCACGTTTATTTCACCTATTACATTCATCAGTTCTGTTCGGTCCCCAAAAGAATGTGGCTTGACCCAGTCGGTGGATGAAAAGGGACCTACTTTCTCATTAATAAGTGGTTGCCCCAGGGCAGTTTCTTTTAAGTTCCAACCATTCGGTTTTTCCCTTCGAAAGTTCATTGTCCTCTTCCCAGAATTTATATCTCTCAAATCCCAAGTGATTGCCTCTAGCCAATCAGGGGATGTTCACTCAATTCCAATTTTTCCCAGGCTTTTGCATCGGCGGTCACGAACTTTCGCCTGTCCTCTACAATTATACCCCCGCAAATGTTGGATACATCTGCTATCCAGATTGCCGAGGGTCGTGTAAGTTACAGTGTGTGTTTTCTTTTTGTGTGTGTGTCTGTGTGCTTTTCAAGAATCATATAAACTTGTAGGTTAATATATGTATACAAATCGCTATTGATACATATATCTACACTGATATATTGTAGAGGTCAGGGTTACCACTTTGTAGTGCCAACAAATATTAATTAAATGACGAACCACTTTGTAGAGGTTTACGAGACGTGTTCAGTGTTATAAGAAATGACGATAAAATAACAAGACACAATTTAGGCAGGAAATACGGAGAAATGATAAAAACAAAGCATGTATTTATAAATAACAAATAAATTTATTCGGAGAATAAATTCGCAATAATCAACAAATATGTGAATGTTAAAAAAAAATGTGGAAAAAATTCGTATATAGAATTTAGAGAAGTTTGATAAGAAGTGTCTGGAAATTCGTCAAAATTCGATCAGACGTAGACCAGAAATGAAAAATGAAGTTTTGTGAATACGACCTGAGAAATGGATTGGTAATGTTAATTGCTGTGGCCGATGATGATAGACAGTAGTAAACGCTGACAGTGGTGGCGCTATGTTTTGGTGTTCATCAAGTTGATTCGTTCGCTCGGACATCTGTTTCTTAAATTGAGAAGAAATTGTTGTTGTCGTCTCGGAGTAGCGTGTGATCTGTTTGGCAGCGAAATGGAATCTGAGATTGTTAATTTTTTTTGTCTGTAATTCTAAATACGATCGGATAGTAATCAATTTTTTGGCGCTTACGCGCAGACGTAGTTGAAAACAATCCCGATCGGCTAATCGAATTCTGACTAATGTATAAACATTTGTTTTAATCTCTTTTCCTTAAGTTTGGAAAATAATTGTGTTTGTGTGTTTTGTTTTAATCTCTTTTCCTTAAGTTTGGGAAAAGAAATGTGTTTGTCTGTTTATACTTATTTCGATATAAAATATAGGATTTTATCTTACAATATCTACAGGAGTTTCAGAACCACTTTCACCAATAGAAACTCGCTGTAGAAAATTAACCTTTCATTCATTATTCATTTCTGTCTTTTGTAAAGACAGTTCCAGTTTCGATACTTTTCTAAAAAACTCAACTCATATTTATTTGTTTATAACGATAATAATTTAACTTAGTTTATATGGTAACTAGTTCCCACATCTGGGCTCTGTCAGGGGAGGTTAACCCATATTTTTCATAATATTCACTTGAAAGGCCTTATTTTAAAAAGACTGGACCATATTACCTTTAGGCACCCCTTTTTGATCTCGATTAAGAAAGGACATGTTTTTCATTTACACCTTCAATATCCGATTGTTTGTTAGGGGTTATGATTAGGGGTTAGGGTTAGGGTTAGAGGTTAGGGTTAGGGGTTAGTTTTATAATTTGAAAAAAATCTAAAAATCAAACAACCGATATTGACGGTGTACATGAAAAACATTCACTTTCTTAATCGAGATCAAAAAGGGGTGCCAAAAGGTCCCGATAATATTTTAACTCAGTCTTAGTTTACATGGTAACTAGTTCTCACTTCCGGGCTCTGTCAGGGGAGGGTAACCCATATTTTTCATATTATCCCCTTGAAATACCTTATTTTAAAAAGATTCATGTAACGGCCATTGATGTATTGTGATGTGAGCAACTGCCTGGTTCACGCAGAAGACTCATTCACACTTATAAATGTAAGCTTCATAACTTCAGAGAGCAAACATCATTTCAAATTGCCAAGAGAGACTCAGCAATTCAGATAGTTATCTCCCCTTGGATAAGCCACCTATATATAATCATTGTCATCTGCCCAGAGTTTATATCTCTCAAATCCCAAGTGATTGCCTCTAGCCAATCAAGGAGTGTCCACTAAATTCCAACTTTTCGCAGGGTTTTGCGTTGGCGGTTACGAACTTTTACCTGTCCTCTATAATTATACCGCCGCAAATTCTTGGTACATCTGCTATCCAGAGGGCCAAGTTCCACCCAAACTAACCCCAGTTGTGTTATCTATCTATCTATCTATCTATCTATCTCTCTCTCTATATATATATAAAGGAATTTGCATTAATTTTTGTCGAGAGGAAACTTTGAAAATAAAACAATTAAGGATAAAGTAAATATATATATATATACATTCACTATCACCAGGGCTAGGTTTTTGAGCAAACATAATGAAGATTTCATTTATATTTGGGAAGATATTTAAAAATTAAAGTTTGTATAGTAACAGAAAGTAATTGGAATATGATGTTGATTGATTGAATTAATCGCCTCATTTATATATATATATATATTTCAATTGTAAATTATTGAATTAAAATTTCTTACCATATTGTTATATATTTACGTGGGGATTTTATGGGGCATCCAGTGAGGATCTAACTTGTGATAAGTAATAATGGATCTGTGAGACTAACTTTTAAAAATCCCCCATCTACATAGGCGACGCCAGGTAGCCACTTCTAGTACATATATATAAAGGGCAGTTGTATGAATCTGTATGTCCGGAGGAAACTTCGAAAATAAAATAATTAACATCAAAGTAATTATATATACACTTAATATCACCAGGGCTTGGTTCTTGAGCAAAAATAATGAAGGCTTGATTTATATTCGTGAAGATAAATAAAAAATGAAATATAAATGATAGCAGCATAGAATTTCTTTTGCATTTAATATTCTAAATAGTAGATATTAATTTTTCTTTTCAGAGTTGCTGGATCAACGCAAGGGCTTCTTTTTGCATAAGGTTTTAATGGGGCATACTGCGAGGATCTAATTTGTGATTTAGTAATAATGGATCGGCGAGGCTAAAATTTTTGCTACCCACTACCCAGGCGATGCCGGATAGCCGCTTCTAGTATTTCAATAAAGCGTCAAGTCAAACTATTACTTTGTCTATATTTCATTATAGATATAAATAGATAGATAGTGTTGGGTTGTCTTCCCTTGCCTGGAAGAGTTATCTTCCCTCTGGGTTCCCGTTTTTTACCACCAGGGATTTACTGTATTTAAGCGCCTGTTTCAAACTCTCCCTCTCTTTCTTCTCCTGGAACTCACACACTTGGGTTAGACATTTATGTCTACACATTCTTGTGTGGGGGCTTCGGTCCCCATTACAGCCACTAGTAAGTGACTTTGCTCTATGGACTCTCCATAGCTGTCCTTAACTTTGTATCTTATTCCTTTTATGTATCTTTGTCATGTATATGTATTCTATGTTATAAATGTTTCTCCATGTGCTGTCCAATATATTAAAGTCCTGTGTTACATTTCACACCTTTGTTCGGAGTTGTTTTGTTCAACCAATTATAACATTATTATAACTTTGAACCTTACAATAGATTGATAGATTAGATAGGTCAGCCGTCTATATATTTGAAAAAAGCTTCACTTTAATTAACCACAGTTGTGTTATATTTCAATATATCTTCGTCAAACTATCACATTGTTCATATTTCATATTGACATACATAGATAGATAGATTGTCATAAATAGAAGTAAATAGGTAGTAACAATAGCAACGTTAGTAGTTTCTGCTACTCAGGAAAGGTACAATGCGAATATATGTGTATATTCGGGTTAATATTTATTGGGTGCAATATGAAGATGTGTGTTAAGTTTACAAAATGTATTTTCAGGGAAAAGTGTTCAAAGTGTATGTGAGAGTTGGTAAGTTGCCAGAGACGTTACTCGGCGGGAAATATTATGTTTTGTATAATGTGTTAGACAAGGTAACTTATCTCGTGTTGTATTGTCTCAGCAATTGTTTCGGTAGTTGTTCTTTAAGGTCGCTGCTAGTGTTGTCAGCCCGTCGAATTCCTCGTGTGCCTCTCCCGGGTGCTTGTCTGTTCGTTGAATGTGTGTGGTCTTACCCCTGTGGGTGTCAAGACTAAGTGATGCTGACCTTAATTCGACCGCTACTAAAACCGGTCCGACTTCTGTGCCTGCGGATTCTGTTCTGGTCCCGGTGCTAGCGGGATCTGTTCTGCTCCCTGTGCTTGCGGGATCTATTCTGGAGATTTTTAGGGCTCTACCCCTGGCGTCTGATTCCAGGAACTAATAGGGACAGATAACCCACATTTCTGATAAGATAGATGGATAGATAGATAGATCAGATGGGTCTTTATAATTAAAAAAAGCTACAATTTAACTGACCACAGTTGTGTTATATTTCAATATAGCTTCAAGTCAAGCTTTGTTTGTATTTTATTACAGACATAGATTATTGTATTAATAGAGGGTATGGAAATAAGGGTCAGTTCATTCGTCTTGTATCCTATCCCCCCAATTTAAGTATTACTTACTTCGTGTGGACTGGTGAGCTGAAATATAATTTAACGGAGAGAAGAAAAGGAACAGACACAGGCGTGACTTTAAAGTAAGACCTTTATTATCGGGTTCACACTATTTCGTTGAGGGGATATATTTCCCGAACAATTCGATAGGTGTTACCTCTCCAAAGTCTCAAAGTCCAAGCGTCCTAGAGACTTTTTCGACGCCAAGAACTTGGGGTTTTTCCTGCGCATGCCCGGAAGGCTCTTCCTGTCCTAAGCCCTCTAGGAGATTGTTATTTTTGTGTCTTTTTATTTATTTATTTAATTTTGTTTTACTTTTGTTTTATTTATTTTTACTTTTATTAATCCCCACAAGGGATTTCATAAAAATAAAGGAAAATAGATAAGCAAAATAAGTCAGTATTATCTGCGTTATTCGGACTATTGTCCCTATCTTTATTGTTATTTGTACAACGTTTCGGCCGATATGCCCTCCGGCCTTTTTCGGGTATTTCTTGTCGGACTCGGGAACCTTCTTTTCGAACTTTTAATACTAATCATCAAGCCTCATCTCAAACATTCAGAAAAATACAAAATAAATCAGATAAAATATTCTAAATACCTTAGAATCTAAAATTATCTTTTAATATTTAAAACACATTCAAATAAAAAATAAAAGAAAAAAACCTTTTCTTTTGGTTTAACTTCCCGTCATGCATTTGGACATCAGTCAAGAGAAAGGTCCATTACTTGAGCATATATCAATGGCGGAACGTCCATCTTTGGATTCTGGTCGGAAATGTTCTGGAACAAGAGATTTTATGGGTAAATTCATGCAATAAATAATTTTTCTTTCTTTTTTCAAAAATGTTTCTTTCAATGTTTTGTTTTTTCTGTTTCAGCATTAAAATCTTTTTAGTGTGTTTTCTATGGAAATATCGTCCTAGGTAATTTAGGTAAAATTCCCGGGTAAAACGAGAGGCGTTCAGCGAGGAATCACATAAATCAATTTTTTTGTTTGATGAGGATGCTGCATAAATCTCTGCCTCCTCTGATGCTTTTCATTGGTGTTCTACTGATCACTGCGCATGGTCAGCTGCAGTTTGCAACGGGACTGAATCCAAGAAGATGGAATATTTGTATGGACCAACTCAACTAGAGAGGGACATTACAGGGATCTTTTTTTAAATTTTGTTTTAACCTTTTTATCTATTATCTCTCTCTCTCTCACACACACACACACACACTCTCACACACACACACACACACACACACACACACGCTCTCTCCCCCCCTCTCTCTCTCTCTCTCTCACACACACACACACACTTTATCTCTTACTCTCTTCATATGCGAATGTCTACTGTTCCTTTTTTAAATTTATGTAAATCTAGCACACACACACACACACACACACAGTACCAAATATACGATGTTACGGATGAGAGAGAGAGAGAGAGAGAGAGAGAGAGAGAGAGAGAGAGAGAGAGAGAGAGAGAGAGAGAGAGAGAGAACAAGAGGAGAAAATCTTTTTAATATGAAACGCAATATTTCAGCTTCTGGTTACAATGGTTCGGTTTGCACAAGCTGGAATTAACTGCAAATAGTCGGGTGCGTAACCAGATTGCTGGGCCTGGGGGACGCAGGGATTTGGATCGTTGAGGAGTCCCTCTCCAACATTTATTGAACATTTTTATTGCATAATAGTAGGAATCTAGGTGAAATACAAATTGTAAAGCTCGGTGGGTGAAAGCATCTCTCAGTAGTGATCCAGAGACATTTTCAAATATCTCCCTACGCCAAATGGTAATTCTGTTTGGGTTTCTACAAAACGAAAATTATAGAAAAGGGAACTCGAGCTGATATTCATAGAGTTCACTCTCTCAAATACTCCCCTTTATCTATTCGAAGGGTACACTTATTGTGCATCTGGGTCAGGACCTGTTGGTTATATGACTCTCTCTCTTTTCTCTCTCTTTCATCGTGCGCTACCGATGGGTCAAGCGAATGTTACCAGTTGCCAATCATCGGTCATATTAACTTTCCACTGAACCCCCCTTATTTTTTAATGTAACAAATTCTTGATTCAAAAATATTTTAACTACAGTACGTACATAATTCATAAGCTGTCTATGAATTATGTAACACTTGGTTATCACCCCTTTTTTTCTATTTTCTAAAAAAAAAAGAAGATCCTTGCACAAAACATAACACTGTTAATCTAAAAACATTCCACTTTATCGTATCAGAGAAATCAGATTTCCAAATTTTTTAAATGCTCGATATGTATATTGGTCCCGAGTCTTTAATTCCGTGTTATCTATCTCCTAGACTGGTTGCCTACCAAGGCTAGAGGGTCAATCTAACCTTTTCTCTAAGCTTTCCTTAAAGTCCAAATGGTGCAGCCATACGGTAGCACTGACACGGCTTAGAAAAATACTCGCTTGTCAGAGATCAGATTTCCATATGATCGATAATCTGTCTATAGCAGTCCATGGCTTTCCTATGCGTATTTGACCCATAGACATGGAGATTAGAAATAAATGCTTCCAAATAGGTCACACTTTATGCTTTAAGTACACAGTTTCTTAATGTAGACGTCGATTATTCCTCGCATAATTTGAAATGAATATCAGATTTAAAAAAAAAAAAAATTCAAACTCAATCTTCTTTATTTAATGATGGAAAATAAAAATTTAATTTCTGTTTCAAATTTGTCAACTTCTCTATCACAATAGAAATCATTTATTCAATGATGGCTTTGTGCATACAGTGCACATAGCAGCGACTTGCATTGTATCAGTTTGTCATAGTACATATCAGTCAATAACTTTCATATGGAGGCGCATGGTCTACTGGTTAGAGTCGTTGGAAATGGACTCGTCGACCCGAGTTCAGTTCGTTTGAATTTCACATGGCGCTAATACCCTTGGGAAAGATATGAATCCAATTCTCTCTCCAGCTATGGGTAAATAGCAGGGCAGACTGGGCTTTTTAACCGTGGCTAGGTAACCAGTCTAGGATAAGGAAAACTCTGAATTCAAACACGTTAAACTCCGTGTAAGAAATTGACCTTATATCGCATCTTGCTCGAGCGGAGGGGTTGGTAAATATATATGCGTATCTAGATATCGCTTTCTATCGATGGGATATTACTAGCTAGGTAAGGAACTGGTCTACTAATTTCAGAGGCTTACTATTATACATATATAAAGGGCAGTTGTGTATATGTGTATATTCGGAGGAAACTTCGAAAATAAAACAATTAATGACAAAGTAAATATATATATACATTCACTATCACCAGGGCTTGGTTTTTGAGCGAAAATAATGAAGATTTTATCTATATTCGGGAAGATATTTAAAAATTAAAATGTGTATAGTAACAGAAAGTAATTGAAATATAATGTTGATTGATTGAATTAATCGCCTCATTTATATTGTATTTTTTAAAACAATTAAGGATAAAGTAAATATATATATATACATTCACTATCACCAGGGATAGGTTTTTGAGCAAAAATAATGAAGATTTCATTTATATTTGGGAAGATATTTAAAAATTAAAATTTGTATAGTAACAAAAATTGGAATATGTTGTTAATTGATTGAATTAATCGCCTCATTTATATATATATTTTTTTCATTATAAATTATTGAATTGAAATTTCTTACCATACTGTTATATATTTACGTGGGGATTTTATGGTGTATCCAGTGAGGATCTAACTTGTGATAAGTAATAATGGATCTGCGAGACTAACTTAAAAAAAACCTCTACCGAGGCGACGCCGGGTAGCCACTTCTAGTCTTGTTCAAAACACATGCACTCCGTTTTGTCTAAGTTTACATAGAGGTCAATGCCTTTTGTCTTTTCGAGTCTATGCAGCAGTAATTTATTTTGTGAAGGTGCATTTGAGAGCATCGGTAATAGTTTCAGTAGAATATCGCCTGCTTCTTGCCTTTTCTTTTTAGCGTGAAATCTTTTTCTTCCATTAGATGTAGCTAGAAGCAGCTACCCAGCATCATATGAGTAGGGAGAGGGAAAAAAAAACGGTACATTGATTTGTTTAATTTTGAGATTTACAAATGCAGGACATTTTTAAGTAGAATTTCAATGCTATTTCTATGTATATTTTAACTTTTAAATATCTTCGAATATGATCATATTTTCATATTTTTTTGACACACACACACACACACACACACACACACACACACACACACACAAAAAACAAACAAAAAAAAAAAAAAACAAAAAAAAACAAAAAACGGAACCGGGTTATTTAATGTGTATGTATATTTACTTTGGTGTTAATTGTTTTATTTTCATATTTTCGTCTGGACATACATACACACCAACTGCCCTTAAGTCACCCAAAAGTGCGAAATATATATCAGTTTAAAATAAACGAGAAATTCTGGGGAAGCCTGCTAGTGTAATGGTTAGAGTGTCCGCCTGTCAGCCTGACAGTAGGGTTCGAATCACGCACAAAGCACTGCCCTGTCTATAGCTCTGCTGATGAGGCCTAATAGGCTGAAATGTACATACTGAGATCGACTTTTTCTCGATTTGTTTACGCTTTACATTTAAACCGATATGCACGCCTAATTCATTTAATTATAATTAATTAATTAACAAATTAGGTATGCCTTTAATTAAGCACATAATCTCCCCAAAATTGTCGGCCTTCGCCATTTCAAACACATTGTTTGTTTACTTCAAATGTATAGATAGATGACGTTCGTAATAAGTAGTGTAGGCATATTATAAATAAGAATAAATAGGTCTAAATGGATATTAAATTGAGAATGTGGCTGAATATTTAGTATTAAAAGCGACTCTTTAACCTCAAACTAGAATGATTTGAGGAACGTTACTTGAAAGTAAAGCTATTAACATTGTTGTATTCAGATTTCTTCAATTTCTTCAAATCATCATTATTGTTATTGTGATATACCCTATAGACTAATGGAATGCGCCGACGGTTACTATAAGTAACAGGGACAATTATGGCTTGAAGAGTAAGCCAATGCGAGTCAGCTCATAACTCTATTTGTCGGACGTAATTCCCACTTCTCTGTACTGTAATTGTCTACTCTTTTGTTAATACATTTTCCTACATTTGTTACCCATCGTTTTGTTCTTATTTGACCCCTTAAAACCCCACTACAATTATCATGTTAAGCATATCAACCCCTGACGGGTTATTTTATTCCGAAGACGTTTTTGATTTATTCATTCTTGAAAGATATTCAAATTTGTTTGTAGACACATTTGTAAAGTAATTTTTATTATTTAACCCGTAGATGGGACTCTAACATTTATTACCACTTCAGGTGGACCTGGGGGTAATGGCATGGAGGGGTACTCCACACCCCACAGAGCTTCAGAACGGGAACCTTACTACTAGATGCAGTTTAACGTCTTAACTAGGACATTAAGATTCTCAACCACCGCCTTCTAGCACATATATGATAAAAAGGGTTGAGTGGTTACCATAAGATCAATATCAAATCAGTCGGGACACATCATATAGATGCTAGGGCTTAACGGGACCAGCTGATTGATTGGAGGGGGTCAAAGTGGTTTGACGCATATCATAGACAGCTCAGCCCTCAGGATTTCATCCTTAGGCATCACGGTCGCCAGCCTTCTGCAGAGGTGTAGTCGGTCGCCAAATAGGGTGACTTTTAAGCTAGTATATTATACATGCATGGGCACCTCACGTGGTGTAATGGTTAGCAAGGTAGATTTGCAGACCATTTGCAGACCATTGTTAGTGAGTTCGATTCTCACTGGGTGCCCCATACTTCTATTTTTTTAAAAAGTAATCTCATACATATTCAAACATATTTGTGAATTTCTTCCAGTTTTGGCAAATGATCTTTTTTTCCCTTTAATTTTACCCTAATTTACTTTCATACTCAGAAAGTATTGAATGTAAATTAAACCCCCAACCCTGTTTTATCATATATGAGCTAGAAAGACCAGATCAAGTCACCAATAGGCACCCCAGTTGCGAGCTGTTTTCATTGGAACATAATTTTGCTTCTCACCGGTTGTTAGTAAACAAAATCAACCATACGATATTTTGACATAATTTCATAAAAACCAAAAACACGTTTTTATACTAAAATAGTTTTTGATTTGAATTTAAAAAATTAGTTATTTCATGTTGTTGTTGTTAGCATATGTGAAAAAATTAATTTTGCACAAAAATAAACTAATATTGTTATTTTTTTAAAATTATAAAACTTTAAAGGAAAGACATGTTTTAGTATAAAAACGTGTTTTTGGTTTGTATGAAATTATGGCAAAAAATCGTCTGTTTATTTTGTTTACTAATAACGGGTGAAAAGCAAAATCTCGTTCAAATGAAAACAGTTCGCAACTGGGGTGCCTATTAGTGACTTGATCCGAAAGACCTTTTGATAAACAAAGGACCCAGGTTGCTTACAGTACATGTTATTGCTTAAGTGATCAGTCAATTATGTATTGGTATGTAATATTTACTTTTCTCATTATAGGAAAAAAACAAGTGTTTATACAAAAGTTATTTTAAAATGTCAACCTGGTGCTGGTTTGATAAGTCATGGGGATTTTGTTATAATTGCAGAAGGCAAATCCACAAAACAAAATTCAGAATGAATAAAAAATCTACGCTGTACTGCGAAAAATGTATTTTACATAATCCAGCACACAAACTACAAACACATTTATATAGGATGCACACAATCACTAAATAACAGAGTCTTTCTGGATAAAAACAATAATAGATTATCGGACACCAGAAATCTTTATGTATCAAAACATCTTTACGAATCCGCCCTGTCGGTTGGGGTGTTAGAATGCCTCGACTGCACCTCTACAGAGGGGTAAGACTCCCCCAATGGGGTCACCTGTTGGCCGTGGGTGGCGACCCTTGATACTTAAGGTTAGAACCCACGTGGTTGAGCTGTCCATGACTTGCAATACTCCACTTTGGCCCTAACTTGGGCTAAACGGGCGGTCGGAGAGGCCCCCTCTAATCCAAAACCTAGCACCTATGTGATTGCCCCCATCCTATTGCCCTTATGGCGATCCTCAACCCTTTTTATCATATGGGTGCTAGAAGGCGGTGGCTTCTTTTCTACATGTCCTGGGAATGATGTTAAACTCTATCTGATGGTGAGGTTCCAGTTTTTGAGGTTTGAGGAATGTGGAGCACCCCTTCATCACCATTGCTCCCTGATTCGCTCTGACTTTATCGGCATTAAATGAGGTTGATATGCCGTAAAAACAAAAAACAAAAACAAAAAAAAATCTTTACGAATGTAGCTAGGGATTTTTTAAAGGTATGCCGATTTATCAGACATCTGACTATTCATTGCTTCAAATTATTGAAAAAAGATTTCATAGAAAAATATAAACCATCACTAAACACATCGTAGTCACAAAGGCAAAAAGGCATTAATAAACTGGATGAAAAAAAAAGAAGATTATGTAGCGATTGTCTGCCCCTGTTTGGATTGATGTGGGGGTCTAGAAGAGTTATCTTCCCTTGTTGCAGGTTTATGTCGATGGGGGACCAGAATATTTAGGCAGCAATGTAGGAATTTTGAATTCTCTTTCTTCTGGGACCAGCAAACACTTCACATGGGTTAGACGCTTGTGTCTCTACTTTAGCCCCCAACCAGCTATAAGTAAGTGACATCCCTTCAGGAACTCTTTATGACTTTAGTAGTCCGAAGTCCTACTATCTTTATACACGTTTGTATACTTGTTAACTATGTCTTCTTGTCTTGTATGTGATTCTCCGTTGCTCACGGAATAAAGTCTGTTATTATTTTATTTCTTGTACTTATATGTACCCACGCTGGAAGGTCGCCCTAAGCCTTCCAACCTATCATAATACTTTTAAATCTTACAATTACGTGCATAGTTGCGTATGTACAAATTAAAACAGGAATACAAAATGATCACATGGACACAGTGTTGAGATTTTTGACATATAAGGTGTGTGCTAGATGTCGCTCCTACTTATAGACTCGACCAAAACTATGTGACCTATCTCTTGGCCATTCACTGGCAGTACTCTGCTGCTGATACAATACTTAAACAAACTCTACTCGTCATAATTACTACAGCGTTCATTGACGACGGACATAGGATCAAATCACTGGACCTTTAGCAATACGCAGGATATGATTTCTACGCTCACCAAAGGATTCCATAACTCAGGACTTACTTTAAGCCCTTTTCATCTGGCAAAGGATGGCATTTAAAAACTTTACACACACACACACACACACACACACACACACATATATATATATATATATTTATAAAGATAAAGGGTGGCTTACCGGTGAAAATGGGCACGATCGTTGGAGGTGCAAAATTCAGGGGTTAAGTCAGCGATAAAACAAATACAAATTGCTCAATACGAAGTAGAGCAATCATGAATCTTTGCTAATCCACGAAGCAAACAAATTTACTTCTGGGTTAATAAAAATCGATTTAAAAAGGGCTCAATAAAAAGAGCTAATATACGTTTTTAAAAGCGAATGTTATAAAATATTACAACTGCAGTTTCTTGCCGTAGCAATTCTTCAGGGAACTATTGCTTATTCCAGCCATATACTTTTATTAGTGTTAGGGTTGTACCCATTTTTAAGTACGTGGGTGTGCCACCCACCCTACGTAATGCCAAAACCTACGTGGCACAGTTTATACTTGTTCAAATGCCTACACTTGTTTATTAACTCAGATCGCGATATATATATCTGGCCAACAATATAAAACTTTATTTCTTAATGTAAAAGTAAGTAAAGTCGCCGGGGCAAATTAAAAAATCGGAATAACATGATGTTTTTGCATTAAGTACCATGCAGTTGCAATATTTTTGAGGTACGGTAGGAAATGAAAAAAAACAAACCTACTTATATCGGCGTTTGGTATGTGACGTATTTCTTATGAAAAAATTGTTTTGCTAGAAAGACAGACAAGTTATTTTGCTTTGCTTTGTGTGGGAAAATACAACCTGAAAAGCCAGAACTAAATTCATAAAAATCTCTCATATTTTCTATTGGGAATTTATTTATAAAAGTGATATATAATCTTCTTTCGATGTTGAAAATTTATCGTCTGGTCTATCTCAAAGGAAAAAAAGATGAGAAGAAGAAAGATATTTTTGTGTCATCTCTTAAAAACGGAAAAACCTGTCTTCCTATCTTGCATATGTGATCTATTTCAAAGATATGGCTAACCAAAATTATGTTTCTTTTATCTTCAAGTCAACATTCCTTAATGTTCCTTCTATCATACAACTTTTACGTGACATTGACAGTTTCAAATTCCAATTTATCATTATGAAAAGGAAAACAGATTATTATTATTATTATTATTATTATTATTATTAGTATTAGTAGTAGTAGTAGTAGTAGTAGTAATTGTAGTAGTAATTGTAGTAGTAGTGGTAGTAGTACAAAATAAAAACACCCTTCGGGCGATGTAAAATAGATTTTTTAAACATATTGCCTGAGGGGTGGGAGTAAAAAATTCAATGTCAGCGAGTTTGTACCCTAAGTAAGTACAATCATCAAATTCATTAGAGGATTAAAAAACAAAACAAATTGAAATGTAAACTTTAAATATGTATTAAAATAAAACAAACTATATATATATATATAATACCAGTCATGTATTTATTAAAACTTGTTTTTAAAAAACAATGAGGACTGTCTAATGTTCAAATTTTGAGTGTATTTATTGAATAAATACACTCAAAATTTGAACATGCCAAAAATCGTAGAATAAATTTTATTCTATGTTATGACGATTTTTGGTAATGTGATGTAAGCAGTGACGTAATATTTGTTACAGACAAAAACCGGAAGCGAATCTCCATTATTAATAGATTATTATTATTTCATTATTATTTCACTCCATTAGAGCACCTCAGCCCCACTTTAGCCGGTGGTTTACTGGAGGCTGATTGACAGCAAGTCTCCTCAGGTCTCAGGACTCCTCTGAGTATTCTAGCCGATCCCAACAATGCTGTATTTTGGATGGTCTCGATTCTTCCTCTGATTTCTAGTTCACCGAAATTCTTTTCCAGTGCTTTGCGGATCGTTACAAGGTCACCAATTACAATTGGTACGACCTTCACCTTCATGTTCCAAAGCTTCTTCAGTTCTCTGGTAAGGTTTCCTTCATTTTCACTCGGTGATCAGCTAGGACAGCAAAATCCACGAGATGTCAGGTTCTCTCTTTCTTGTCAATTAATACAAGGCCCGGTCTCCTGGCCGGGATTATGTGATCCGTCTGTACTTCGAAATCCCAGAGAATTTTGTGCATCTCATTCTCTAGGACAGGTTTAGCTTTGTGCATATACCATTTGGTTGTATGGTGAAAATTGAATATTATTATTATTATTATTATTATTATTATTATTATTATTATTATTATTATCTTCACTCCATTAGAGTTCCTCAGTCCCGCTTTAGCCGGTGGTTTACTGGAGGCTGAGTGACAGCAAGTCTCCTCAGGTCTCCAAGACTCTCTGAATATTCTAGCCGACCTCAACAATGCTGTAGTCTGGATAGTCTCGATTCTTCCTCTGATTACCAGTTCATCCAGACTCTTTTCCAGACACCTGAGGACCGTTCCTAGAGCACCAATTACTATTGGAACGATATTTAGCTTCATGTTTCACAGTTTTCTTAGTTCTCTGGCAAGGTCCAAGTATTTGTCTATCTTTTTCGCTTTCCTTCACTTTCACTCGGTGATCGGCCGGGACGGCAAAATCCACGAGACGACAAGTTCTCTTCTTATTGATCAACACCAGGTCTGGTATCCTGGCTGGGATTAGGTGATCCGTCTGTATCTCAAAGTCCATATTATTATTATTATTATTATTATTATTATTATTATTATTATTATTATATAACAATGTACTCCTTCTGTATGGCAATGCGCGATCACACACAAGCATCGGGACAAGGGAGAAAATCGCCTCATTCGAGTGGACATACTCACCAGATTTAGCGCCTTCAGACTATCATCTCTTCGGACACATGAAAGAGGGTTTCAGCGGCAAACATTATTCCAGTGACGAGGAAGTGAAATCTGTAGTGAAGAATGGCCCAAAGAACAGTCAACAGAATTCTACATGCTCTCCTTCGAAGGTAGAACATTGCTATTGAGAGAAACAGTGACTATGTGGAGAAGTACGGATATGATCCACAATGGACCAGCTTCATTTTGATGTATGATAAATGTTCCTGTGTTGGTAATTATACCTGTCCTAAACAAAATGACATTACTTTTGACTAACCCTCGTACAATTAACACGATTCCATAATCTGTAGACATAAGATACCCTTAGACGAGTTGACATGCCGTTAAAATCGAATCAATCAACTCAAAATCGGAGTTACTGTTTATTTTTGCCGGAGGATAAATTGTGTCTAGATTAGAATGTGACGAGACAACGTGGCAAAATGAATATCAGCGGCAAATACCTTTTTTTCCCTTCCATCTTTTATTATCACTTTTAAATGTTTTCATCCGGGAAAACTCATTTCTGAAATGAGAAGAGATAATTGGTTTCATATGGAAGATTCGCACTTTGAAGAAAACATCTTTACAACTGGAAAAAAATAATATTTCCATTTACCTAATACGAATGAAACACACATCAGCAAAAACTCTTTGTTTGTCTCTGTTTCACTCTCCCCCGCCCCTTTCTCTCTCTCTCTCTCTCTCTCTCTCTCTGTCTGTGTGTGTGTTTGTCTGTCTATCTCCTCTCTCTCTCTTTATATATATATATATATATATATATTGAGAGAGAGAGAGAGAGAGAGAGAGAGAGAGAGAGAGAGAGAGAGAGAGAGAGAGAGAGAGAGAGAGAGAGAGAGATGTAAATATACACATACACTGATATTTATATGTATATACGCAAAATCTTTATACGTTTGAGTTTACAAATTTGGTTGAATCCTATTACAGAAATATCTAATACCATTCGCACACACACACACGCGCGTATATATATATATATATATATATATATATATATATATATATTCATCCACATATGGTCCTGTTTTGCTCATCAGAGCGACTAGACAGACAGGCTGGGTTCGAAACTCGACTGAACGTATATATTTCCAGTTTTCCCCTGTTTTTTTCTGTTTCAATTCTCTTTTTTTCTGATATATATATATATATATATATATATATATATATATGCACACACACACACACACACACACACATATTATATATATATATATATATGTACTTCAGTTTTTTTTACTGTTTTTCTGTTTCAGTTCTCTTTTTTCTGTTATTTGTTTTATACAAGTGTAAGTGCATATTTTTTACATATGTACAGTAGAATATAAATAAATAGATGAAAAACTTGATTTATCAGAAATAAATTAATTTTGGCGACATTCGCCTCTTCAAAATAATCATGAATTCAGATTTAAAGAGGTAAATGTAGCCGAAATAAAATTATTTTTGATAAATTTAGATTTTCACACACACACACACACACACACATATATATATTCTTTGTGTTAAGGATTATTCCATGCGTAGTTTTTTGTAGTTATATTGGTAATCCGTTTTGAGAGCTCGTTGTACATTGTTTCAGGTGTATGAACGTACATTACAATATAGATGGATAAAAGAAAAAAGTTAAATTTGCTTCATATAATAATTTATTTAAACTGCAAAAATCTTAGCTTGTTACAGAATTTTCAGGCTCAGAGCAAAAACATTGTTAGTAATAATTTTTCAGAATACTTTTAACATATATAGCTACTCATTAAACAAAAAACAACAAAACAAAAAAACAAAAAAAGGCAAGAAATAACAGTATTCAAAAATATCCTGAAAAATCAGTACTAATCATGTTTTTGCTGTCTGAAGATGCTAGAACGAGCTAAACAGAACGCCAAACAGATTGATAGAAATTTACATTTTTATACTCAATACGCATTATATCTCTTGTGTGACTTTCTCCAGGCGTGGGGGCCATAATCACCAGATCAATTTTGATGATATCTAGCCCTCACGGAACGCTTTCGTTTCTCTTTAAATGTTAGTAGTGCCTTTGAAATCTGTATTCTGCTGTCATATCTGAACTGATGAAGTCTTCGGAGTATTTTGGATCAAGAAACAGCTATACCAGCATTCTTCCAGTCTTTGGAAATATTCCCCAAATTGGCAAATTGATTGGAAATAAAGAACCTATTCAGCTGATGTTCATCTTTAGATGTTGTCTTGGGTTTTGAATTGCAGTTAGACCGTTTTGAACAATTTTGGCTCTATACTCCCCACGGGTCCAGAATTGGAATCTCACCGCTAGACGCAGTTTAACGCCATCATTCCAGACTTTGGAAATTTCACCATAATTGGCAAATCGATTGGAATTAAGGAACCTATTCAGTTGTTGATCATCTCTAGTTATCGTCTTTGGTTTAGAATCATAGTTTGGCCATTTTGAATAGGTTTAGCTTGTTATCTTTGAGATGAGAGACTGGGAGCATTCCACCTGGACAGCTATCCCGTTTTCAGTCTTCCCGGCTACCCACAATGCATGAATTATGGCTTTTTGTACCTTTGACATATCCTTAACTCTTGCTATTTATGATACTGAGCAATAATAGGCTGAACACCGAAGATTTAACTCTTTTTATACCAATACTTTGATGCTAAGAATACCTTATATGTGAATCATTAAATAGATTTGAATTATCAGGGAATAAATGCTAGATTATTCACCTATATCAAATTGATCGACTATTGAAAATAAACAGTTCAATTTTAAACAAATTCAAGAGAGAAATGTGAAAGTTATTCGCTAACACCCCACCCCACAAACCCAGAATATTCTATTTTATTCAATTGGCGTAGTATTGTGGGGATTAAAATAATAAAAAATCACAAACTCCCATGAGCCTTCAAACCGGAAGAACCCTCCGAGAATCTCTCAGCCATTCGAACTTAAGCCTTAACTGGGACGAGACACTACTACAGGGCAGGAAGATATATCTTTTCCACGTGGTGGCTATGACTCGTGAATAAAGCCTGAATCCTAAAACTACCCTTTGTCTTTGTCTCTTCCTTTTCTTTCCTTGAATTCCTTTTAAGCGCGACCACCAAATAAGATGGGGTTAAAAGCAAACCTTGAATGAACACGCACCAGGAATAACCAGCGACCTTTAAGCCTAAAACTTTAAAACATCTTGCCACCCCACAGTATAAAAATATATTATGCAACAAAAATACAATGCGGAAATGAAATATGAGAAAGTTCTTGTTAAGTTACAAAAAACACATGCAAAACATAAAAAATAGAAAGAATTGCACAAATTCCCATGTGTTGGTTACAAAAAAATATATAACAATATCACAATCTTAGTAATTTGTCTACAACTTAAAAATATTCCACGGAATAATTGCAAACAACAAACTTTCTTTTTTTGTGAGGGTATGCCAAATATCTTCAAGTTTCATTCTTGTTCTCTCGTGTTTCTTTGAAAAGTGGCGTTGGTGAAAAACAATTCTTTTCTTCGGGAGTAGCGCTGGTTTATCTTTCTTCTCAAATCTTCGCTCTGAAAAGCGCCATCTTCAGGATCTTTCTCAAACAAAATTTTGCATTTCTCTATCACATTCGAAGCGTTATTAAAACTTTTTCTCAGAAACTACAGCATTCGAATTCCTAGTATTCGGTATTTCAAGTGGAATATCATACAATCAAAACGGATATTATTAGGTATCATTTATTATAAAAAAATTTACCTCCTTTGGGGAACTCTTTGGTGTTTCTAAGAGTATATAAGCTCTCAGTAAATTGTAACATTATTCTAAGTAGAATAAAGCTTCTTGTGGAATATCCTACAATCAAAACGGATATTATTAGGCATTATTTATTATAAAAAATTCCAGTATTGAAACTTTGTAACGTATGTATAGCAATGAAATGTATAAAACTTCCAGTAACAAGGAAACAGGAGATTCTTTGTAATAAGTAATTGAGAGTTATCTCTCCTATTTTATTATTACCTCCTCTTTGGGGAACTCTTTGGTGTGTCTAAGAGTATATAAGCTCTCAGTAAATTGTAACATTATTCTAAGTAGAATAAAGCTTTCTTAAGCCCATCCATGTTTTCGTTTATCATAACAATCTATGAAAGGAATAATAATTCTTACACGGAAATAGAATATAGCATGGCATTTATGTCTTCTGTGTGGGTTTATTTAGTTAAAAAGAGACATTGTCTGTCTCCTCTGTGGGCCAGATTAGGGCTGGCTTAGCTCAGTTAGTAGAGTGTCAGCCAAGGAACCACAAGGTTTCTGGTTCAGTACCTGCCATCGCCAACTCAGCATATGAGTAGCACAGTGATCTGTGTGGTAAAGTAAGGAGCTGATGGTAGGTGTGGCACTACACTACAAATGCCAAACATAATCTCCTTTGTCTAGCGCTAATGAAAGAGGGATATTATTATATAATATAGCAATACCAATGTAATAAGTAATTGAGAGCTACCTTCCCTATTTTATTATTACCTCCCCTTTGGGGAACTCTTTGGTGTTTCTAAGAGTATATAAGCTCTCATTAAACTGTAACATTATTCTAAGTAGAATAAAGCATTCTTAAGCCTATCCGTTTTTTTCATTTATCATTGTTGTTGCACTTATCTGTACAGTTGTTCTCACTTAGCGCTAAGTTTCTAAGAGTATTTCGTTTATCATTACATTCTTTAAACATCAAGCTTCTTGTCAACAGGATGGTTAGTTGAAAGAATACAACTTATACAAGGTCAATAAGAGGCTATTAAGTTACATCAAATGAAAACCGAATTCAACCAAGCTGAAAACAAAATAATCGAGCTCCCAAAAGACTTACCCCCAAAAAACTTAATCACAGATAATAATGACTCTAGATGTTCAATTCTTTCAAGTGCTCAACTTTAAAGGTTTTCATTCTGTCTTTTTTAAAAAGAATTTTCCGGCGATTTTACTTGTATTTACAGTCATGATTATATATTTTTCATTATTTAGTTTCTGATGGAATATAACCCGCTGAATTTCTTGACGGTGAATTTATTTGTTGCATTTATTCAACGATATTCAACTGTTTTCCGGTGGTTTTCGAGAGTTTCCGGCGATTTTCGACAGTTTCCGGTAATCTTTCGAGAATTTCCGTCAATTTTCGAAAATTGTCAACGATTTTGAAAGTTTCTGACTTTTTCTAACATGAATATATATATATATATATATATATATATATATATATATATATATTGCTTTATATAACGTTATGACTGTTTTGTGGTTTCAAAATCCAACTAAAAATTCTTATTGTTCTATTTCTGATTCATTGAAATTAATGACATGTCAATCCGTCTGGGGTTATTTCATGCCTAGCTGTTATGGAATTACGTACTTTGTACAATTATATTTATATTTTTCTGTAGTTTCTCTACTTGTTTTTTTTTTTGTTGTTGTTGTTTTTTGCATGCGTTATATGATATAAACATTCCTATTTATCATCATATTTATATATCAATTACTTTGCAATCAGATCCTTTTGACCTATACACGGTACTCTAACAGGTACTACCACACCGTATTAACAATGGACTTTGGAGTAATGGAAATGAAGGGGTACTGCATAATAGAGTAGGTCGATTTTAGAACTGTAACGTATCTCATGTGGCGAAAGTTGCAAATTATCATAAAGAATTACCACACAAAATATTTTTCTTCAAAACTTTGCCTTCGTTTGAATAAATAGATTTTAATCTTTTAAAATGTTATCACTGTTAAAACTTAATCAATGAGATAAAATCGGTATATCGGAGGTGTTGGTGGTGATGGGGGAATATTTTCAGTTTGAATTCTAGTAATAATATTTTATTCGTTTTGACAATATTTTCTGTTTGAAATTGATAAATTTTCTAACCAATTTCTGGACCAAATGTTACGAAAACGAGGACTTTTAGTGCATTTTAACCTACAATCTTTGATGCTATTTCCTTAAACAGTGGTGCAAGTAAGAGATCTAGTTTTTGG
>CM042174.1:10441336-10446336 GCA_023376005.1 Doryteuthis pealeii
TCATTCCAAAACATCCATCACCTTTTTAACAACAAAGATCTTTTTTCTCTTTCTTTCATCATATTGTCCTGAAGAATTTAAAAAAATATATAAACCAAAACGTTTGAACAATGGCATTACCACCAGGGTAATCCCATGTCAAATCATTCCAGGCCATGTCACCCACCCCCTTCAATTTTTCTGAAAATTTGTACAGGCGTGGACTATGTTAAAGTTTTAGGGATTGTCTAAATCCCCAAAATTTGAGCTGCCAATTCCAAGAATTGATTTCTTAGCTCTCCAAATTTGAGGGGGAGGGGTGCGAAAAATGGCGACTTTTTGTAATCTATTTTTGTCAGTAAAATGGGTTCTCGAGCTTCCCTACTCTTAAAAATTGGTATATACATGCATTTTTGCCCGAGGAATCCAAAAATGGTCTGAAGTCTGAAAGTCAACCAATTTTAAGTTATTGAGGATTTTTGATTTTTTCATTGCAATATCAATATTCCTATGTGGCCTTGCATCTATGAGAAAAATTTTGTCTATCATTATTTCATATCTATTGAACATTATTTGTACCAAAAAGATAGTTTGGTGTTTGCTCATAACCTAAGCTACAATATTTTGTTAAAATTTGTTAAAATTCTCACTGCCTCCCACTACCAATTGTTACTATCTCCCTCTACCAATTCCTATGCTACTGCTCGTTTTCTTTAAAAACGAGACACCACGAAACATACTATCAGTTTCCAACCTGAAGATGGCAGATCGACATACTGAAAGCGCTCGTAGAGACACCTTTGGAGGATTACTACACCAGTTCCACCCTGATACCAAAAAGATGGCCAGACACCTTGAAAGGATTGAACAGAAACTCGTACAACAGGAATTATCACTCGAGTTCAACCTAACATGTTTAAAAGAGAAAATGCTGCAAATACACTTATTTCAATATATATATATATATATATATATATATGGAAATTTATGTACGAGATTTTATCGTGTCTGTCTGTCGAAGCACTCACCGTTGAGAGATTAATTGAATCTCTGCGATTCTTTTTTCTTCTCCCTAGTCCTTATCTTCAACCACGAATCGGCCTGCAGTCAGACATCTACAATAGATTTCCTGTCCAGATGTGTGACTTTTTCTTTACACGCACAGAGTCACCACATCACCCTTTATTTCTTTAGGGATTCTCTTTATCTCTTTTATACTCTTTATCACTTTTCATCATTTAGTGATTATTTCGCACGCGATAATTTCCGTTGTGTACGTATGTGTGTATATGCGTTCGTCCGTTTGAGTGTGTATGGGGGAGGGATTGTAGTAGCAAAGAATCAATATATACTGCAAGTATTGCTACACGAATTCTTGTGAGTTTGTCTTCATGAAGAGCTTTGCATGTTCGTTTAAAAAGTTCCGAAAATACAATAAACCAAAAAGCTGATTTTCAAAAAGACCAAACCCTTTTCTTGCACTGAAGACATGAAAATGAAAACAGTTTGTATTTCACATCTGAAGAACCAACAACGTCGAAAGAAACTTTTTTTTTTCGTGGGGAGCGGGTATACGCAAAGTTACTGTACCCATCTGAAAGTCCGTTCTCTGTGCAAGTAGTAAAATAAGCGGAATAGCCTATAGTCAGCTAGTCTGTTAAGTTTTTATGTGCCATCCTTTGGCCTTCAAGCAAGAGCGCTTGTCCAGTGAAATTGGATCCAAGGTAAAGAGTCCTCCGATAACGAATCCTTTGGTAATCCTCTCAGGTAAAGAATCTTAAGTTCCTTCGTCAATGGTCGCAAATATACTGAGAAAGAATCAGTGCTTAAGTAATGTATCAGCCACGCAGTATGGTCAGTGATTGGCTAAGGAATAGACCACATGACCTCGCCTAGTCTATAAATCTTGGTGGGGAATTAGAACACACCTTATATATAAAATATTCCAACAGAGTCTATCCCCTTTTCACTAGCGCTAGACCAGGGAGATTGTTTTTGCATCTTGGAGCAATACATCTACCATTAATTCCTCACATTACAGATCTAAGCTGTCACCACATCTCACAGGTGTCTACATGCAATGACATGACAGCACTGCCGTGGTCTTACTTAATAAAAAATGCACCTGCATATTTCTGCACACGTAAAATTTATTTTAAATAAAAAAAATTGTAAGAAAAGCTCTCCCAAATGTAAGTTCCATTTTTTCAGCTAAAACCTGTGCAATAGATCTAGCACTTGACATAATCTATGAAAATAACCACAAAAATATATAATCTTCTCAGACTCGCTCTCTGTCATACTATCATTAAGAAATAAAAAAAACAAAACTGGAAGGCCCTCTCATCATTAAGCTCCTGAATAGATTAGACTTGATGTCTAACTCTAAGGAGATTATGATATGCTGGATCCCAAGTCATATAGGAGTGAAGGGGAATGAAAGACCTGACTCCACAGCTAAATCGGCTCTAGATTTGATCCCCGACAATTTCAAGATATCATATACTGATTTGAAACCTAAAATTAATTCCTTCGTACAAAATGGCAACAACACTGGAATAACAACATCCACAATAAACTCTTCCCAATCAAACCCATTTTGGGAGGCTGGAGAGCAACTTTAAGGAAGTCTAGAAAGGAACAAATCATTGTGTCCCGATTACGCATTGGTCATACAAGACTAACGCACTCCTATATACTCAAAAACAAGAACAATAACCATAATGTGGAACATGTCAAACATCTTTGACAGTTAAACACTTATTCATGGAATGCAGGTTTTTTGCTCACATCAGAAATCGTTATTTTAAAGCAAACAATATGAAAGATCTGTTTGAAAATGTCAACATGGAGGATATTCTCTCCTTTTTATACCATAGAATATAGACATAAAACAAATCAATACCATACAACATAATTCCCAATAATGCTAACACATTGTTAAAACCAATTATTAAAAAGTATAAATATAAATACACGATATGCATAACTTCCTAAGCGTTAGGCATGACATAATCCCAGACTGGTTGATATGCCGTTAAAAATCAATAAACAAACAAGTAAATGCACTACAAACATCTATATAAATGCACCTACATACTCCTATTTACATGTGTCCCACTTTCACACGATATGGCACAAGGCTGTTTTATGTGGGTACCACCCACAATTCGGGTGGTAGGTAGAAAAAGCACGTACATACTTATACACATAGAAGCATCACATACCTCTACACACATACAATTAATCGCATTCTTCTCTACTCCAAGGCACCCGTGTACTTCAGCACTCATCTGTGTACCCACATACATTTGCAAGATTCACCCGTACACACTTATACAACTGTTCACACGCAATAATTTAAATTGAATATTATTTTTGGAAGTTTTAATCAATGTTGGGAAAAATTGATAGAGTTTTTTTTTTGGTTATCGAAATTTTCTTTTTACTTATTTTATTTTTGTAGAAGTTTCGGCATCTCGATTCCAACCACGTGGTTCAATTTTATTTCATCGTCATCTTTATTCCTTCTCACGTTAGTGAAAAACGATTGAGATTAACAACTCACAACCCGATTACCCATCTCTCATCACACACACGCATACACACACGCCCGCCCGTGAACTTTCTCTCCCCCCCTCTCTCTCTCTCTCTCTCTCTCTCTCTCTCTCTATATATATATATATATATATATATGGGAGTAAAAAGATGAAATCAATTCGACAGTATGTGGATAAAAGTAGACAAACACGGATGGATGGATGTTTATTATAGGTAGTGATGTCGACGTTCTAACGTTTCGGTCTGTTAGACCTTCTTCAGGACAGTGGACTGAGTTCTTGTGTTGAAGGATGCCGTTCTCATACTGACATTTCCCAGTAGACATCAGCAACTGACCACTCCCTCCCCTCTCCTTCTCTCTCATTTATCCCTCTCTTCGCTTATCTTCTACACACGCACATGTACGTATACGCACAGAGAGATACAATCCCTTCCTCTCCCCCTTCGATCTCTTCCACTCTCTCTTTCTCTCTCTCTCTCTCTCTCTCTCTCTCTCTTTATATTTCTGCACGCACACGCACATACTCTCTTCTCTCTCTCTTCTTTATTTCTTCATCACACACACCCATACATACGCACACGCACACGCACACACATAGATACTCTTCCTTTCGCTTTCTCTTCGATTTCTTTCTCTCTCTCTCTCTCTCTCTCTCTCTCTCTCTCTCTCTCTCTCTCTCTCTCCTTCGCTCTTTGTAGCCGTCCCGTTTCCTTCTATATAATTACCCTCTGTCCTTCTACCTCTCTTTATCTCTCTTCCTTTCCACCAACCCCCCCTCTCTCTCTCTCTCTCTCTCTCTCGCTCTTTGTAGCCGTCCCGTTTCCTTCTATATAATTACCCTCTGTCCTTCTACCTCTCTTTATCTCTCTTCCTTTCCACCAACCCCTCGCTTCTCTCTCTCTCTCTCTCTCTCCCTCGCTCTTTGTAGCCGTCCCGTTTCCTTCTATATAATTACCCTCTGTCCTTCTACCTCTCTTTATCTCTCTTCCTTTCCACCAACCCCCCCCCCCTCTCTCTCTCTCTCTCCTCGCCTCTTTGTAGCCGTCCCGTTCCTTCTATATAATTACCCTCTGTCCTTCTACCTCTCTTTATCTCTCTTCCTTTCCACCAACCCCCTCTCTCTCTCTCTCTCTCTCTCTCTCTCTCTCTCTCTCCCCTCGCTCTTTGTAGCCGTCCCGTTTCCTTCTATATAATTACCCTCTGTCCTTCTACCTCTCTTTATCTCTCTTCCTTTCCACCAACCCCCCCCCCCTCTCTCTCTCTCTCTCTCTCTTCTCTCTCTCTCTCTCTCCTTCGCTCTTTTGTAGCCGTCCCGTTTCCTTCTATATAATTACCCTCTGTCCTTCTACCTCTCTTTATCTCTCTTCCTTTCCACCAACCCCCTCTCTCTCTCTCTCTCTCTCTCTCTCTCTCTCTCTCTCTCTCTCTCTCTCTCTCTCTCTCCTTCGCTCTTTGTAGC
>CM042174.1:10448836-10463869 GCA_023376005.1 Doryteuthis pealeii
TCTCTCTCTCTCTCTCTCTCTCTCTCATTATATTATCTGCACACCCACGGACATACTCTCTCTATCTCTTTCCTTATTTCTTCATCAAACACGCACACACATACGCACACGCACACATATAGAGATATTCTCCCTTTCGCCTTCTCTCCCATTTCTCTCACTCTCTCTCTCTCTCTCTCACTCACTTTCTCTCTCTCCCTATCTCCTCATCATAAACACGTACAGGTACACGTATGTACACGCACAGAGAAATACTATCCTTACCCCCCTCTCTATCTCCCTTCTCTCTCTCTCT
The DNA here is from genome assembly GCA_023376005.1 of Doryteuthis pealeii. Lineage (NCBI taxonomy): Eukaryota > Metazoa > Mollusca > Cephalopoda > Myopsida > Loliginidae > Doryteuthis > Doryteuthis pealeii. The sequence continues at coordinate 10,449,132 of CM042174.1, forward strand.
CTCTCACACATTTCTTTCCCTATTTCTTCATCGCACACATTCATACATACTCATACGGATACAAATAGAGATACTCTCTCTTTCTCTTTCTTTCCCATTTACTCTCTCTCTCTCTCTCTCTCTCTCTCTCTCTCTCTCTCTATCTATCTATCTATCTATCTATCTTCTCATCATAAACACGAACAGGTACACGTATGTATACGCACAGAGAAAATACTATCCTTACCCCCTCTCTCTATCTCCCTTCTCTATGTCCCTTCTCTCTCACACACGCTCTCTCTCTCTCTCTTTCCCTATTTCTTCATCACACACATGCATACATACTCATTACGGATATACATAGATACTCTCTCTTTCTCTTTCTTTCCCATTTTCTCTCTCTCTCTCTCTCTCTCTCTCTCTCTCTCTCTATCTATCTATCTATCTTCTCGTCATAAACACGTACAGGTACACGTATGTATACGCACAGAGAAATACTATCCCTACCCCTCTCTCTCTCCCTTCTCCCCCTCTCTCTCTTTTCTCTCTCTATCCTTATCGTCTATTTTATGTGTATCTATCTACCTCTCATTTTCTCATGCCTTTTATTTGTTTAGGGGTTCTCATGTTACCCTTTATCACTTTTCATCATTTTGTGATTATTTCGCACGCGATAATTTCCGGTGTGTACGAATGCGTGCGCATGCGTGCACGTTCATATGAGTGTGTATGGGGGAGAGGTTGTTGTGCAAAGAGCCACGATATACTGCAAGTATTGTTACACGCATTCTTGTGAGTTTGTCTTCATGAAGACCTATGCATGTTCGGTTAAAAAGTTCCGAAAATACAATAAACCAAAAAAGCTTCTTTTCAAAAAGACAAAACCTTTTTCCTTGCACTGAAAATACTCGCAAAATGAAAACAGTTTGTATTTCACAATTGGTGAACTAACAACGTCGAAAGAAACATTTTTTTGTGGTGGCGGTGGTGGGGGCGGAGGTAAACCCAGACTTTTCAATACGTTATTATTTTTCCTAATTAAATAAATGATCGATTCTTGTAATGAAACAAACTCTTCAAGTATCTCATTTCTAACCATCGTATTTTTGTTTATGTGATATAACAACACATTTGGTATTATTGCAAGACAGACTATTGTCATATGTATTGTATTTACATTGGTCTCTTTGATAAATCAGTAAGTAAAAAGTAAAGTCGTCGGGGTGGCCTAAGGTCGGTAACCCGGCAGACAAGAGGGAGTCTATCCCCTTTTCATTAGTGCTAGACAAAGGAGATGTTTTTTTTTGCGTCTGAGGTGGTGCAGCACACCTACAAGCAGTTCCTCACTTTACCGTACAGATCATATGCTGAGTTGGCGAGGGCCAGTATCGCATCAGGAATTTTGCGATTCCTAGTCAAGTGCTCTATCGACAGAGCTAAACAGGTCCTTTACTGCACTTAAATGTAAGTCCGTTCTCTATGCAAGTAGTAAAATAAGCAGAGTAGCCTATAGTTACTACCAGCCGAGCCGAAAAGTGAAGGAGTATATCCCCCTTTCACTAGCGCTAGATCAAGGGAGATTGTTTTTACTACATCTACCATCAATTCCCCACTTTACCGCACAGATCAAGCTGTGCTACTCATGCACTGAGTTAATGGATTTCTTTTAAGATTTATCCCCGAGATTTTTGCTCATATTCATTAAGATAAAACCAAACAATTAGAAATCAATAATACCAAGTGTAGAAACAATGATACTCACCATCGTGAAGAATAAGTATCATTGTTTCTACACCAAGCATATATTTAGTAAAATCAAATTTTTAATATCAATATGCAAATTAGCATTCCCTTTGCACACTGTAAACCGTTATTTTATTGTATGTATAAATACAGTTTCATTTTATTAGTATGTACATCTGGCCAACGGGATGGGGATCCAGTGGCTTCGGCCCTGGATCTTTACAAAATAGCTATCCACCCAGGCAATACCTGCCCCCTTGATTTAAAGGGGCAGGGCTGGGTTTATTGCCCAGCGCCTGAGGCGCCCCTTTGAGGGGGAATGCCGACGGGATCGACGCAATTTTTCACCCACCACCCATGAGCTTCGGTTTGTGGGTGGTCCCACGTTAATAGGGCCTTGTGCCTAACCCGTACAAGTGGGGTACGAGGTAAATACAATGTAAACCCGCCCAACAGGGTGGGGGTCCAGTGGTTTCGGCCCTGGATCTTTACAAGTTAATAACGTCGATCCCAGGGGGGTTTCCCCCCAGGCAATACCTGCCCCCTTGACTTAAAGGGGTAGGGCTGGGTTTATTCCCCAGCGCCTGAGGCGCCCCTCTTGAGGGGAATGCTGAAGGGATCGACGCAATTTTTGTTCTTTCCCACCCATGAGCTTCGGCTTGTGGATTTATTGCCCAGCGGGATCGACGCAATATTTTCCACAAGCCGAGGCTCATGGGTGGGCCAACATAAAAATGTCCTTGTGTCACGCCCACATAAGTGGGATGAGAGGCAAATACCTGTAGATATGGCCACCAGTATCTTCGCCTCTGGACCGTATAAGCTAATAGCATTGTTCCCAGGGGGCTACACCAGGCAATACCTACCCCCTTGATTTAAATGGCGGGGCTGGGTTTATTGCCAGTACCTGAAGCACCTCATTGAAGGGGAATGCCGTCAGGATCAACGCATTTTTGCACCCACCACTCATGTCATGGCTTGTGGGTGGTCCCACATTAATAGGGCCTTGTGCCTAACCCGTACACGTGGGTACGTGGTAAATACTAGATAAGGCCAACAGTATCAATAATGTAAAACTGCTTTATTAATAATTGGGGTTTAAGTAAAAATAATATCAGGGAGAATGTGACGTAAATAACAAAGGGAATTATGTAGTAGTGATATAGTTTTGGTTACAGATAAACTGACAATTTTCATAATAAGATAATGACCATTTCATGACCCGTGTGTAATATGGGTAAGTACTGTAATAATCGATCTCAAGACAAGTGCCCTTTCAATTCCATTCCCCCCCCCTCTCTCTCTCTCTCTCTCTCTCTCTCTCTCTCTCTCTCTCTCTCTCTCTCTCGTTGCGATACTTAACCTCTCACCTCATTGAACAAATATCTTTCTCTTCTTATAGGACAGTACAAATTCCATTTATGTCTACTTCACTTTCTATATTAGATTTTTCTCCCCCCACGTCCCCATATCTCTCTTTCTGTTTCTTCTCTTTCTCTCTAGCCCCCGTCTCTCTCTCTCTCTCTCTCTCTGTTTTTTCTCTCTCCCATCTCTTTCTTTATGTTTCTTCTCTCATTGTGGTTCTTCCATTTCTTTCCTCCCCCTCTCTCCTCATATATATATATATATATATATATATATATATATATATATATATATATATATATATATATATATATATATATATATCCCCTAATCTTCTACACACGTACATGTACGTATACGCACAGAGGGATACAATCCCTTACTCCCTATTCTCTCTTCCCTCTCTCTTTCTCTCTCTCTCTCTATCTCTATCTATTTCCTTATATTATCTTCACCATGCAAACACGTACACACCTACACACACTCTCTCTTTCTTCTCTTTCTCTCTATATCCCCCATTCTCTTTCTCTCTCTCTCTCTCTCTTTCTCTCTTTCTGTTAATTCTCTCTTTCTCTCTCTCTCTCTCTCTGTTTTCTCTGCCCCTTTCTTTCTTTCTGTTTCTTCTCTCATTTTTGTTTCTTCCATTTCTTACCCCTCCCCACTACTCTCTCTATCTCTCACACTCTTTCTTCCCTTCTCCTGTCTCCCCTTTCTCTCTCTCTTCCTGTATCTTTTCTCTTTTTTTCTTTCATTTCTTCCCCTCCCTCTTGCTGCACTTAACCTCTCACCTCACGTGACATCACCTACCTCTTTTAATACAATATTATAATGGCTTCGTGTTGAAATTGTAAAAAAAAATTATGACATTTTCTCGACTGATATTTTAACGTCATAAGAACAAAAACAAAAACATGTAAATATATTTTCACGCACTTGACTGATCAGAAATTATCGGGTCGTAAAAATAAATACCCGATGTTGTTGTTCCCTGGAGAAAAGAAAAAGAAAAGAAAAGAGATAGTGTAATGATAGAGAATCTGTTATCTTATGGCAATCACGTGACCTCTTTATGTAAACGATTACACCACGATGGGACGTCCTTTTTGTGAATATGATACAAGGTCTCAAGTATGGGACATTCAGCAAGGATTAGTTTTGCTAATCACTAGTTATGGATCCGCGAGACTAGCTTACTAATCATTACACCCCGATGAGACGTCCTATTTTTTTACGTTTTTACGTACAAATAAATGAGGAACCAGGGTGTTAGAAAACAACAACAACAAAGGTTCTATTTGACGCAGGGTAACGAAATAAAGTAAGTAAAGTTGTCGGGGCGGCCTAATGTCAGTATCAACCTGACAGCGAGGGAGTCTATCCCCTTTTCACTAGCCCTAGACCAAAGAGATTATTTTTAGTGTCTGAGGTGGAGCGCAACACCTACCATCAGCTCCTTACTTTACCGCACAGATCTCTGTGCTACTCATACGCTGAGTTGGCGAGGGCCGGTATCGAACAAGGAACCTTGTGGCTTCATGGAGACCAGTTATATGTCATGGCTGAAGTAAACCCGCCCCTAGTGGTGAGGGTCCAGTGGCTTTGGCCCTGAATCTTTACAAGTTAATAGCGTTGATCCCAGGGGAGTATCCCCCCAGGCAACACCTGTCCCCTCGATTTAAAGGGACAGGGCTGGGTTTATTACCCAGTGCCTGAGGCGCCCCCTTGAGGGGGAATTCCGAAGGGATCAACGCAATTCTTTTACCCGCCACCACGGTTTGTGGGTGGTCCCACGTTAATAGGACCTTGTGCCTAACTCGTACAAGTGGAGTACGAGGTAAATACCATGTCATGGCTGAAGTTCCATTTCCGCTCAGTGCTCCCACACTGTATCTGTTACGGGAGGAAATTGTCTCTATCCCATCAAGGGGAGCAACTCTATTTTTTCGTTGGAGAATCCCTACACCCTTTATTGCCATTACACGAAGGTCCACTCTGACCCGGAGTGGTAGTACCTCTTGATGTTCCATCTATTGGCCAAATATATATGTTTAAAAACTATTTGTATTCGTCATTATAATGAGCTAAAAAGCTCTTAATTCACAACTACACAAAAGTGTAAACAATTCCCTAACCTCTCGGCACCCCTAGACGTTTTGACATGCCGTTAAGATTGTAGGGAGATAAAAGTAATTGTCTTTCCTTGGGTTGTGCGCGTGGCTCCCAACGTCACATATTCATTGATCACATATTAATTCAGTAACTTTTTTGAACTAAGGGTTTCGAATAGATAACACCTATCTGTTTGCGGTCCTCGCTCGTTGAGCGAAAATGACATATTTCTATTCGTAGAAGGGAATTGAGACAATTACACAATAAGTACTGTTGGTTTCAGACTAATACCCACTATTCTTAGAAAATCAATCAATTAATCCATCGACCAATAGACGAGTATACAAGGAATATTAATCTAAATCTTCAGTTATCTATCGAAACATTTAGATTGTTGAAAATATAAAAATCCTCGGATGATTGAAAAGAAAGGTATATTTTGAGAAAGATAATTAAAAAGCAACACCTTTTAGAAATATTGCTTGACGCCATTCGAACTTGAGAAGTTAATGCCCTAAAATTACAGGAAGAAAGTTAAATCCATTTATCTATAATGGCTGCCAAAAGTTACAATTCTCTCATTCTATGATGTTGATGATCATTTTCTCTATTTTTCTTATTCTGTAAGGGAGTGGCTAAAGTGCTTGACTGCGACATGGTAGTACGTGAGTTCGAACTCCAGTCACGCTATTACGTTCACTAGCCTAGCTTACCTTTCGTAGAGAGTAAATAAGCTGATCCAAAACTATTTGTACTCTGCTGTTTTAGAACATCTGGGTGATTGCCTTCGCCCGCTTCAGATTGCCTTACACCTAGCTTCGGCCGGGGGTCCAGTGAGCTTCGGCCGCTGGACTGGTAAAGTAAATTAATTGCGTCGATCCCAGGGGGCTATCACCCCAGGCAATACCTGTACCCTTGACTTAAAGGGCTGGGTTTATTGCCCAGTGCCTGAGCGCCCCCTCGAGGGGGAATGCCGACGGGATCGACGCATTTTTTTAGCTTACCACCCATGAGCTTCGGCTTGTGGGTGGGCCCACATAAAAATATCCTTGTGTCACGTCCTCATAAGTGGGATGAGAGGCAAATACCTTGCCTTCGCCTGCTTCAGAGCGCTTCGGCCTTTGAGGTGGCTTGGTAATAAAATTAACAGCATCGATCCCAGGGGGCTATCCCCCCAGGCAATACCTGCCCCTTTTGATTTAAAGGGACAGGGCTGGGTTTGTTCCCCAGCGCCTGAGGCGCCTCCTCAAGGGAGAATGCCGACGGGATCGACGCATTTTTTGTGCCTACCACCCATAAGCTTCGGCTTGTAGATGGTCCCACATTAATAAAATTAACAGCGTTGATCCCATGGGGCTATCCCCCAGGCAATACCTGCCCCCTTGATTAGGAGTAGGGCTGGGTTTATTGCCCAGCGCCTGAGGCGCCCCCTCGAGGAAGAATGCCGACGGGATCAAAGCATTTTTTGTGCCTACCACCCATGAACTTCAGCTTGTGGGTGGCCTACATAAAAATGTCTTATGTCACGCCCTCATAAGTGGGATGAGAGGCAAATACCTTGCCTGAAGCTTGCTCCAGAACGCTTCGGCCTCTGGGGTGGTTAGGTAATATAATCAACAGCGTCGAGCCCAGGGGGCTATTCTCCCCAGGCAATACTTGTCCGCTTGATTTAAAGGGGCAGGGTTTATTGCCATTACGCGAACCATCTACCTCGATGTTTTAGCACTGATATGAGTTACTCTATGTCTGGCGCAAACTGTATTTAGATGTACAAGTATACTGAATATTGTAGGATCCAGTATACAACACTTTGGGAAAGATATGAACTCACTCATTCCCCAACTGTAGGTTGAATAATGCTTCTACTGTTCATCTACAACGATCGCTTTGGCATTAAATGACCCATAAAAGGTCTATATGGCATTAAACAAAGAAACCAAACCAAACAGGTGTAGCGCTCAACCTTAGCAAACACAATCTCTATAGTCTAGAACTAGGGAAGGGGTTAGACTCCATCGCTGTTCGGCTGATACTGGTAACAGACCACTTTGCAGATGATAGACTAAGAAGGGGAAGAGATGAAAATAAAATAGATGAGGGGGGAATGTAAAAAAATGGGAAGAAGAAGAAGAAGAAGAAGAAGAAGAAGAAGAAGAAGAAAAAGATGATGATGAGGAAGAAGAAGATGATGATGATGATGATGATGATGAAGAAGAAGAAAGAAGAATATGATGATGATGAAGAAGAAGAAGAAGAAGAAGAAGAAGAAGATGATATGAATGATGAAGAAGAAGAAGAAGAAGAATATGATGATGATGATGAAGAAGAAGAAGAAGAAGAAGAAGAAGAAAGAATATGATGATGATGATGATGATGAAGAAGAAGAATATGATGATGATGAAGAGAAAGAAGAAAGAAGAAGAAGAAGAAGAATATGATGATGATGATGATGATGATGAAGAGAAGAAGAAGAAGAAGAAGAAGATAATGAGAACGAGGTGGGAGTGGTAGTGGAAGAAATAAGACCGAAATGTAGGTGATGAGAGAGAGAGAGAGAGAGAGAGAGAGAGAGAGATGTGAAGGAAGTGAATGAGAGACGAGTTAGATATGACGAAAGAATCAGAAGTTGAAAATATAACGAAGTTCGGCTATTTTAGTCGTATCGATATTGACAAAAGTGTCAGACGTATTTGATTTTCTTGTTGTTTTTTTTTTCGATTTGTGCCCAGTGCTCTCGTCTTCAGACTTACCCCCAAATTGCATTATCGATTTGGCACCTGTGCCAAAAAAGACGGGTTACCAAACCCAAAGTCCAAGTTCTGAAACTGAAAACGAATTGCATCAATGTCTGAATCAACTTTTCACAGTGACGATCTTATCGATTTTTAGTCAATATCATTGCACAATATCCCATGATGCTCGTGATTAGACTCTACTTCTGTTGGTGTTGTGAATCTGAAATCACCCCTTTGTTCTTATAAGTTCCAGGTTTATTCTAACTAGGCGTACTAGTAGTTTTAGAGTCCCATCTGCAGGTAAAATAAATATGTAATTGTATCTTGTTAGAATTGCACAATATCTGATGAGGCTCCACTTCTGTAGTTCTTGTGAGTCTAGAGTCACCCCTTTGTTCAAGTCTCAGGTCTATTCTTATTAGGAGTGGTCGTACTTTTAGAGTCCCATCTACGGGTAAAATAAATCTGTAATTGTATTCTGTTCGGATTGCACAATATCTGATGAAGCTCCACTTCTGTAGCTCTGGTGGGTATGGAGTCACCCCTTTGTTCCTATAAGTCCCACGTCTATTCTAACTAAGAGTGGTAGTACCTTTAGAGTCCCAACTACACGTAAGATAAATCTGTAATTGTATCCTGTTCGGGGGGACTCCCATGACATAGTGTTACATAATCTATGCAGTTGCATAAGATTATTGTCAATCCCCTGTATGGCCCTTTTCATATCACGGGCGGGACTTTCCATGGAATATTATAGAAAGCCTGCGAAATACGTGAAGTCACGTGGGACCTGGTTGGCTCTCAGTTTCAGCTTGGACGTCAGGCAGATATGATCTTACTGCTTTAGCTGAGACTCACTGCACACGCGCGCTGTGATTAGTTAGAGAAATATGTTTAGTTAAGAAATAAAAGTTTAAATGAATAATATGGTTTTGTGGTTGATGAATGTCTTGGTAACAAGACTGACCTAGAAGACCAGACACGAAGTCCCCTAGACTAGGTCCAGACGCTGGAAGAAGAACGTAAGATACCAAAGATGAACAGAAGAAAAATAGAAGTAAGGAAAAAGAAGAGTATACAACAGTAGTGGCTTACGTTCTCTACTGCAAAATCGTAGTAAGCGAGTTCGAACTCCAATCATGCTGTTACGCGTCACTTTCATTGCAGAATATCTCGTGATGAGGCTCCACTTCTGTAGCTTTGGTGGGTGTTGAGTCACACCTCTGTTCCTATAAGTCCCAGGTCTATTTCTAACTAGGAGTGGTAGTACTATTAGAACCCCATCTACGTGTCAAATAGATCTGTAATTGTATAGTTTTCGGAGGAGGTCTTCGTAGTGTAGTGTCTTACGTGCTGTATTGCAACATTGTATTAAACGATTTCGAACCAGTCAAGCTATTACGTTCACTCAAGTGAAGAAAATTAACTAAAATACTTGTAAAATCCATTATATCCCCTAACCAAATGAGTGGCCTATTGTCGGTATCAGCCGAATAGCGTTAGATCAGAGAGATTGTTCTAGCTAAGGTGTAGGGCCACACTTACCGCCTGCTCCTATATGCTTTACCGCATAGATCAGATTACCCAAGCTGTGCTACTCATGCGCTGAAGTAGCAACGACCGGTATCAGGAAGATTGTTTTGCTGAGGTGGAGGGCCACACATACCGCCAGCTCCTATATGCTTTACCGCATAGATAAGATTACCCAAGCTGTGCTACTCATGCGCTGAAGTAGCAACGACCGGTATCAGGACGATTGTTTTGCAGAGGTGGAGTACCACATATACCATCAGCTCCTAGATGCTTTACTGCGCATATCAGATTACCAAAGGTGTGCTACTCATGCGCTGAGTTAGCAGGGACCGGTATCGAACCTGAAACCGAGCGATTCCTAGGCGAACACTCTATTGATCGAGAAAGAATCGTGTCACGACAGAGAAATTGGCCCAGAAATTAACATTGACAAATAAATAACTGAAATAACAAGTGTAATGATAACTGTTCGTTCCCGCCTTTTTTGTTAAGAGGTCAGATTTTGTATTGGTCACGTGTTGGCTCAGACCCAAATAAGAACAGAAAAGAACATCTATATATTCCACCTGACGGGACGTTTTCTCCCTAGAGAAAATCATTATGAAATTCCTATTAACTGTTGGCGATTGCCTTCATAGCATTTATTGCTTAGGCGATTTGTCCATCGCATAATAATGTCCATTCGACCGTAATAAAACGCGGGAAAGGGGAGCATTGATCGTTGCGGAATTCACAAAAATAATAGGGCACTACCTCACCTGGTTAGTGTGAACCTGGGGATAATAGCAATGAAAAGGTAATTCCACACTCTCCAGAGCTACCAGAATTGGAGCATTACTGCCGTATATAGTTTAGTGCCATACTCAGGACACATCATAAGTTTTGTTAGAAATCTCCACATATATAGCCTGAAAGTATTCAGTTACTTCGGACGCAATGGCAAACATAGTCGACTGAGATATCGTAGTAAACGAGTTCTAGTCACGCTCTTACGTTCTCTTTCGAACTAATACCCTTGGAAAAGGTATGAACGTCCCATTCGCCAGCTCAGACGGTAGAGCGTCCGACTTGGAACCACAAGGTTCCTGGTTCGATACGGGACCTTGCCTATTCAGCATATGAGTAACACAAAGATCTCAGTGCAGTGAAGTGAAGTGAGGAGCTGATGGTAGTTGTGGCGCTCCACCTCAGACGCCGAAACAATCTCCTTGGTCTAGCGCCAGTGAAAAATCTTTGAAACATTTTATTCTTAAACATACACATTTTGGGATGGAGTGAAGGATGTACATAGAAATTGCACTTCAAAATGAAAGTTAATCAGAATTATTTCAAATCAAATTTGAACATACGAAGATGAGTAAAAAATTAACGCCATTTTCTTTATTTCGTGTGAAGTTTTTTTTTCCATTGGACATGGCTTAGACCCACGCAAATGTGTGTTTTCCCATTGGTTATGGTTTACAGCCTCGTATTTCCTGTGTTTATCAATCGGCCATGGCTTAAAACCACGCATTTCCTGTTTTTATGCATAGGATATCACACCCACGCACTTCACGTCTTCCGGTAGTCACTTTGTTGATTTTATCCACGACTGAGTGTATCTGTTAGCTTCATCTACCTGGGTCACCGCCGGTCAAGGCAATATATTGCATTAAATAAAAAGATAAACGAATAAAAACATTGTTTCCTCTTAAGTATGATGATTTTAATACACGCATTATCGATCGTATGGAAATCTGATCTCTATTATAAGATAAAACAAGAATTCTCCAAGCTGGAGGCGTGCCAGTGCTACTGTGTGGCTGCAGCACTCTAACGAAATGATTGAGGGAATAAAGCTAAATAAGAACTACACAAAGATGCTGCGAGCTGTTCTGAACAAATACTGGAAAGCAGCATTCCTCAAAAGTAGCTATATGACCTCTTAACTCCTATCACATAAACCATCCAAGTAAGACGAACAAAACATGGACGCAGCTGAAGTAAAGACGAACTCATAAGTGATGTTCTTCTGTGGACACCTACAGATGGTTCTCCGTCAATGAACAAAACATTACAAAAACATACTCTTTTATCAAAAATTGATTACCTATGATTTTCTTTGTATTCTCCTGTTTTGATGATGATGATGATGATGATGAACGAGGAGGAAGAGGAGGCAATGAAATATTATTTGATGCATTTCTATCTATCTATCTATCTATCTATCTTGTGATACAGAAAGCAAATACAATTTTCATTTAGTGACCTTTATAGGCAGCCACTAAACGAAAACATTATTTGCTTCCAGTACAAATGAAACCTTTCGGATTCCTTTTACTCCTAAAAGTTCCAAGACACGCCCCAGGATAGAAAACGGGGTGCCCCCACCTCACCTCACCCACACCATTTCCACAAATGTCAATTTAAATGGCTTTCCCAACAAATTAGACCTTGCCAAAACGTTCTCGGCACCTCCCTATAAATAACTTAAAAAACACCCCTTGAGGTTAAAGGTGTTCACGTGTCAGTTTTCATCGATATTAACCCATTAGCCCAGGAGTATATTGTTAACAAGCAAGCAAACGAAGAGAATTATAGATTAAATTTGAAATCAAAACATAAAAACGATATTGTTTTAAAGGAAGTGTTCATGATTATTTCAAATTTTACAAGTTTCACTCGTCTTTATCGCCTAAATATTATTATTTAAGTAAATAATAAACAATGATTTAAAAAGTCAATACTATGAAATAAATAGAAATAGTGTACACTGTAGTGTACATTAAGTAACAACTAAAACAGCCTCCGGGCGTCGTAAAAATTAATTTTTGAAAGACATTGCCTGAGTTAAAAATTCAATGTCAGAGGGTTTGTATCATAAGTAAGCAAAATCCTCATATTCATTAAAGGGGTTAAAAAAACAAACAATTTGAAATGAAAACTGAGCCCCGTCCCTCTCAAATAAAATGTTGCGTGCATGTAATAATCGAACAATTATTTTGTATATTTTCCACATCAATTTTACATAAAATAGTAGGTATTTATTTATTTGTAAACTTTTTAGTTAACTTCTTGTTACGGTAAAAAATAGAAAAGGACGAGAGTAAAAAACAATTTTTAAAATTGCTTACTCAAATTTTGGGTGTATATAGCATAAGAATATTGTGACGTTGAGCTATGACGTAGTTTGTGTTACAGACAGAAATACAGAGAATCTCCATTGTTAATAGATAGAACATGTGCAAATGATGTAAGTAAAAGTTGGCGGAGTGATCCATTGTCAGTATCAACCGGACAGCGAGGGAGTCTATCTCCTTTCGCTAGCGCTAGACCAGATTTTTTGTCTTTTTTTTTTTTTTTTTTTTGCTGAATACACTTTAGATTTTCGATTGACTTAAATCTATGCTTGCTTAACTTATTGTTTAAAAATAATCCTTAAAAAATAAATAAAAAAAGGTTATATCCCCAAAATCACAAGTTCTAACTCATTTCTCCACACTTTAATATTTTTTTCTTTTCTTTCAATGTAAGTCCAGCCACAAAAGAGTTCCAAATTATAGTTATTTGATTATTCGGAGATGCCTAAATTTCACGTTTCCATAATCGTGTTATTCCATTGAAAACTTTCATCTATCTGGGATTTCTGGAAAGGTTACGATGTTACACTTATTTTTTTCTTTTGATTCTCCAGATGCCCACAGCCACCAATTCATCACGAGACACTAAGCACACACTTCAGAACACTGGGAGGCTGGACTACTAAAGCCATCTTTCATACCATAAGGGCAAAAAATATTCTTTGCTATAGACTGTGCTCTAAAAGCATTTACTCAAAATGATGGAGATTTCTTGCTTTTGAGGTCTTCTTGAAAGTGTAGCAGGAATAGGGTAGGTCGATTTTTCACTTTTTAAAATATCAAATTGTCCATCTATGTAAAAGTTGTGTGTTAGTATACTGAATACTAATACTACAAATTAATGTTACATAATCTATGCATAGATTATTGCCAATCCCCTGTATTTCTGAGGGGATGGCCCTTTTCATATCCCGGGTGGGACTTTCCATAGAATATTACAGAAAGCCCGCAAAATACGTGAAGTCACGTGGGACCTGGTTGGATCTTCAGTTTCAGTTTGGACGTCAGGCAGAGAAGATGTACTGCCTTAACTGGAGCTCACTGCATACGCGCGTTATGTTAGTTACATGAAATGTTTAGTTAAGAAATAAAAGTTTAAATAAATAACATGGTTTTGTGGTTGATGAATGTATTGGTAACAAGACTGACCTAGAAGACCAGACACGAAGTTCCCAAGACTAGGTCCAGACGCTGGAAGAAGAACTTAAGATACCAAAGATGAACAGAAGAAAAATAGAAGTAAGGTAAAAGAAGAGTATACAACATTAGATCTTTTACTTGCACCAAACAGCCTCATCGAGGATTTGAACTCGTGTTGACGATTCCATTTCCTACGAGGAAAACCATTAAACTAAACGCGCCCTCCTGTTAAAATTATTATGAACATTTAAAAAAGAATAGTGAATTAATTAGGACTGAGCCTATTCTAGTAGTGACCACACCAAGCGGAGTTTAATTCAGGGTTTTCCTTCTCCTAGACTGGTTGCCTAACTAAGATTAAAGATCTCAGTCTGTCATACTATTTACCCATAGCTGGGGGGAGAGTAGTTGGATTCATACCTTTCCCAAGAGTATTAGTGCTATGTGAACTGTCGCTTCGTCCAGGACTTGAACTCAGATCGACGAGTCCATTTCCTGCGGCTCTAACCATTACACAACGCGCCTCCAACGTGTATAGGCATGTGTACACAGAAAAGAAAATCAGAAGGAAGGATAGACAACAGCAACTCCAGCAACCGTCACTGCAACAGAGATTGCCATTCAAAAATTGGCCTGTTCAGCCACTCGCGCAAATGAAGTTGAAAAATAATTAAAAAATGGACACTACGCCATCGTCTTTAACAGACGGAAGGATGCCAACTGGTGCTAGTCATTACAGCTTCGTCCTGGCTCTCATTATTCAGAATCTTGAATTAATAATTCTTAATTAGCTGTTAATTTACGTCGTTTGGCGCCCCAGGAAGTCACACATAAATTGTTTGAGATTAATCTGAAGGAGATAACATAAGCTCAACACTTTAAAAATAACTGGGTCTCAATATTTCTTTTCCTTTTTGTTTTTCTCTTTAATGTTTATTATTTATTTATTTTGAGAAACTTTCAGCGGGCCAAAGACAATAAAAAAAAGTAAGAGAAGCAGTTAAGAAAATTCCTT
>CM042174.1:10468969-10473969 GCA_023376005.1 Doryteuthis pealeii
GAATAAAATGTTCCAAAGATTTTGTAGAATACATTTTTAACAAAATGTTCCTTAAGAATTTTTTTAAAAATCCCGGGCAACTCCAAGTACTTTTGCAAGTACAAAATCAAAATGTTGAATGAATTAAAGAAAAAAAATGGTATCAATTTTTTACTCACCCTCGTAGTAATGCTGATCAATTACTGCTGAGTTCGATCCTCACTGAGTGCCAAATCTATGTTATTCCTAATTTTAACATCTAAGTGATCCTTACTGAGTGCCTAACACTTCTGCTCATGTGCTTATGATTGATTTATAGATTGATTGATTTTAACGGCATGTCAACCCGTCTAGTGTTATTTTATGCCTAGAATACCTATTCCTGAAATTAGTCACTACATCATTTTATGAATATGTTGTTATTTACATCGCATCCCATGTATGCGGATGTGACATAAGGTCTTTTTAATGTGGGGCCATCCAAAAGCCGAAGCTCATGGGATGGTAGGCGCAAAAAAGGGTAGATCCCGTCGGCATTTCCCCCAAGGGAGGTCCTCGGGCACTGGGCAATTAACCCAGTCATGTCCCTTTAAATCAAGGGGATTAGTGTTCCCTGGGGTGGTTAGCCCCCTGGGATCTACGCTGTTAATTACTTAACTGATCAAGAGCCGAAGCCACTGAAACCCCGGTCTGGGCCGGGTAAGTAAGTTTATGAACATATAGATGTGTGACATTTATTGCAGATGTAATCTTTAAGAAAATTGTTACCAATTATTTTGGGTTGTTGTCTAATTGCCGACGGCTAAATATCAATTGTACTTTTCTTTTCATTAATTCCTTTTTTTATTTCTATTAATGTCGTATAATTTATTGGGTAATTTGTTTTATAAGCATTTATGTCAATCACTCGTGTTTGAATTTGACAAAGAAAATGTGTTTCCTTGCATATGCCATTCTCCCATCACACTTTCCAGGGCATACAGTCAGCGCATTCTCAGCCTCTTTATGCTAATTATGCCTGAGTCTGACTGGTAACCCCAGGGTCTTCAGCCCCTGATCCACTGAGTCTGGTAAAGTAACTCGCGTGGTCCCATGGAGCCGTCCCCCTTAAGCACCTGTCCCCTCACTTAAAGGAAGTAAGAGCCGGGAATGCCGGTGCTCTGTCCATTGCATGCTCTTTGGTTTGTGAGTAGCTCCCCGCTTTAAAAAGGCTTTATGTTAATCCGGCTGGTAAAGTAGAGGTACTATACTCTGATCCTGGGTTGAAGTGCAAGAAGTGCGCAGATACTACACTCTAATCCAGTTAGAAATGACAATCTATACGTAAATGATACTATCATTGTTGGTGGGTACTATTCTAGTAGTCCAATAACTAAAGCAACTACTCAAATATACTAACTGGGCACGCCCCGTCTCGTAATGTAATGGTTAACAAGTTAGTATAACTGATCAATTACTGCTGAGTTCGATCCTAACTGAGTGCTCTATATTTCCTTAGTGGCTTAGTGCCAAATTTATGTTATTCCTAGTTTTAAATTGTGAGAATATTTAAACTTCACTGAGTGCCTTACAATTCTGTTCATGTGCCAAACTAAAGGAGGTAAGGGCCGGGTTAATTGCTCGGTGTTTGGGTACCCATCAAGGGGAATGCTGATGCACTGATCATTGCATGATCTTTGGTTTGTGAGTAGCTCCCCCCTTTGAAAAGGCTTTATGTTAATCCGGCTTGGTGGGAGGGGACAGAAAATATATACTTTCTCTGAGTCAGAGATGACCTGGGAGTAATAGCAAGGAAAAGGCAAGAACCTCCTTTTTGTCTAACATAATGTCATTGTCCCATAGCGCTTTTCAAAGGATACAGTCAGCGTATTCTCAGCCTCTTTATTCTAATTATGCCTAACTGATAATCATAGGGTCTTCAGCTTTTGATCCTATGAGTCTGATAAAGTAACTTGCCTGGTCCCATAGAGGCACCCTCCCCCGCGGGAAGCACCTGTCCCTTCACCTAAAGGAAGTAATTTCATATAATTTATTGTATAATTTGTTTTATAAGCATTTATGTCAATCATACATTTGAAGTTTATTAGGATTAGAATTTTAGAATATTGTAGATCTAAATAGACCTCTGATTCATGTAGATTATGGATAAATTATTTTAAAAATGTATTCTTAATTGCTATATACAGCTTATGGCTGAATTGCATTTCTTGAAATTGAATATATGTGAAAAATAATTAGTTTCAATAAATTGCCTACTACTTATATCTATAAATATACTCTTACTGAGGTAGGACACATTCAACCCGAGTAGGCCACATATTATAACAGAATCAAAAAAGGTAGGCCACATACTATAACAGAAGCGAAATGGTAGGCCACATACTATAACGGCACATATTAAATAGTAAGAATAATTAAAATAGTTCTTGATTTCAGTTTTTCTTTCCAAAATGTTTTATCCAAGGAAAAACAAATATCGATAGTTTATGAAACAATTTCTTTCGTATTTTATCAAATTGGTAATAAATCTGGTATTTATTTATAGTTGACAATTTATTTGAAATTGTCCCATCACACTTTTCAGGGGATACAGTCAGTATATTCTCAGCCTCTTTATGGTTAATTTTTAAACGGAGTTTAACAGGTTTGAATTAAGAGTTTTCTTGCTCCGAGACGGATTACCTAGCCAAGGTTAAATAGCCCAGTCTGCCCTAATATTTACCTATAACTGTAGTTGATATGTGAGTAACTGAACAACAGTAATCATTAGCAAATTTGTTACAATTTATTTTGAGTTGTACAATTGCCGACGGCAAAATATCACTTGTACTTTTCTTTTTATTAATTCCTTTTTATTAATGCTGTATAATTTATTGTGTAATTTGTTTTATAAGCATTTATGTCAATCACTCATGTTTGAATTTGATTGGGAAAATCTCATTCTTTGCATATGCCATTCTCCTATAACAATTTTCAGTAAGCGTATTCTCAGCCCCTTTATGCTAATTGTGCCTAGCTGGTAACCCCAGGGTCTTCAGCCTCTGAATCCGATGAGTCAGGTAAAGTAACTCACGTGGTCACGTGGATCCGTCCCCATAGGCAGCACACATTCTGTTAGAATATTGTTAATTGAAGACTTAAGAAGACATCAGAAGATCTGAAACACGTGTTTCTTTAGGCAAGGATTTTACGGCATGTCAACCCTCGGATTATTTAATTCTGAAGACATTTTTGCTCTATTCATTTTTGTTGGGTATTAATTTTCTTTAACTCACTTTTTTAACACGATTTTTTAAAACTAATTTTTTTTCATCTATTCAACCCATAGATGTAACCCTAACAGGTACTACCACTCCGGGTCAGAGACAACTGTGAGGAATGGCGATAAAGAGGTACTCTACACACCCTCGTGCTGCAGAATTAGAACCTCACCACCAGATGCCGTTTAACATCATACCCAGGACACTAAGACACTCATCCATGGCCTTCTAGTATAGATATTTACCAACCCTCCGCACGAGCAGGATGCGACACAAGGTCAATTCCTTAAGCGGAGTTTAACAAGTTTTCATTCAGAGTTTTCCTTCTCCTAGACTAGGTTACCTAGCCATGGTTCAAGAGCCAGTCTTCCCTATTATTTACCCATAGCAGGAGAGGAGAATTGGATTCATACCTTTCCCAAGGGTATTAGCGCCATTTGAAATCTAAACACTTCGTCCAGGAATTGAACTCGGGTCGACGAGTCCATTTCCCACGACTCTAACCATTAGACCAAGTGCCTTCTAGTATATGATAAAAAGTGTTGGGGTTTGCCGTAAGAGTTATAGGTCAGAACAATCAAATAGGTGTTAGAGCCTGACGTGAGCAACTTGTTTGACAAGGAGGTGCCAGGCCGCTTGGTTTTCTGTACCAGCCTCCCATATGTTGGTGATGATGTGGCATGCCTTCATATCCTTCTTGCAGACGTCTTTAAAGCGCAGGCGTGGTCTCCCTACCGGCCAGGTGCCTTCTACTAATTTGCCAGGGTGATGTATATAGACATCGAAATATTAAGAAAATAAAACATGTTATTTCTTATTATATACAAGGGCAGGTTTAGCTCAGTCGGTAGAACACTCACCTAGAAATCGCAAGGTTCTTGGTTCAATACATGCCCTCACCAATTCAGCGAATATATAGCACAGGGATCTGTGCGGTAAAGTGAGGAACTGATGGTCGGTGTGACGCTCCACATCAGATGCAGAAAACAATCTCCTTGGTCTAGCGCTAGTAAAAAGGGGATAGACTCCCTCGTTGTCTTAGGCCACCCCGATGACTTTACTTTTTTTTATGTACAAGTATATTTTTAAAAACTTTCCTTCTCCATTTATATTTGGATCTTAGCCGATGGATAAATACGGTAGATATTGGCTTGGGGGACAAGTCTCAATTGAAACATAGTTACCTTTGGAGAAAAGACATAAACACAGAGGACAATGGATCAACGAAGAATGTTCCACATTTCATGCAAATCATTTTTTTTTTTTAATAGAATGGAATAAAAAATCCATCGGAAAATTTGAAAGGAAAAAAAAATCCGGAATTGTAAAAGATTCCAAATGGACATAATTAGAAAATAATTCAAACTTTTGTTGTCTAGTAAATCTTTATTTAAATCGGGCAAAGGATTTCAAGAATATTTTTAAAATAGACGCAAAAAAATATTGCAACATTTAATTAGAATTGTGAATTAACCACAAAATGGATATTTGGAAATATCCGAAAATTCTGAAAGAGTGAATAATAATAATAATAATAATAATATATAATAATAATAATAATAGATAATAAGAAGAAGAAAAGAAGAAAGAAGAAGAAGAAGAAGAAAGAGAAGAAAAAAAGAAGAAGAAAGAGAAGAAGAGAAAAGAAGAAGAAGAAGAAGAAGAAGAGAAGAAGAAGAAGAAGAAGAAGAAGAAGAAGAAGAAGAAGAAAGAGAAGAAGAAGAAGAAGAAGAAGAAGAAGAAGAAGAAGAAGAAGAAGAA
>CM042174.1:10478969-10488969 GCA_023376005.1 Doryteuthis pealeii
GGTAAAATGTTAGTGAGTTCAAGTCCGATTTGAGAGCTCGTTGTTTATTTCTTTTATAAACAGCAATGTAATTAGTAAATAAAAAAGCTTAAAAATCGGCTATTATGTGGTTATGGTACCCTTTCCACTCACAGGTATCTGAATATACCCATGAGCTTCATCAGACCGCTATCTTTATTGACAATGGTATACAGATAAATTCTGAGGTTTCTTTTATATATTTTCTCTTGATCCCTGTGATGGTATCGGTATAAGTCTATCCCCTTTTCATTAGCACTAGACCAGGGAGATTGTTTTGGCGTCCGAGGCAGAGCAACATACTTACTAAAAGCTCCTCACTTTACCGCATAGATCCCAGTGCTACTCATATACTGAGTTGGCAAGGGCCGATGTCAAACCCGGAACCTTTTGGTTTCAAGACAGACGCTCTAACAAGTGAGTCGAACCGGGCTATATATATATATATATATATATATATATATATATATATATATATATATATATGTGTGTGTGTGTGTGTGTGTGTGTATGTGTGTATATATATACTAGTACAAAATAAAAAAAACACCCTCAGGGCGATGTAAAAATAGATTTTTGCAACATATTGCCTGATGGGTGGGAGTAAAAAATTCAATGTCAGCGAGTTTGTACCCTAAGTAAGTAAAATCATCAAATTCATTAAAGGATTAAAAAATAAAACAATTTCAAATGTAAACTTTAAATATGTATTAAAATAAAACAAACTATATATAGATATATAATACCAGTCATGTATTTATTAAAACTTGCTTTAAAAAACAATGAGGACTGTCTAATGTTGCATGTTCAAATTTTGAGTGTATTTATTCTATGTTATGACGATTTTGGGTAATGTGATGTAAGCAGTGACGTAATTTTTGTTACAGACAAAAACCGGAAGCGAATCTCCATTATCAATACTAGCAAATATATGCACCCTCCGGGTGCAAGTATTTAAGTTTTAATGTAATGAAATATCGTATTAAATTAGAAAGTCTAATAAGAAGGCAGATAAAAAGATATGTAACAGAGTGGGGGTATAATAGAAAAATAGAAATGAAACTTACTCTTCCATCACTCCCGTCTTTCATTGCTGAATTTTACTTATTTAACTATTTAGTTAAATTAGGAAATAAAGAATAAAATTACACTTATTTTTTCTTGTTAATGGATTTCATTTAAGATTCATTGAAGAGATTTTTGCTTATATTCATGAAAATAAAACCAAACAATTAGAAATCAATAATACTAAGCACATATTTAATAAAATCACATTTTTAATATCAATATGCAAATTAGCCTTCCCGTTCACACTGCAAACCGCTATTTTTTGTATATATAAATACAATTGCATGTTATTTGTATGTAGATATGGACAACACTAATAAAAAGGTGGAGCAATTTTATTAATAATTGAGGTTTAAATATAAATAGAATCATGGAGAATGTGATGTAAATAACGAAGGGAATTGTGACTTGAGTAGTAATATAGTTTCGGTTACAGACAGAAAAACACACACTCTCCATTATAATAAGATATATATATATATATATATATATATATATATATATATATAATTAGTAAAGAAAAAGCCTTAAGAATCGGTTATTTTGCGTTTATGGATCTATTTCTACTCACAGTTATCTGAATATACCGCCATCAGACCGCCAAATTTATTGAAAGTGGTATACAGATAAATTCTGAGTTTTTTTATAATATATTTTCTCTTGATCTCAGTGATGGTATCGGGTTTCTATTCATCTTATCTTTTTAGGAGGTGGTTATTTTTCTGACCTGGTGGAAGATGTTTATCTGGGTGGCTTAAAGCATTCCATCAGCATAGGGAAGGGCTAGTTAGCGACTTAATGTTTGTTCTATTAGTCATTTTTCAGACCGGTCATTTTCAGTTCAAAGTTTTATTTTATTTTATTTATCTTTTTACGTATCTTGTCATGTGGACTCATCAATTTTAATCCTTACAAAAAGGTGGGGTCTATTTGGGTACATTAAACTAGAGTATCCTATAATATACCTTATAATTAGTAGTTGATAAGTTTCCAAATTTTAATTAAGGTAATCGGGTAACTAAATCTAAGTTATCTAAACTTATATAACAAGAATTTTATTAAATTTATCAATCCTTACTTAAATCTCGAAACTGTTTGGAAGTTAAAAGATAACGGGTTAAACCCGCATATTGAATGGAGAAACTAAAAACATCCACAACACCTAGGAGTTGGGAAGGCAGATGCAATCTATGCCTAGAAGAGAAAATGCAAATTGTAAAATACAAAGAAAGAGATACTGTTAAATCAGAGAAACGAAATTGTAGCGAAGTGCCGCCATAAAAGTAGTTTCAAAATATCCTAAAATACCCTAACCGCTGCCTTGCATGTTTCCCCTTCCCATTCTCACCCCCCTTAAAAAGTAACACAAAAAGAAAAATTCAAGAATATACTAAGTTGCTGGGACAAATTTAAAATTCAAACCGGAATGTAAGTAGAAATGATTTTATGTTCTATTAATTCTAACGTTAAATTCTAAAGAATGAAGTTATTTAGAATACACCACCATATTTCATAACTTTAAAATGTCCCAAAAAGGAAATAAATATGGCTACCGAAATCCTTAATAAGAAATTCAGAATTTGAATTAGCAAGGATAGATATTAATATCATGTGTAAACCGATACCATCACAGGGATCAATTGCAAATATATAAAAGAAACTTCAGAACTTATCTGTATACCAATCTCAATAAAGATGGCGGTCTGATGAAGCTCATGGGTATATTCAGATACCTGTGAGTGGAAATAGTACCATAACCGCATAATAGCCGATTTTTAAGCATTTTTCTTTACTAAATAAATAAATAAATAAATAATATATATATATATATATATATATATATATATATATATGTGTGTGTGTGTGTGTGTGTGTGTGTGTGTGCGTGTGTGTTTGTGTGTGTGTCAAAACTCGGGTAAAACGACATCATTGACGATTGTCAATGTCAATGATGTCATTTTCCAAAGTTCAAAATTTCGGGTCTTCTAATATTTTATTTTCTCTCCCAGGTGAACCAGTCAGGGCTGATCGGACCTTGACTCTCTCTCTCTCTCTCTCTCTCTCTCTCTCTCTCTCTCTCTCTCTCTCTCTCACACACACACACACACACACAAGAGGCTTTTACAAATCTTTTAAATCCATTCTGATATTTTCAGCGCTTAGGTGCTTCTGTAGCTTTATAAATTTGGTCATATTACCCATGGCCAATGGCGTTTAAGTTCTATTTTACCACTATCTTTATATGAGTTTTAGCTCGTGTATGTCGCCAATCTAATTACCAGGAGAATAATGGATTGGTTGTGGTAAGTTTGTTTTTCTCAGTTCAAGAGAGGGAATTTGCACAATTTTCTCTGGTAAACCTTGTCCGCACTTATCGCACACATCCACACACAAAGAAATATCATTAATTAATTTAATAGAAGCTATTATTTACTTACCATGTTTGATCTGAACGAAAAGACCGTTTGACTGCCAACGATTGCCTTAACCTAAATATTATCTTCCACAAGCCTCCGGGTCGTCCGACGAACTGATTTTATTTAAAGAGTTCGTTTACCGAAACCCAAGCTGATTTAAATGAAAAATTATCAGTAATCAAGAAGGAAAACATTGATATAAAGAAATGAACGGTTCTCCTTAACGAAACGATTATTTATTTAACAACCTTTTATGACGAAAGTTAAGTTTAACGGCTACTTAAAATGAAACATATATTGGTATGAGTACACCTTGGGGACGGGAGAGGGAAATACTACCCATTACGCACACACACACACACACACACACACACACATATATATATATATATATATATATATATATATATATATTATGAGCAAAAAGTAATAAGACAAACAGGAATACTTTTTATATATGTTATTTATTCTCAACTAGTTTCGACCTTAGGTCATCGTCAGGAGAAAATTTCTTAATTGAAGAAATTGTTTTTAGATATATTGAAAGAGAGCATTCTGGATGAACTATAAAAATTGGAGTATTTTTGAGGGTTTGACATGCTATTAAAATCCGGGTAGAAGAGTGTGTTAGTAGTAGCAAGTCCTTTTGTTCCGTGAAAATCCTCTTTGAGGTGGTTATTTTTTGAATGCTCTTATATATGTCAGGGAGGGTTCTTGGGAGTTGTGTATATGAACATATATGTATACATATAAATGTATGTGTGTGCATACATATGTGTATGAATGTGAGTGTGTGTATGTATCTCGGTACTGTACGCATGACTTTTAGATTTGTAATTGGGTCAAAAGTGGTTTGTTTGATGTGTGGCGGTCAGTGTTTGTTTATTTAGGTGCCATCTATATATATATATATATATATATACCTAACTATAGCGTGGGATTGGCACTGTTTCAGCTTTTACTGGAACGGTGTGCCAAAGTGCATCATTATTGGGAGAGTGCTCAATATAAAAAATAGAGCTATTATATAATATGATAAAAATAAATATATAAATGTTTTATATATTTAAATTCATAGGAACAGTCACGACCATTTGGTTTCAAGCATGCGTAACCGCAAACATTCGTCAGGTGTCATATATATACGAAAGAAAATATTCTGTCAGTGTGTGTGTGTGTCTGTCTGTATGTATGTATGTTTGTACAATAACCAAGCACACACACACATACACGCACACGCACACACACATATATATATATTATATATATACATATATATTCTCACTCTCCATATCAGTACACAGTATATCGTCCTTGGTTCTTAACACCATTCTGTAGTTTCATATGTATCAGCGAGTGTTACTACATTACAAAATATAAAGGCACATGGCGTAAAGGGTATCGTCTTAAGAAATGGACACAGTGGCCCGAGTTCAAATTCTGGACCAGGCTGTTTACATATCAGCGTGAAGCGCTTCTGCTCTTGGAAAGGCATGAATCCATCTGTTCTCCAACTAGCAATGGGTAAATAGTAGGGTAGACTGGGCACTTTAGTCTAGGTACGACAACCGGTCTAGGAGAAGGACATTTCTAAATTTAAAGGAGCTATACTCCGTTTAAAAATTGATATTTCGTGGCATCCTTCACGTAGCGGAGGGGTTGGGTAAATACATGCTACATCAAAATGCTTTGGGACTTTGATAATTTCAAGGGAATATCTGCTACCCTTTGGGGTGAACATGATATACCCAGACTGGGATCGTCCTTCAGAGTGGGCCAATTTTATTTTTTTTCTCAGTGTATTGGTAAAAGCTGCTTCCATGTAGCGTGCTGTTTCCACGATTTGTTCAAGATCGCACGAAGCATTCTTGTGCAGTTCCCATTTATTATTATTATTATTATTATTCTCCGGGCACCTCGTTAGGGTCCAAGTGATACAGCTACACAGCAGTAATAATACAACTACAGCTGGGAAGAATTATCATTTTAACTTGTCAGTGAGATCAGATTTCCATATGACTGATAATCTGTATAGACGACCATGCCTTTCCTATTTGTGCATTAACATCGCTTTCTATAGATGAGATATTACTACCTAAGTATGTGAATTGTTCTACTGGATACATGTACAAAATACTAAATGAGTTACAATACAAAATGGGAATAATCAGAGTTACATATAAACAAAACGGTTAATACTGTTTGAAAATTAGGGGGGAAAAAGGGAAAATGTCCTAGATGCTAGGGCTTGACGTGACCAGCCGATTGATAAAAAGGAAGTGATAACACTAATCTCTTTCAATTGAGCATAATGAAAAGATGAAAAGAAGGAAAGAAAGAAAGAAAGAAAGTGTGAGACAGAGCTAAATCAATATTATTATACTTTTTACATATTGAACTATTTTCAATAGCTCTTAAGTAAACATATCTAACGTTGTAATAATAAGCTGCTTCCTTGTGGGGTGCTGTTTCCACAACTTGTTCAAGATCACACGCAGCATTCTTCTGCAGCTCCCATCTAGCCTATTCTCCAGGCGCCTCGTCAAGGTCCAAGTGGTACAGCTATACAGTAGTACTGATACCACCTGGGCCTGGAAGAATTGTCGCTTTAACTCGTCGATGAGATCTGGTTTTCGTAATACGGACAATCTGTTTATAACCGACCATGCCTTCCCTATGCATGCATTAATATCGCTTTCTGTGGAAGATATATTATTACCTAGAATTGTTTTAACGGCCACCTGACGCCTATCATACAAACAATCCGAGTAAGACAGACAAAACATACTGGATACTGCTGGAGAAGTAAAGATGAACTCATAAGTGACGTCCTCCTATGGGAACCACAACATGGACATGCTAATGCAGGTTATCCAACAAACCCCTACATAGATCATCTCTATGCAGATTGAGTATGCTGCGCGGAGGACCTACCAGGGACAATGAGTGATAGGGACGGTTGGCGACATAAAAAAATATTGAGAATGTGAGGTAAATAACTATGTGAATTGTGACTTGGGTACTGATATAGATTCGGTTACAGACAGATGGACACACAATCTCCATTATAATAAGATTTTCCTTTATATATATTTACCAACCCCTCTGCACGAGCAGGATGTGACACAATGTCAGTTCCTTAAGCGGAGTTTAACAGGTTTGAATTCAGAGTTTTCCTACTCCTAGACTGGTTACTTAGCCAAGATTAAAGAGCTAAGTCTGTCCTACTATTTACCCATAGCTGGAGGGAGAGTAGTTGGATGCACACATTTCCCAAGGGTATTAGCACTATGTGAAATGTACACAGTCTATTCTGTTAGCATGACTAGCTACTCCGAAGACTACCCTCATGTAGTCTGTATCTTTTATGTATTTCGTTGGACGTATCCAACTTTCTTGTAGGGGAAATATCCCCCTTACAACAGCTAGGAAACCAATGCCGGAGAAGGAAAACTTTGAATTCAAACTTGTTAAACTCCTCTGAAAATGTATCTTATGTCGCATCCAACTCGTGCGCAAGGATTGGTAAATATATAAACGAGAGATAAGTAAGTAAAGTCGGCGGGGTAGCCTCATGTCGGTATCAGCCTTACAGCAAGGAAGCCTATCCCCTTTTCACTAGTGCTAGACTAAGGAGATTAATTTAGCGTCAGAAGCAGAGCGCCACACCTACCATCAGCTCCTTACTTTACCGCATAGATCCCTGTGCTACTCATACGCTAAGTTGGCTTGTGATTCCTAGCCGAACGCTTTACCGACTGAGCTAACCGGCCCAACGAGAGATACAAGAATATTATTTCTAGTAAAACATTATAAAATAGAAATGGATATTATTATATATTAGTATTATCTGCGTTATTCGGACTATTGTCCACATCTTTATTGTTATCTGTACAACGTTTCGGCCGATATGCCCTCCGGCCTTCTTCAGGTATTTCTTGTTGGACTCTGGAACCTTCTCGGACTCGGGAACCTTCTTTTCGAACTCGGGAACTTTCTTGTCGTAGTCGGGAGGCAATGTGTTCCAATTTAAGAAGGCCGGAGGGCATATCGACCGAAACGTTGTACAGATAACAATAAAGATGTGGACAATAGTCCGAATAACGCAGATAATACTATTAATTAATATTTGCTAGCCCTGTCGGCTGGAGCTTGTGACGCTTAAGGATGGAATCCTGGTGGATGACCAGTCCATGACCTGCAACACTCCACTTAGGCTCTTACTTAAACTATGCGGTCGGTCGGAGAGGCCCCCTGCGATCAATCGGCTAGATAGTCAAACCCTAGCACCTATATGATTGTTCCAACCCTATTGCCCTTATGGCAAGCCCCAACCCTTTTTAGAAAGGGTGCTAGAAAGCGGTGGCTGAGGGTTTTCATGTCCTGGGAATGACGTTAAACTCTAACTGATGGCGAGGTTCCAGTTTTGGAGGTTTGTGGAATGTGGAGCACCCCTTCACCATTGCTCTCATGTCCACTCTGACCCGGAGTGATAGTACCTGTTAGGGTCCCATCTATGGGTTAAATAGAAAAATGTGTTTACAAAAAATTGCGTATCCATTTAGAATTAATTTATTTCAAAACTTTATCGGCATTAAATGACCCACTGAGATTGATATGCCGTAAAAAACATCAGATAGTTTCTCAATTACGCATTTAAAATAATATCTATAACATTAATTATACAGAAATACTTTCTATAAATTTCAAGGGGGCGCTTATTTTGTAGTGATTATTTTGGTAACGTCACATGTATATAATCTTTTTATTATAATCGAGATTGTGTGTTTGTCTGTCTGTAACCGAAATATCAGTATCCAAGTTATTTCAAAACTTTGTCAGCATTAAATGACCCACCGAGGTTGATATGCCGTAAAACAAAATAAAGAAACAATATTTGTCGTGAAGTCTACACGGAAAGACAGTTAAGGATGTTGTTAAGAGTTGAACTCTTCAGATGAACCAGAATCCTATTCAAACAAGTGTCAGGGCTTTATGTTCATTTGCCCCCAGGGGGGACCACACTGTGCGCATCACGTGATTGCCTTCAGGGTTTTGGCCAGTGCACATATCGGACTCAAGCCGCTGGCAGTCAGTAATGGCGATTAAGATGATGGGAGATAACTAATTAATTCTTAATATTCCTCCTACGAGGATTTTGAAACTAGTTTCTACGATTGAATTGATGCAACCATAAGTTATCTAGGACATTTCACGTTTGTAAATAATTGCCTCAATTGAAGAAAATTCCTTTTATATACGGGATCAGTCTAAAAAGAATAATATACTTTTTTTGGTTAAATCGAACTTATCGGACCTAAATTCCACCATCGTATGTCACCCCACTAAAAGAAAAAATACCAAAAATCAGGGAATTAACCGAATTTAATGAAATTTCCAGTGTTGATATATATTAATATATCAACACTGGAAATTTCATTAAATTCGGTTAAATAATAAAAGATATAATGCACCAGTTATTTTATTTAAAAGAATTACATATTTCAGGTCCCTTAACTTTGAACCACGTATCTTTGAGGCGTAACACAGATTCTCAAAGATACGTGGTTCAAAGTTAACTCACATGAAAAAGTGTAAAAAGTTTTTAAATAGAATAACTGGTACATTATATATTTTCTTCATTAATATATCAACACTGAAAATTTCATTGAATTCGGTTAATTCCCTGATTTTTGGTATTTTTTTCTTTCTGTAGGGTGACATACGATGGTGGAATTTAGGTCCGTAACCGTTATCTAGGACATAAGATAAAGCCATTTCACGTTTATAAATGATTGCTTCAATTGAAGAATATTTCCTTTATATACGAGATCAGTCTAAAAAATAATATACTTTTTTTATTTTACTGGTTGGCAACCTTTACTGGAGAGGGTCATAGCAGAGATAAATGTTGGGGTGGAGAGAAATAAAATTTAGAATTTGGAATTTAGTTATCACGAGTCGATATTCGAAATTAAAATGAAACACACCCATGCGATAAAAGGAAGGGACCACCTTTCAACACATGTACCCGGTCATGGTTAAGATTGAGAATAATCTACCCCAATGGATTAAATAAAGGTGTTACAATTTATGGGAGTAATGAATTATTAGCACACGCTGTAGGTGAGAATCAGGGCCGTTAACTTTGAGATCAAGGGAGCCAGAGGAAATTTACCAGTGACTGTTGGTAACATTCTGATCCCTTGAAAACGCACCAAGATCGATACGTGATAGTGTTGGTAATTATACTTGTCCTAAACAAAATGGCATAACTCACCCTCGTATATACTGAAATTGGATTGTACAACAATGAAAATACAACAAGACAAAATTCCTTATAGATAGAGCAAAAGAAAGATTATAGGATGCATTAGAATTTATTTGTGATATTTCTTATTCCTTTTTTTCACATAGGAAACTAAACCACAGACAATAATGATTGGAAGGGATAAAAGAAAGAATTAAAAGGCACAGGGAAAGTGTTGCATAGCCTC
>CM042174.1:10496469-10548969 GCA_023376005.1 Doryteuthis pealeii
AGACTACATTCTAATAAATTTAAAAAAGGGATAAACAGAGTAATGAAATATGAGCATATTCCTCCTTCGAAGGAGTATCCTCCGATCACAGAATAGTCACAGCTAAACTACGTCTAAGCCTACGGAGAAACCAAGGGCAAGCCAGTAAATCTGAACGATACGACTGGCCCTCACTTACCAACAATGATTTGTGATCGCTATTTGGTAACGTCACAGGTGATAAGTTTTATTAAGATGATTGTGCATTTTTTTTTGATTGAGTGGCTGAAAAGTTGAGTGGCTGAAAAGTTCATATGATGTCTTCCTATCATCGGTCTTTGCTAACGATCACGAGTAATTCCTAATGTCATTCGAGATTTCCCGGAAGTATGTACCAGATAATATCATATATACATTAGAGTAGCTAGATTTTTAACTTAAAAAAAATCAAATTCTCTCAAACAGTGAAAGTTGTGCATTGGTATATTGAGTACTGATACCAAAAATTAGATCTCTTACTTGCACCATTGTTTGAGGAAATAGCATAATAGATCATCTGCTAAAATGCACCAAAATTCATAGTTTTCGCAACATTTAGCTTAGAAATTGGCTAAAAACTTTAGCAATTTCAATATCTAAAACAGAAAAGACTGTCAGTTTAAACGAAATGAATAAAATATTACAACTAGATTTCAAATTGAAAATATGCCCCATCTCCACCAACATGCTGATTTTTAGCTAATAATTAAGCTGTAACAGTGATAACATTTTAAAACGAAGGTATTGTTTTGAAGAAAAATATTTTGCGTGGTAATTATTTTTGTTAATTTGCAACTTTCGCCACATGGGAGACAGTACAGTTCCAAAATTGACCTACCCTAATATACATGTTGTGGATGCTGCTGACAAAAACAAACAAAACACAAAAAAAAAACAAAAAAAAAACAGCAGCAACAACAAAAACAACAGCAACACCACCAGTATATCCCCGTGGATTGAATAAAGGGTAAGGTTCAAAGTTTCGTAAAGGCTCCAGATTACGATAAGAAAGTTCCCGAGTTCGAAGAGAAGGTTCCCTCAGTCCGCCAAGAAATAACTGAAAATCGACCGAAACGTTGTACAGATAACAATAAAGATCATGACAATAGTCCAAATAATACAAATTATCAAGCCTCATCTCAAAAATTCAGATGAATCATATTTACCTGTTTGGTTTATTAGATAAAAAGGGTATCTGCCAATAAACAATTCGCAGTGGGCAGCCAGACTACTGAATATAATGGATTATAATATATCATACAAAATAATATAATAACAGCTCTAGCCCATATAGATGACCCTAAAATACATGAGATAAAATCGGCAAAAGAGATATTTTAAAAATGATTTCTATTCAATTGTACTGTATGCACAAAAAACTTTAAATAAACAACTACACAAAAATTAACATATGAACGTATAATAAACGTGATTCCCTAACCTCTGGCCATAAAACAACCCCAGACGGATTTACATGCCATTAAAATCAAATATTCAATCAATCGTCCATTAACACGCCGGCCTTACATCTCTCTCTCTCTCTCTCTCTCTCTCTCTCTTTCTCTCTCTCTCTCTTTCTCTCTCTCACACACACACACGCACACACACGCACACATTCATCCTCTCTCTCTCACACACACACTTTCTCTCTGTCCCCACTCTTTCCCCCATTCTTTATCCACTCAATCTCTCTCACACTTCCTTCGCTCTTTCTCTTCCCCCATCTCTCACACACTCTTAATCTCTGTCCCTCCCTCCCCCTCTCTCACACACTCTTTCTCTATCCATTATATGTCTCTCCCTCACACTTTCTCCCCCAATCTTCCGCTCTCTCTTCACTCTTTCTCTATCTCCTCACTTTTCTACCCCTCTCTCTTTATTAATATACCATTGATAACTGTCAATGAAATACTGTAATGCAAATAATAGGTGTGTGCAAAAGTTTCCAGCAAATCTAAAGTTGAAAACACGTAAATCATTACAACAAATGTTATGACCTGAACATTTTTTATTCGTTTAGTTATTTTACTAAGCAGATCAAGGGCACCCAGTGAGAATCGTACTCACTGGTAATGGTCAAGCTCGCTAATCTTTAAGTGATCACTTAATTCGAGAAAAGACAGATTGGTCACGTTTATAAATATGTTTCTAAACTTTCTGACTCAAACACGTTTTACTTCTTTTTTTTTCTTCCTCTTCTTTCCTTTTCAAAACTGTTCGGTTTCTTCTTTCAAGCAGTGAAATAAGTGGCAAGTGTGTACTGAATCTAAAATCAACACACTCAACGGCTGGTTTTACTTAAGTAAATATGTTTCAAACTGAGAGTATATACACAAGTAGACGCCTCTACGATGTGAACACAGCCAGAGGAAGAAAAAAAAAATAAAAAGAAAGAGCTGAGATTTTTCAAAATATTTTTCTTTTTTATTCTTAATATTTATTTCTACTGAGAACATCTAGACTTTCTTCATGTTGACTCAATCTTTTATATTAAACATTGCGAGAAGTTTGTCTGTGTCTCCTCTCTTTTTAAACGACCAAATATAGGTATTTATCAAAAATGTTCACCTCGGGTAAGATGTGACACAAGGTCACAAGAATGGGGCATCCAGCGAAATATAGAGCTACCAAATTTAGTAAGCATTACAATAAACTATATAATTGGGCCCCTGGGGATGTTTGTGTCTGCGTACTATATAAATGACAAAATGTAAGTATTTACCCAACCCGTTCACCTCGGGTAAGATGTGACACAAGGTCACAAAAATAGGGCGTCCAGCGAAATATAGAACTACCAAATGTAGTATGCATGACAATAAATCATATAATTGGGCCCCTGGCGATGTTTGTCTGTGCGTACTATATAAACGACAAAATACAGCTATTATCTGTGATTAGTAGGTACCACCAAAATACGTAACGTGATCAGTCTAGGCCATATTGAAGGAAGAAACGTAAATATTTTTGAACTCTAACAAGAAATCTCGCAAAAAAATAACGAACATAAAGAGTTGTTGCAAAGAAAAACAGTTAATTCAAAGATCAAATTATCAGATTGGGGAAAAAGTACTCACTGTTATCTTGAAAAATAAATAAAACACTCCGTTTTTTACAACAGGGTCAGTTTCTTTATTGATCTTTTTTAGCAGAATTCTGTATTCATGGTTCTTTTACTAAAAACTCCCGTATAGATACTTATAAAAATCTTCGGATATAATTATTCAGACTCTTATCTTTATAGAAAAAAAAAGTAAAAATAGTTTTTTGCGGGTTCATTTTTTCATATTTCATAAAATAAAATACGGACGGACAGACCTCATAAAATATTTCCTCCAATATATTTGAGGAAAAACCTATTCCAAACATATTTTCATCAAAAGGTAAGTAATTATGGAAATTTTCGTGAAAATCGGACCATTAATTGATTTTTCATAGAATTTTTTTAAAAAGACCCTAGTCGTAACTTGATTTTGGCTACGTTAAATTTCAATTGATTTAACGGTGCAAAAATATAAACTCCTGCAAAATGTAAACATTGTTTTCTTTCATAATTTTCATTATTTCCGTTAGCTGAAAAAAAAGTTTAAAAAATCATCAGGACATTTTTTGATGTTTCTTCTTTTGAATGGACAAAAATTTTCAATATAATATTAACCTCTATACAAGTTTCATTGTGTTAAATATAGGGACGGGGGTAAATTTCATAGGGCAAATTGGAGGTACTTAGATTACTAAGGGCCTGTGCGTAGACGATCCGTCTAAGGAATCGCAAGGTTCGATATCGGTGCTCTGCTAACTTAGCTTGAGTAATCTGATCTGTGCAGCTTGTGTGGCGCCCTACCTTTAGCAAAAACAATCTCCCCGGTCTAAAGCTAGCGAAAAGAGGAGAGACGCCATCGATATTCGGCTAATACCGACAATAAGCCACTCCGCATTTGAGAAAATTAGAAAATATTCAGCAATAATACTGTAACACATTTTGAGAGACTTTGTTGCTCTAAAATGGGTAAAGGTTTAATTCATAAGATGAAAAAACAAACAAAAAAAAGTTCATTTAGCCGTTTCTACGATTGGATGTTATCCGATTTTCCTACCGGAAGACATAGTTAAAATGAATTTACAATTTTAAATCAAATTTGAATAAAACAAAACAAAATGATACGGTATTGCCATTTTTAATGTTTATTGGTTCTGCTAATTTTTGGCAATATATAATATATATATATATATTATATATATATATATGTGTGTGTGTGTGTGTGTGTGTGTGTGTGTGTGATCACGTCTCTCTCTCTCTCTCTCTCTCTCTCTCTCTCTCTCTCTCTCTCCGACCATCAAAAAGGAAATACACGTCTTTCTCTCTCTGTGTATTAAAAAAGTATATATATATATATATATATATATATATATATATATATATATTCTTTTTATATATTATATATATCCTTATATTATATATACACACACATATATACACACACACACATATATATATATACACTTATATATATATACACACATATAGATACACACACACACACCCATATATATATATATATATATATATATATAATATATATATATATATAATTCTAGATTTTCCAAGATAGCCAAAGGTTAACTGTCATAAAATTATTTTTTGTAAGCAAATTCCCGAGGGGTTGGATAAGAATAAAACTAACTAACTAAATACATTAAAATAATACGTACATAGAAATATCTACATAAACACAGATACGCACGTAGACAGGTGCGTCCATGAATAATGTAGACACATGTATGCCTTCACACGGTTACATATGTAAATTATTTCTAGTTTTTAGAATGTTTTCTTTTGTTTGTTCTGGTGTATTTCGTTTGATACAGAGTTCAATTTAACAGTCATCTTGGCACAGAGCTTTAACAAGAGTCTCTAAAAATACAACATCGGAACATTAATGTATAATTCGGACAAGAAACCCGGGGAAATGAAAATAAAATACAACTAACACACACACACACACACACACATACACACACACACACACATACACACACACATACATATATATATATATATATATATATATATATGAAAGTAAACAAACAGGTTTTATAGTGTGTTTGAGATGGCTATAGCCGACAATTCGGGAGAATAAGTGCTTAATTGAAGTCATACCTAATTGAAATTTAATTAGTTGATAATTATTGAATTAGGTGAGCATATCTGTTTAAATATAAAGGCGTAAACTTTTTCTCGGTTTCTTTACGCCTTTACATTTAAACAGATATGCTCGCCTAATTTATCAATTATCAACTAATTAAATTTCAATTAGGTATTAAGCACTTATTTTCCCATATATATATATTATATATATAATATATATATATATATATATATATATATATATATATGGGTAATGTTCACCTTTAGTTGGTTAAATTCCTATTATTTCGCACGGAGACTTTCACAATGGCTACTGGCTTGTTTCAAATGAAAGTCAGTTGACTAAATTCCTAGCATAAAATTATCTGAAATGATAATAAAACAATAAAGGAAAACTAACACACGCGCACACACACACACACACACACACACACACACACACACATACTTAGAGATTTAGCTTTATAGTCTATTTCAGGGAGCTTAGACAAATAGTCATCAGATGCGAATGAGTCGGGAGAGTTAGACTATTTGTCTAAGCTCCCTGAAATAGACTATAAAGCTAAATCTCTAAGTCTTTTGTTATTTCTTTACTTATATATTTGCTCTGTGACTCTAACATTAAGAGTACACATTGAGCTCTCAAACTGCGACAGGTTTTTTAAAAATAAAACTCTTGTGTCGTAAAGAAGATTAATTCTCCTGACTTTTGGATTATATATATATATATATATATATATATATATATATATATATATGTTATTTGTAAACATACTGTTTTTAACAGCATGTTTACAAATGTTATATATAATCCAAAATCAGAGACAAGAATTGATGACGAAATTATATCAATTTTTTTTTCGGAAAAAAAGAAATTATTTTCTAGATGAACCTCGCATTTACCTTCTGGTGCTCTTATAACTGAGATGATCCTTTTAACAACATTAGTTGTTATATAATTTTTTTTTCATTTTTTTCTTTTTTTTTCTTTTTTTGATTTCCCGATTTTTTGGGTGAGTTTACCTCCGTACATTTGTGCCTTTCTAAAATTCCAAATACTCAGCAAAATTTTTTTTAAAAATTGAAATATTTACCGGAAGTTCTAAGTATCTGGAATTGTGCCAAATGTCAGGAGGGAAATCGATAATTTAGAATCAATCAAAGAAATTTGGAAATTGGAATCAAGTATTTTTTTCTTAACAAGAACGTGATAAGATTTCCTTATCCAAATTAATTGGTTTCGTCGTATTTCTTTTTTTCAAATCTTCAAATAGATTTTTTAATCGACTTTAGTCACCAAGATCAAAATTAGAATGTTTTCTATTATCGGATTTTAGTCCAATATGTCTCACCCTTTTAAAAATGAAATGAAAAACTTTGCTGATTGATTTCTTTTTATATATAATTGTACCTATTTATACGTTTTGCTTTTTGCATTATGTGTGCGTGTGTGCGTGTGTGCGTATGTGTGTGTGTGCGTGTGTGTGTGAGAGAGAGCACATATGAGTGGGATACAGCGAAAAAATGAGAACGATATTGAATAAGAGGGGTTGTGTTTGCGAGTTATCTTCATTTTTTTAAAAATCTTTTTAATTCGATATATATATATATATATATATATATATATATATATATATATATATATATAGAGAGAGAGAGAGAGAGAGAGAGAGAGAGAGAGAGAGAGAGAGAGAGAGAGAGAGAGAGAGGGAGAGGGAGAAATTTGACAGTTTCATAAGGAAAAAGAAAAAAGTGCTTGGTAACTACAAACTTTAATGGATTGTAAAGAAATATATATATGTATATATTCTTTAATGGATTGTAAAGAAATATATATATATATATATATATTGTTTATATATATGCATTCTTTATGTAATATATATATATATATATATATATATATAATTCTAGATTTTCCAAGATAGCCAAAGGTTAACTGTCATAAAATTATTTTTGTAAGCAATATATAATTGTACCTATTTATACGTTTTGCTTTTTGCATTTGCGTATGTGTGTGTGTGTGTGTTGTGTGCGCGCGAGCGTGTGTGTTTGTTGTGTGTGTGTGGTGTGTGTGTGTGTGTGTGTGTGTGAAAGAGAGAGAGAGAGAGAGAGAGAGAGAGAGAGATCGTGATGAAATTTGACAGATTCATAAGGAAAAAGAAAAAAGTGCTTGGTAACAACAAACTAATGGATTGTAAAGAAATTCAACAGGCACGGAAATTACACTACTGTCAAAAAGTTTCACTCAAAATAACCACCATTAGCCTCGATTACAGCTTCAATCCGGTTCCGGAACCTGGAGCAAGCTGATGTTACAGTTTCCCTGGGGAGGGTCTCAAAAACTGCCTGAATTCTGTCGGGCTTTTGTAGAACTGGCACCGCGATTGGTGTCTTTCTCAACAGTGCCATATATATAATAATCCATGGGGTTAAGATCTAGGGATTTCGGAGGCCAAACATTGGGACTGGTCTAGTCGTAAAAATTCGCCGACAACCATTTTTGACTTTTCCCAGAGGTGTGGTAGGGGGCCGAATCCTGCTACCATTGGCTACTCTTGTTATCCAGGGGTTGACTACAGTGTATAGCAACTCCACGTAGGCATCTGAATTCAACCTGATACGCTCTCAGAAAAAATGCTGTGCGAATGCAATCAGATCGTCTGTTATGTTGTTTTCTTTTATCTACAGCCTCGTAGTCTTCATTACAATACTCCAGTTCATGCCTGATTGTTTTTACAGTTTTCAGGGAGAATTGGGCAGCAACGGTAATCTCCTTATTTTGATGGGCGGCGCAAATAATCATGATACAAGTTATTTTCATTCATGATCCAGGTAGGTTCCAGTCATCCATTCTATCTGTCATCAAGTATATGAATGAAGAAGGGTCCAAGAATTTGAATGATGCGTAGTGTGCGTCAATACCTCCAGCCTACGGAGAAAAATAAACAAATATAAATATGTCAAATTTATCCCGAACACCCTATATATATATATATATATATAATATATATATATATATATATATATATATATGGGCAATTCCATGTCAAATCATCAGGAAAAAAATAAAATTGTCACCCACCCCCTTCAATTTTTCTGAAATTTTGTAGGTGTAGACTATGTTAAAGTTAGACAATCCCCCAAATTTGAGCTTCCAATTCGAAAAATTCGCCGAGTTATATATATATATAATATATATATATATATATATATATATATATATATATATATATATCGAATAAAAAGATTTAAAAAATATATTATGGGAAATTTGTTTAATTTTATGAAATCGGAATAAAATATATTTTACTTAGTCTGAATGATTAAATCAGAATTTTTTTAGAAACGTTTGGAAGTCCCTACTATCGTAAAACAAAACAAATATCTCAGTAGAGTGGAGTAAATATGATGCTTTTTAAGTAAGTAATTAAAAAAAATATTAAACGTTTTATTTTATTTATTTAATCCCCCCTCAGGCAATATTTTATATAAGACTGCTTATATATATTTCTGCTTTGTCTTAAATGCTATAGAATTCAGTAATAAATAATATATAATAGTTTGGTTTGTTTTGTTTTAAGGCATGTCAACCTCGGGGGGGCATTTAATGCCGACAAAGTTGTGTAATAAATTCAATCTTTAATGCATAATACAATTTTGTTTATCAACTCATGTTTTTCTATTTAACCCATAGATGGGACCCTAACAGGTACTACCACTCCGGGTCAGAGTGGACCAGGGAGCAATAGTGATGAAGGGGTGCTCCACATTCCCCAAACCTCCAGAACTGGAACCTCACCATCAGATAGAGTTTAACGTCATTCCCAGGACATGCAGACCCTCAGACACCGCCTTCTAGCACCCATATGATAAAAAGGGTTGGGGCTTGCCATACGGGCAATAGGGTTGGGGAAATCATAGTGCAAGGGCTTGATGTGACCAGCCGATTGGTCGGAGGGTGCCTCTCTGATCACCTGTCTAGACTAAGTAAGGTTCTAAGTGGAGTGTTGCAGATCATGGACTGCTCATCCACCAAGACTCCGTCCTTAAGCATCACGGGTCACCACCCACGGCCAACAGGTGGCCCCATTTGGTGGAATCTTATCCCTTTGCAGAGGTGCAGTCGGTGCATTCTAACGTCCAACCGACAAGGCGTAACATATAATAATATCTATTTCTATTTATAATGTTTTACTAGAAATAATATTCTTCTCGTTGGGCCAGTTTAGCTCAGTCGGTAAAGCGTTCGGCTAGGAATCACAAGGTTCCGGGTTCGATACCGGTCCTCGTCAACTCAGTGTATGAGTAGCATAAGGATCTGTGCGGTAAAGTGAGGAGCTGATATCAGGTGTGGTGCTCCATCCCAGACGCTAAAATAATCTCCTTGGTCTAGCGCTAGTGAAAAGGGGATAGACTCCCTCGCTGATTGGCTGATACCGACATTAGGCCACCTCGCCGACTTTACTTACTCTCGTTTATATATTTACCAATCCTTACGCACGAGTTGGATGCGACATAAGATACATTTTCAGAGAAGTTTAACAGGTTTGAATTCAAAGTTTTCCTTCTCCGGCATTGGTTTCCTAGCTATTGTAAGGAGGATATTTCCCCTTCAAGAAAGTTGGATACGTCCAACGAAAGACAAAAAGATACAGACTACACGAGGTAGTCTTCGGAGTAGCTAGTCATGCTAACAGAATAGACTGTTTACATTTCACATAGCGCTAATACCCGTGGGAAAGGTGTACATCCAACTACTCTCCCTCCATCTATGGGCAAATACTAGGACAGACTTAGCACTTTAATCTTGGAGTAGGAAAACTCTGAATTCAAACCTGTTAAACTCCGCTTAAGGAACTGGCCTTGTGTCATATCCTGCTCGCGTGGAGGGGTTGATAAATAAAGTCAGCTAGGCAGTTAGGGTTCGAATCACACACAAAGCGGCTTCCAGTCTATAACTCTGCTGATGAGACATAATAGACCGAAATGTACATACAGAGAATGACTTTTTCTCGATTTGTTTATGCTTTACATTTGAACAGATATATTCGCCTAATTCATTAATTATCCACTAATTAATTTTCAAATTAGGCATGAGTTCAATTAAGCACATATTATACCCAAAATTGTCGGCATAGCCATATCAAACAAATGTTTGCGTACTTTCACACACACACACACACACACACACACACACATATATATATATATATATATATATATATATTATATATATATATATATATATATATATATATCAATATATATATATATATAATATATATATATATATATATATATATATATATATATATATATATATATATATATATATATATATATATATATATATATATATATGATATACATATAATACATATATGCATGTATATATATATATATATATATATATATATATATATATATGAGATAGAGTGTCTACCCTGTTATATATATATATATATAATATATATATATATATATATATATATATATATATTTATATCTTTATATGTATATAAGAGAGAGACAGAAAGAGAGAGAGAGAGACAGACAGACAGACAGACAGACAGACAGAGGGGTGACGAAAACGTGTCCATCTATATGGAATATTCTAACCGCCAGATAAAAGAAGTAATATATTACTCGCTTGAATGCCGCACACTATAATCCGGAAGAATGCCATAAGGGAAAAAGATGAACAGATAACCTATTATGCATAGGTCAGCATGTTCACAAGCAGGTTGAAATAAGACAGAAAATGTTGACATGCCATAGATAGACTACAGAAAGGACTATGAGATGCGTCTACAAACTTAGATTAGTAGATGGGAGGCAGGAAGGAGGAGAATTCGTAGGAAAAGTGTTATAGGCATTTTAAAATGTGAGTACTGGATTGAAAATTAATTTTATTTAAGGATGGTTTGTATTGTTTCATGTATAAAGCTTCTAGTATTTGGGGTTTTTGTTTATTTTTTTTCTTTGTACAGAATGTGCGTATTTTCCGTTTGGATATTTCGGTAATTAGCGTGGGGGCACGCATGTAATTCTAGATGTTGTGAAATGGAGCTATTATCGGTCATATGGAGAGTTCTGATGTGAAAACTCTAAAGGAGTAAATAATAATAATAATAATAATAATAATAATAATAATAATAATAATAAATATGACCATGTACAAGGCTCTTCACCCTAGAGACGATAGAGATAGATTATATGTGTCAAAAAGGGAGGGGGAAGAGGTCTTGCCAACATAGAGGACTGCGTAGAAACCACAATCCAACAACTTGAGGATTACACAAGAAAGAGCAAAGACAAGTTACTTATGGCGGCCAACAATAGTAGAAGTGACAGATGGACAAACAGAAAAACAACAAAGACTAGAAAACAAAAATGGGAAGAAAAACAATTATATGGACACTTCAAACGACAAATCGAAAAGGTTGCACACGGAAAGACTTGGACATGGTTAAGAAAAGGAAACCTCAAAAGTGAAACAGAATCATTAATAATTGCTGCACAAAATAATGCCATAAGGAAAACTATATAAAGCGAAAATTGATAAGACCCAACAAAATAGTAAATGTAGACTTTGGGTAATAGAGATGAGACTGTAACCATATACTCTGCGAATGTAAAACTAGCACAACGAGAATACAAAACTAGACACGACTGGGTTGGGAAGTGATCCACTGGGAATAGGCAAAAATTTAATTTTGACCATACAACAAAATGGTATATGCATAAACCAGAAACTGTTCTTGAGAACGAAACACATAAAATTCTCTGGGACTTTGAAATAAAAACGGATCACCTTATCCCAGCAAGGAGACCAGACCTAGTGTTAATTAACAAAAAAGAAAGAACTTGTCAACTGGTGGATTTTGCAGTTCCAGCAGATCACAGAGTGAAGCTGAAGGAGAACTGAAAAAGTTATGGAATATGAAAGTCAAAGTGATACCAATTGTAGTTGGTGCACTTGGAACGGTCCCAAAAGGATTGGAAAAGGGTTTGGAAAATCTGGAAATCAGAGGAAGGATTGATACCATCCAGAACACTGCACTGCTGCAATCTGCCAGAATACTCAGAAGAGTTCTGGAGACCTTAGGAGACTTGCTGTCACTCAGACTCCAGCGAAAACTCAAAAGAAGTAAATAAAATAATAAAAATAAAAAATAATAATCTTGTTTTTTTTCTATTATTCTGTACCTCTGAGATTATTTTACATAAAAATATTAATTTGTAATGCAACTTTTTCATCAAGCAGTTCTAAAATATAAAACGAACTACTTTTAACACTTCAAGCAGCCATCTTTTGTTTAGTCCATCTAATCATGTCTACTATTCCTAAGTAGTTTCTATCTCTCACTTCACAATGAATGATGTTTCTGCTCTAATTAGGAATTAATTTTCTTCCATAGATGAAAATAATGAACGTCAAAATCGGCTCCATCAAGAATCAGCGCTGTTCTTATCTTCAGTCCAATTAAATCGCCATTGAGTTTCGGTACATTTCCGACACAATTATTATTTATCATAAGATGAAATATTAATCATCAAATGTCTAAAACTAAGACAAGAATTTCTTATTTCAATTGATTTAATGAAGAAAGAGTTGCGTCTATACAACAATTTCTTTTTGTTTTCTAAGCTGTATTTAAAACTAGACAACCCATAGACCAGTTGGTTCTCCAAAATATTGACTTATTTTAACGGCATTTCAACCCGTCTTAGGATATGTTATCTCTAAGACAATAATTTCTTATTTCAATTGATTTAATGAAGAAAGAGTTCTGTCTTTGAATCAATTTATTTTTGTTTTCTTAACTGTAGTTAGAACTAGACAACCCATAGATTAGTTGATTCTCCAAAGTATTGACTTATTTTAACGGCATGTCAACCCGTCTTGGGATATGTTATGACAAAGACAATAATTCTTTATTTCAATTGATTTAATGAAGAAAGAGTTGCGTCTATATAACAATTTCTTTTTGTTTTCTAAGCTGTATTTAAAACTAGACAACCCATGAACCAGTTGATTCTCCGAAATATTGACTTATTTTAACGGCATGTCTACCCGTCTAGGGATATGTTATGACTAAGACAAGAATTTCTTATTTAATTTGATTTAATGAAGAAAGTGTTCCGTCGATACAACAATTTCTTTTTGTTTTCTAAGCTGTATTTAAAACTAGACAACCCATAGATTAGTTGATTCTCCGAAATATTGACTTATTTCAATGGCATGCCAACCCGTCTTGGGATATGTTATGACTAACTAAGACAAGAATTTCTCATTTCAATTGATTTAATGAAGAAATAGTTGCGCCTCTACAACAATTTCTTTTTGTTTTCTAAACTGTATTTAAAACTAGACAACCCATGAACCAGTTGATTCTCCGAAATATTGACTTATTTCAATGGCATGCCAAACCGTCTTGGGATATGTTATGACTAACTAAGACAAGAATTTCTTATTTCAATTGATTTAATGAAGAAATAGTTGCGTCGATACAACAATTTCTTTTTGTTTTCTAAACTGTATTTAAAACTAGACAACCCATGAACTGGATATATTCGTTCGAAATATTGACTTATTTTATCGGCATGTCAACCCGTCTAGGGATATGTTATGACTAAAGGTTAGCAATTAATGTTCATACGTATTTACCCAACCCGTTTGCCACGGATAGTAAACAGTATTCATAAAGGCTCGATATGCTCTCTAATGCATTTGACTCTATACACAGAAGAAAAATGAATAAAAAACTACTAACATATGGTCTCCCCCAAAAAACCGTTACCGCTAAAATGATGCTCCTTAAAGACACCAAACCAATGATTCGCTCACCTGATGGCAATACAGATTTCTTTGACATTGTCGCTGGAGTCTTACATTACATTAGCACCATATGTATTAATAATATGCCTAGACTATATACTACGAACGTCAGTAGATATAATGAAGACAAAAAAGGCTCCACACTAAAAAAATAATAAAATTCAGTACATACTGTAATTTTCTTTGCCAAGGGGTTTTATCGGTCCAGCTAAGTCGCAATGAACTAGCGACAATATCTCAGTTTCTTTTTTGTTTAAAACTTTATTTTTAGTTTCAACCATTTTTCCCTGAATACATATATTACAGTTGGTTTTACATGAGGGGGTAAATTTTATTTTCATTCCATTCAATACTTTTGGCAATTTTTTAATATCATTTATGTTGCAGTGACCTAGAATTCTATGCCAGGTGTTCATATATATCTTGCAGTCTTTGCGGAATTAATATTTTTTTAAATAATACAATCCACCCATTCTTTTTATATTAAATATGGCGCCATTTGGTAAATCAACTTTGATGTTTTGTTATTCAAAACTTATGTGGGCCCCACGGCTCGAACTGAAAAAATGTTTTGTTTAAAAGTG
Organism: Doryteuthis pealeii; assembly: GCA_023376005.1. Classification (NCBI taxonomy): domain Eukaryota; kingdom Metazoa; phylum Mollusca; class Cephalopoda; order Myopsida; family Loliginidae; genus Doryteuthis; species Doryteuthis pealeii. The sequence continues at coordinate 10,511,063 of CM042174.1, forward strand.
AGGATATATATGTATTTACCAACCCCTCCGCACGAGCAGGATGTGACACTAGGTCAATTTCTTAGGCGGAGTTTAACAGGTTTTGATTCAGAGTTTTCCATCTCCTAGACCGGTTGCCTAACCAAGGTTAAAGAGCCCAGTCTACCCTACTATTTACCCATAGCTGGAAGGAGAGTAGGATTCATACCTTTCCCAAGGGTATTAGCACTAAGTGAAATGCAATCACCACATCCAGGATTTGAACTCGGGGCGACGACTCCATTTCCCATGATTTTAACCATTACACCACGCGCTTCCTGGGGATATATGTATATGTCACAGTCTAATGGAGCATTTAAATAGACACTTTTGACATCTAGATGGTGGATTCGCAAATTATATTGGACTGCCAATTGAATTAAAACTCATATAGAGGTTAGGTTAGTCGTTGGAGAAAAGGTATCAAGATAATCTTTACCATACATCTGTGAAAATCCTTTTATGGCCAGGGGCAGCAACTCTTACCCTTCCATTTATTTTTTAAATACTTTTCCCTTTTCTTTTCCCTGTACTATATTATTCAGGATATTCTTAGATTTCTCAGAATACCATGACACTATCATAGATAGGAAAAAAGAAATGGATATGAAATCCAACAATGTAATTAAGTATAACATTTTTGAAAAAACAAGAACATATGTCAAAGATTGACATTTAGAAAGCCAACACCAAAGATTTTCGGTTTTAATTAAATCATCAACAGGACTCAACTGGGTTAATAAACATAAATCACACGAAAAGAAAATTGTGGAAACAAGCAAAAACTTGTGAGCCTTTGTTTAGGATATTAAAAGGCTCCTCTTGACACTTGAAATGTAAGAAAAATGTAAAACAAAACGCTACGCAATGATAGCGTTCCCATTCAAATAGTGATGACGAAACACTAATATCATAAATAGATGAACAAAATGTGCAGGTTTGAGACCACTTTTGAGACAAACCCTGCTTTATATTTGCAGGTGCCAACTTCCTTGTATTTTATTCTCAAACGTATTAAAAGCAATCCTAGGAATTAGAAACCAATTAAAATTAGTTAAAATAAGTGTAATCTTTTTTTGTGTTCGTATTGAATTTCATTAGTTTTTCTAATTCAATATAATATTTGATTATATTAAAACTTAAATACTTGTGGCCGGAGGACGCATTTATTTGCGAGTAGAATGTAATGAATGTGCTTCAATATGTTTTCATCTTTTTTTTAATAAATTATATTTTTCTCCGGTGTAATAAATTTGTAAACTTTAATTTGCAAACGTTTTAAGTGAAAGTATCTGAAGATGGCTCGTTCCTCAAATTTAGTTAGAACACTCGGTAGTCAAAGTACCAGTATATATATATATATATATATATATATATATATATATATATATATATATATGTGTGTGTGTGTGTGTGTTGGTGTATGCGTTGAATTAGAAAACCTTTTTCCACTCATTTTTCTAATTCAACGTATACTAAACACCCTTCATCTTCTATCCACACAAATCCTTTGTCCTGAATTCTACCGTAAAACCGAAATACTCGAGTATCGACAATAAATTTTCCATCCATCATATCATCCTGTGTATGTTTTCAATATATATATATATATATATATATATATATATAGTGAATTTAGGCAGCAGATTCTCTTCTAGGCGTGTTTTATTAAAAATGTCAGACAAGGATTTGGTGTTTAACTTTTTTTATAATTTGCTTGAAGCATTGTGTATATATTGGTTAGAGGTTGATTTAGAAGGCTATCACAATGCAGGTGTAAAGAAAAAATAATAATACGGTAACAATGATGTTGTGTGTTAACCTGTATTTAATTCTTGAATTTTTCGAGATAATATCTCTTTTCAAAAGATCACTGGAACTAAAGCAGTCTAGTTATGGCATTTCTTTTAAATGAATTTTTATTTTATTTTCTATTTTAAAATTTTTTAAATCTTTTGATATTATCTCGAAAATTCAGAATTAAATACAGGTTATCACAACATCATTGTTTTATCATTTTTTCTTTACACCTGCATTGTGGTAGCCTTCTAAATCAACCTACTAACCAATATATAATATATATATATATATATATATATATTATATATAATATATATTATCTCTTTCACTGCCCGACGATTGCCCCGCTTAAACAATTAACTTTGGATAGCATGAAACCAATGGTAGCAGACTTCTTTCCATACAAATGAAATATATATCAAAATATATATTTATTATGTATCTATTAACGTTCTATCACAGATATTGAGCACTCTCCTAATAATACTATACGTTGGCTCACTATTGCCCCGTCAATTGTGATAGTGCCAACCATACACATTGATATATATATATATATATAATATATATATATTTTATACGAAAAAGGTGACTTACCGGTGAAATTGGTCACAATGGTTTAGTTGATGCAAGTTTCACAATGATAAGACAGCGATATAACAAATATAAAGTGCTCAATACGTGAGTAGTGCAAATTATTATATAATGGTACACAGTAATAACCTACTCGAGTTTCACCATAAGGATTTAATCCTGAAGATCCTTATGGTGAAACTCGAGTAGGTTATTACTGTGTACCATTATAATATATATTATATTAATATGTTATATATATATATATATATATATGTGTGTGTGTGTGTGTGTGTGTGTGTGTGTTGATACTTTCTTATATTTATAAAAAAATTCATTGCCAGGGTGTTCATGCGAGACATTTTGCCATACTATGGCAAATATTATTGGTTTGTTCCGTCTTTGAAAATTACCGGATTTTCAACTTTTTGAAGGGACGTAAAGCACGAGTGAACTGGTCGCTTGGGAAGTAAGAGTTAATACAATTTTCTAACAACAGTGACTTTACTTCCAAGAGATTGGAGAAAAAATTAAATTACTATTGAGAAAATTTCCCAAATACAATTGTTGGGTCAATGACTGCTCTCCAAACTATTTGACATGTTGTTTATTTTTTTTTTTGGGGGGGGGTTGTTTTCTTTGGGTTTTTTTAAGGAGAGAGAATAGAAAGAACCAAGCAGCTTTGTCTTATTTTTCGCTTTCCACATAAAATTCTTCAATCTAAATAAGATTCCATCCCCAGAAAATTCATGATCATCGAGAGATTTTTTATCGCGATAATGTCAACCTGGAAAGTCGGGTGTCTGCTGCTGCTGCAAGTAAAATGCCAACGGTACAGCTAAATAGGGCAAGGCTTGTGGGACAGATATTTTGAATGAAGAGATCTCCGCCCATCGGGAATATTGAAGAAAAGAAATTATAAAATGTTCATAACAGGAATAATGCTATTTTTTCTCATTTGTCATTTGGAACCTCGAAGACAAATTACAAACATTTAGGTGGCCATTAACTAAAGATGAGAGAGAGAGAGAGAGAGAGAGGAGAGAGAGAGAGAGAGAGAGAGAGAGAGATGAGAGAGAGAGAGAGAGTGGTGTAAAAGTGAGAGGAAGTTGATTGAGGAAGGAGGAGGAATGGTAGAGAATAGTGGTGTGGTTCTCGTTGCCTTCTCACCGGTTTTGAATTCAGAATTTTCCTTAGAGACTAATTAACTACCAGTTAACTAGTTAACTCTCTCTCTCTCTCTCTCTCTCTCACACACACACACACACACACACACCACACACACACACTCTCTCTCTCTCTCTCTCTCTCTCTCGCCATATATATATATATATATATATATATATATATATATATACTGCTGGAGGGTAAGGACGAACTCATGAGCGACATCCTTCGATGGAAATCAGCACATGGACGTGCTAGTGCGGGTCGCCAGCAAAGACATATATATACCAGCTCTGTGAGAATACTGTATGCTGTGCGGAGGACCTCCCGGAGTCAATGAGTGATAGGGACGATTGGTGAGAGATTGTTATGGATATCTACGCTGCTGGCGCGATATGATGATGATGGTGATGATATATATATATATATATATATATATATGAAGATAGGAGTTTTGAGTAAAATCCGACAGTATGAGGTGAGGTAAAAGGAAAAGTGAACAAAAATAATGACTCAAACAAGTCCAAGTAGGAGAGAAATATTTCGTCCTTTGACTCGAAGAACACCCTGAGACTGAGGATGTTCTTTGCCTCAGAAGGACGAAATATTTCTCCCCTATTTAGACTTGTTGAGTCATTATTTTTTGTAACTTTTCCTTTTACCTCATCTCATATATATATATATATATATATATATATATATATATATATATATATATATATATATTTCATTTTCTCGCCTATGTGATCATTGGACCGTTGATGACAATTGTCTGATCGCTTAGGCAAGAAACATCGTGATCGGTCAGTAACTCTCTTTGTCGAAATGGAGAGATGTGTTATAACGCTTGTTTACTTTACCCTCTCCATGTAGGAATTGCTGAGATGATGACGTGTCAACTCTTCGTTACGTCTTGCACTCATTTCCGAATGGAGAGATGATGTGTTCACGTATCTTAATGTTACAGCTCTTCCTTCTAATGGAGTGAATGATGTGTGGATTAATAAATATTCAATATACTTATCTCTGTACCGGTACTACATCGGAGAGGGTGGAATACTTGTTGCTGAGCAGCTGTTCAGTTGTCGGCAGTTCTATGATGTCATGGAGTCTGACGCCAACTTGGGGCTGGGTGTTATCTTGCCTTGTGCCATTTGGAGTGTTTATTAATAACACAAGGCCATTCTTTTCACTCATGAGTATTTTATTTCCCCCAAATTACAACTGCCAAGAGCAAGAAATTTAATCTCTTGTCCGCTAACCCATTCTCCCAGACTAAATTTACACTCTGACCTCTCATCCCCCCTTTTCCACTTCACCACGTACCATTCGCTCGTCCAATCAAACCACGCCATGTGTCTATGCCAAATCATCACTTAAACTTTTCCGTTCTAATCCACATCAGGCCACCTTCACGGCTCTGCGTCACACCCATTACGTAATTGGTCGGTAAGTGGATAAACAGTCGAACAGACAAGTACATTTACAGTTCAATAATTAAATCAATGATGTGAAAGTAATGCAGGTATCAGTCAACCGAAAAACCCGGAACAAATATTCACAGTCATTTTTTTCTGAAAGGTAAACAAATATCTAAGATGATGCAATAAATTGTTCATATTGCAGCTGTTGCCTTGAGCAAGGTTTTAGTTTTCCAAAAAAAAAAGAAAAAAGAAAAAAAAAGATGGTGCAGAAAGCATCAACTGTGACATCAACGCAATAAGATATTCTTTTTGAGAAGATATTCTTTTTCTGTTCTCTATAGTTAGCTTAGGCCAGTTGGTAAGGTTTATAATACAGTTACTGTATCACTTATTATTATTGTATTACTATAGGGTAATCCCCTATCAGGGTGTCCCAAAATGAAGTATAAACTCTTTATTTTGGGAAACCCTATATATATATATATATATATATATATATATATATGTTATTTCCTATAACTCCAACATAAACAAAGGGGAACCATTCTTGACTGATAAATTATTTATTTTATGATCTACTAGGAAAAAATAGATAGGGTTAGTGTTAGGGTTTAGGTTAGTGTTAGAATTAGGGTTAGTTTAATGGGGAAATGAATACATAATTTATCAGCCAAGAGTGGTTCCCTTTGATTATGTTATACTAAATAACATAATAATATATATATATATATATATATATATATATATATATAATTAAGTCATCCACAGACACGTGTTTCGCATATCATGCCTCTTCAGTGTGGCTAGACACAACTATCCTTGGGTAGGGTCGAACTCAGACTGACCGCATGGTAGTCCGATATCTTATCCCCTTGCCCACTGACAGCTGATGCGGGACTGGTGTTTTTAAACTATTAATACATAGAATGTATGTATCTTCGGTCACTGAGAGATCAAATTTCCAGAGAAATGATCATTGCTTATTTGCTTAGTAGTGAGAGTTAATTTAAATTACCAATTAGAGAGCTCATTACCAAATTTATGGGAGCATATCATGCCTCTTCAGTGTGGCTAGACACAACTATCCTTGGGTAGGGTCGAACTCAGACTGACCGCATGGTAGTCCGATATCTTATATCGCGGGGACTGGTGTTTTTAAACTATTAAGTACATAGGAATGTATGTATCTTTCGGTCACTGAGAGATCAAATTTCCGGAGAAATGATCATTATATATATATATATATATATATATATATATATATATATATTATACGAGGATTTGAACTTAACTCGTCGGGTCTATTTTTAAGACGATAACCGTTACGCACACGCACCCGACTCTTCTTACCATTTAAAACATTGTATTTTAAATTAAAAACCAGAAATCTTAATAGAAAATGGATTCTATTCTGGCGCTCGTTTTACTCTACCGTGACGAATGTGGGTTACTATCAATTACACTAATCAATGAAGAAAAATTGATATTCCGTAACTAACTGTTTGACGTAATACCGAAGACTGTAATTTAAGAACATTAAAATTGAAAGGTATCATTTCTTTAAAGGTCAATTCTCAAGCGGGGTTTAACAGGTTTAAACTCAGAGTTTTCCTTCTCCTGTACACATAACATAAAATACCTACCTTTCCCAAGGTAATATGCGCTATGTGAAATGTTAATAGTCCCATCCAGGATTCGAACTCGGAGCGTCGTATCCATTTTCTCCCGACGATAATCGTTATACACGTACGACTCCATAAAGCATCTACGAAATGCTCTCCTAATTCAAAGGATTTGTTTGTGTATTCTAATCACGTCACCTAAAATACCAACCTTTCCCAAGGTTATTAGCGCTATGTGAAATGCTAACAGTCTCATCCAGGATTCGAACTCGGATCGTCTTATCCATTTTCTCCCGGCGATAACCGTTATACACAAACGACTCCATAAAGCATCTACGAAATTCTCTCCCAATTCAAAGGATGTGTTTGTGTATTATAATCTCTCATAAATCTCAATTTAATTCGCGCGAGGTTACGCCTCTTCCTTATTAAAGTCCCACCTGCTTTTTGTGGTCGAAAATAGTCTTTTGACAGTTTTCTCGTTAGTGCATAGAATTTTTTTTCTTAAAATATCTTTCGCGAATCTCTCTCGTCTGAGTAATAAAACACGATTAAGATTTATTTTATTACCATTCCTCGGGCCATCTTGTTTTTTTTTTTTTTCGTATCGGATCCATTAGAATTCTTGGGCACTATAATGACTTGCTTGTTCATCATGTGTTAAGAGACAAATTTTCCTTTTCTGGAGAGGAAAATCTTAGTCCCTAATTTCTTCATGGCAGACGCCTCTTGATTTTTAAAAACACACAAGGCGCTACAAAATAATAAATATTAAACTTGAAAGAAATTTTCTTTTCATTTCGGAAAGAGAAAACATAAATTTCTATTTTTTCTGCAAAATAACTCCCACTTTTTTAAAAACACACAAGGCTATACAAAATAAATAAACATTAAACTGCAATGAAATTTTCTTTTCATTCCGGAAAGAGAAAACATAAATTTCTTTTTCTTCTGCAAAATAACTTCCACTTCAAAAAAGTTTACTCTCTATATATTTTCCGATTTAAAAGCCTCAAAATCGTCTCTTTTTTCCCAAAATCTTTCTTGTAAACTTCAAAACCTCTGTCTACTATTAATTCTGTTAATTCATCGTCTGCGAATAAAAATCTTCGTCTATACTTAATCTTCAAAATTCGTCATCTGAGTAAAATCTCTCTCGTCTGCCTTCAATCAAATATTCTGCTCCCGGCTGTTAATTAGTTAACTTAAAAGTTCAAGATGGACAACTTACGGCAATAAATATCGGCAAACAAATGATTATTATCAAAACTGCTTCATCCGCAATTTGAACTGGCTCCTTTTTCGTTCTCTTTTTCTCAATTTATTTCGAAATGGTTTCACCCTTCCTCATCATTTAAGAATTCTTACAACAAAATGGATGTCTTTGTAATAGCTAATCTACTCATTTTTCCATTCACACGACTTCCATCTGAAATTATCAAACTGTCGGCTGGGGTTTTAGAATACGCCGACTCTACCTCCGCAGAGGGGTAAGACCCTCCCTAATGGGGGTCACTTAAATTGTCTCATGACATGCAACACCCCACATCAGCCCTTACTTGGTCAAGACGGGCGGTCTTAGAAGCTCCCATCGGCTGGTAATATCAAGCCCTAGCTCCTATATGATTGTCCCACCCGTATTCTTCAAATTCATCTTATGGCAAACTCCCAATCTTTTTTATCATATGGGTGCTAGAAAGCGATGGCTGAGGGTCAACCACCAGTATTTATTAATACATATCCAACAATAGAATCTGGTTAATGAAGGTGTCATCATATGTCATTTTCTACTAAAATGCACTAAAAATCTTCGTTTTCGCAAAATTTTGCCTTTAGAAAACGAGGATTTTTAGTGCATTTTAGTAGACGATCTTTGATGCTATTTCCTCAAACATTACTTGCACGTAAAAGGTCTAATTTTTGGTATCAGTATTCAGTATGCTAACAGATAACTTTCGCATAGATGGACAATTTGATATTTTTAAAAAGTGAAAAATCGACCTACCCTACTGGTGAGGTCAGCGCCCAGATTGAGATATTGAGCAAATGAGGAGAATTCTTCATCAGAAGAATCCATACAATCTTGAAGGATTTGTATGCTTCCCTTCCAAGGTGTAGTGAAGCAATTATTCAACCTTAGATGAAATATTAACAATTTATTAGCAATACGATATAATATTTAATATATATATATATATATATATATATATATATATATATATATCTTATTATAATGGAGATTGTGTGTTTTTCTGTCTGTAACCGAAACTATATACTAATCAAGTCACAATTCTCTTAGTTATTGACATCACATTCTCCATGATTTTATTTTTATTTAACCTCAGTTATTAATAAAATTATCTTACATTATTAATACTGTTAACTATGTCTACATACTGACTAAATGCAATTATATTTATATATACAACAAAATAGCGGTTACAGTGTGTACGGGAAGGCTAATTTGCATATACTATTAAAAATCGAATTGAATCTCCCATCTTCTTTTAAATACTTAAATTATATCTCCCTCTGTTCAAATCTTCTGTCCAAATCTTTTTATCTGTATTCTTATTTAGTTTCATTAGCCTTTCTAATTTAATACAATATTTTATTACATTAAAACTTAAATACTTGCACCCGGAGGGTGCATATATTTGCTAGTATATATATATATATATATATATATATATATATATATATATATATCTGATCTTCCCATCTGATTTCCTTCTCATCCGCCCCAAAGATTTCCCCTATAACCAATCAAATCTTCCCCTCGCCACAAAACCTACCCACCTACCTAGTTTCCCCCTTCTATAAGACACTTGTAAGATCTGAATAATTCGATAAAAGCTGATGAAGCCGGGTTCAAACCAAGCGAAATACACTATACATTTTTTGAGTTTTTTTATATTTTACCTCATATATATATATTAATAAAACTACTAACCAAAATCACGGACTGATGTACAATTGTATAGTATTATAATATATATATATATATATATATATATATATATATATATATATATATAGTAGTTTTATTAATTGTGGAATGTGCGGCTAACATAAAGAGACTTGGTGAGCCAAGTCTCAAATTCTGGTCAAGGTTATTTACGTTTCACTTGCAAAACGGTTATCCTTGTAAGAAATAAAATCGGTAACATGAGATTGCGTTCCACTTGCCACTAATATATTATATATATTATATATTGGGGTATATATATTATATATCATATATATATTATATATATTATATATTGGGAAATATGGAGGTGCGTGGTGTAATGGTTAGAGTTGTAGGAAGTGGACTCGTCGACCAGAGTTCAATTCCTGGACGTGACTGTTTGCATTTCATGTAGCTCTAATACACTTGGGAAAGGTATGAATCCATATATTCTCCCTCCAGCTATGGATAAATAGTAGGGCAGATTGGGCTCTTTAACCTTGGATAGGTAACCAGTCTAGGAGAAGGAAAACTCTGAATTCAAACCTGTTAAACTCCGCTTAAGAAATTGACCTTGTGTTGCATCCTGCTCGTACGGAGGGGTTGGTATATATATATATATATATATATATATATATATATATATATTGGGAAATATATGAATCCAACTGTTTCATCCAAGATGAATTGTAGGACAGACTGGGTTATTTATTCTTGGTTAGGCAACCAGTCTAGGAGGAGGAAAAAATCAAACCAAACCTGGTTTACGCCGCTTACAAATTCACTTTCTATAACATCCTCTTCGTGGCGGTTGGGTTAGGTAAATACACATTACGTGCTAATTTTTTTGAGAAAGGCATTTATCTATATCTTCTGCTCTTCCATACATGAATAAATAATCGGGAAGACTTTGTGCGGGCAACAACTATCAGCATGGCAGGTAATGACAAAACCCGGCCTTGGGGTTTTCTAATGCAGTTTTAACCTCATTAAGAATGTACAGTAATCTCAACAAATATGTAATACATTTTCATTATAGACATTTTCCTTATATAAAACAATATGTGAAGTAACTGAAAATCTTTGCACATCCATTTTAGGGGCCATTTTACTTTCAGAATCCTTACTACGTTAATGAAAATCACTTCTACCAATTTATTAATACGCATGAATTTATTAAAATCACTTCTTAAACAATTCATCTTATTATAATGGAGATTGTGTGTTTTTCTGTCTGTAACCGAAACTAAATTACTAATCGAGTCACAATTAACATAGTTATTTACATCACATTCTCCATGATTTTATTTATATTTAAACCTCAATTATTAATAAAATTGCTTCACCTTTTTATTAATGTTGTCCATATCTACATGATATTTTCCACGTACCCCACTTGTACCGGTCAGGCACAAAGGCCCTATTTATGTGGGACCACCCACAAGCCGAGACTCATGGGGTGGCGGGTGAAAAATTGCGTCGATCCCGTCGGCATTCCACCTCAAGGGGGGCGCCTCATGCGCTGGGCAATAAACCCAGCCCTGCCCCTTTAAATCGAGGGGGCAGGTGTTGCCTGGATGGCCCCCTAGGATCGACGCCGTTAATTATATCAATGGTCCAGAGGACGAAGCCACTGTTGACCATATCTACATACTAATGACATGCAATTGTATTTATATATACAAAAAATAGCAGTTTGCAGTGTGAACAAGAAGGCTAATTTGCATATTGATATTAAAAATGTGATTTTATTAAATATGGGCTTAGTATTATTGATTTCTAATTGTTTGGTTTTATTTTAATGGATATGAACAAAAATCTCTCCAATGAATCTTAAATGAAATCCATTAATAAGAAAAAATAATTGTAATCTTATTCTTTATTTTCTAATTTAACTACATAGTTAAATAAGTAAAATTCTGCAATGAAAGACGGGAGTGATGGAAGAGTTAGTTTCATTTCTATTTTTCTATTATACCCCGACTCTGTTTCAAATCTTTTTATCTGCCTTCTTATTAGACTTTCTAATTTAATACGATATTTCATCACATTAAAACTTAAATACTTGCACCCGGAGGGTGCATATATTTGCTAGTATTTATTAAAAAAAAGATTTGGCATGAAATAACTCCGAAGGGTTGATATGCCATTAAGAAAAATAACCAGCCAACTGAACTTATAAAAAGTCCATTAATGTCACAAAAAAGAAGCAGGCGGTTTTTAGACGATTACGAGGGTGTGTCAAAAAGTAAAGCCATTTTGTTTAGGACAGGTATAATTACAAACACAGGAACATGTATCATACATCAAAATGAAGCTGATCCTCTGTGGATCACATCCTTACTTCTCCACAGAGGCGAGTCAAAAAGTACAGTCATTTTGTTTAAGGCAGGTATAATTACAAACACAGGAACATGTATCATACATCAAAATGAAGCTGGTCCTCTATGGATCACATCCTTACTTCTCCACAGAGAATTCAAAAAGTAAAGCCATTTTTTAAGACAGGTATAATTACAAACACAGAAACATGTATCATATATCAAAATGAAGCTGGTCCTCTGTGGATCACATCCCTACTTCCCACATAGACAACATTTCTCTCAATAACAATGTTCCACCTTCGAATGAGAGCATATATCCCTGCCTCGTAAAATTCGGTTAACTATTCTTTGAGCTACTTCTTCACTACAGATTTCACTTCCTCCTCAATGGAATAATGTTGGCCTCAGACTATCTCTCTTCGGTTCCATGAAAGAGGGTTTCAGAGGCAAACAGTATTCAAGTGACGAGGAATCAAGGTATACATAGAAAGGAAGAAAGTGATAAGCAGAATGTGAGTGAGAGACGGGTCAGTTTTTGGCTTAATTGCAAATTAGGACTAATTAGAAAAATGAAAATTGATTTTTTTCAAACATAACTGAATCTCAGAACGAAGGAATAATTTAGTATAATTTCATGTAATTAAACTAAACAGTAAAAAAGCCTCTAGGGCACAAAGTTTGATTCACTCAGCTTTAGTATAATATATATATATATTATATATATATATATATATATATATATAGTCATCCACAGACACGTGTTTCGACTTATCAAGACTCTTCAGTGTGGTTAGACATTTGTAAGCTACCTACAGCCAGGATTGAAATCCGATCGGTTCAATGTCAGTCAGACACCTTAACCGCCAGGCTGTCATCACCTACAGAATGCGAAGGGGATTTTAACTGTTTTAATACACACATCGCTTTGTATGTAAAGACCACCATAGAGTGCTCCATCACTTATATAGGAGAGCGTTGCGTTTACGCTTTAGTTGGCGGTCGTCAGCGAAATCCCCCCAAAGTGCTCAACCATAGGGTGATGGGGAGCATATATATAGTCATCCACAGACACGTGTTTCGACTTATCGAGTCTCTTCAGTGTGGCTAACATTTGTAAGCTACCTACCGCGGAGATTGAAATCCAGTCTGTTCAGTGTCAGTCAGACATATTTTATTAGTGAGACTCGAACTCACTAGTAATCATGTACTATTCCAACTAGCTGACCATTATATCACCTAATGTGCAAGTAGTTTACAGAACCTTCTGTTCCTAAATCGTCACCCATTAAGTACTGTACAGGCTCAGCACCTCTTAACCTCAGTGATCTCGCGGAAACCGGTGTTTTGAGCATGAATAGACCGGAAGTGAGAAATGTCACTCTTGCCTCGCTTTCATTGAAATCGATCTGATTTATTTTATCCGATTTGTGAAGATTAGGGGTTTTAATTCTTTTGTGAGTGATTTTAGGAAATGCTCAGAATTCAAAAATAATCGATTATCAAGACCTTATGTAATTGCCGCCATTAGTAACGTGTTCCCCGGATGAATCAACTGCGCATGTGCACTTCAATTGATTAATGTTCGTGTCCACTGTTCGCAAAAAGAAATATGGCGGTCAGAGTTTCGCGCTGTTCAATAAAATTATTTTAAAACATGCAAAATTGAATGCTAAGGAATAATTTAAACTCGTAATCAGGGTTCATTGGTTTAATGAACTCAAATAGCAGTTCAAAATATGGAAGCGTGTGCGCATGCGTGTCTAGGCGTGCTGACTTGTCTGTTCATTGATGTCGGCATCATGGCCATCCTTTTTTTATCTTAATAAAGGTGTTTACTTGATTCCTATTGAATGTTTGGCTAAATTAATTGTGTGTAATTTAAAAGAGGCGAATTAAGCTTCCTTCTTGTCAGGATTTTCATCAGAATTAGGATTATAATAAACATTATTATCTTTAAATTAGAATGGTTAATTTCACATCTTTATTATAATGGAGATTGTGTATATGTCTGTCTGTAATCGAAATTATATCACTACTCAAGTCACAATTCCCTTAGTTATTTACATCACATTCTCCATGATTTTATTTAAACCTCAATTACTAATAAATTTTGAATTTTGAATTAATAATACATATTAACAATAATGCAATTGTATTTATATATACAACAAAATAACGGTTTACAGTGTGAATGGGAAGGCTAATTTGCATATTGATATCAAAAATTTGATTTTAATAAATATGTGCTTAGTATTATAGATTTTTAATTGTTTGGTTTTATATTAATGAATATGAGTAAAAATCTCTTCAATAAATCTTAAATTAAATTTATTAACAAGAAGAAATAACTGCAATTTTAATCTTTACTTCCTATTTAAACAAAATAGTTAAATTATGAAAATTTATCAATGAAAGACGGGAGAGATGAAACAGTAAGTTTCAGTTGTTCTATTTTTCGATTATACCCACCTGTTTCAAATGTTTTATCTGCATTCTTATTTAGTTTCATTCGCCTTTCTAATTTAATATAATATTTTATTACATTAAATACTTGCACCCGGAGGGTGCATATATTTGCTAGTCTGATTAATATACATATTCTACGATATTCGATTTGCAAAATATATTGAATCTTTTTATATTAACATATTACAATCTGATATCAAGAAAATAAAACTAACACGGTTAGATCGAACTTAACGGACCTAAATTCCACTATTGTATGTGAACAAAAAAAAAAAAGAAATCAGGGAATTAACCGAATTTAATGAAATTTTTTTCAGTTTGAGATATTAATGAATAAAAGATATAATGCACCAGTTATTATATATAAAACCTTTTACATTTTTTCAGATCATTCATCTTTGAACCATGTATCTTTGATAATCTGTGTTACGCCTCAAAGATACGTGGTTCAAAGCTAACTGACCTGAAAAAAGTAAAAGTTTTTAAAAAAATTAACTGATGCATTATATTTTTATTCATTTATATATCAACACTGAAAATGTCATTAAATTCGGTTAATTCCCTGATTTTTAGTACTTTTTCTTTCGGTAGGATGACGTACGATGGTGGAATTTAGGTCTGTTAAATTTGATTTGACCTCTAACATTAATATATTTATAAAAATGAAGAGTAACAGATTGGCTAAATCCGACAAAATGTGATTGAAAATTGAGGACAAACGGATAAAACACAAAACAACTTTATTCAATTGATATTTCGCCTCGATATGTAACACTCCCACCAAACAGGAAGGGAGATGGGTAGATACATCAGAAGATGTATTTAATACACTGAGACTACAGTCTGTTTATATGTTGAAAAAAGTAATTGAGACGGGGAGAACAGAGAGGAGGGGGAATGCGCCGAAAGACAAAAAAGAAAAAAAAGGAAGTGGAATTGTCAATAGGGCTGTGTTAGCAAATTGACTAGACGAAAAGATAAAGATCAAGATCATGAAAAAGAAATTGTGTGTGTGTGTGTGTGTGTGTGTGTGTGTAATAAGAACAGTGGAAATGTTACACTTCATTAGAAGAAATGGTATGAAAATGATTTCAAAAATTATATATTTGTTGATAATTGTTTATGATATTGAAATCTGTGCGGTAAAGTGAGAAACTGATGATAGGTATGGCGCTCCGCCTCAGACGCTAAAAAATAATCACCTTAGTCTAGCGCTTGTAAAAAGTGGATAGACTCCCTCGCTATCTGGCTTTAGGCCTCCCCAACGACTTTTCTTAATATCTATATTGGAAATTACATATGGGAAATTAAAATGAGCCAGTTTGTGAAAAGTCGATCACATTTGCTGAAAAAATTTGTGAAATAAAAAATCAAGACAAACAACAAAATTATAGAAAAATTTTTTAATTTCTTTTATGAAGAGTTAAAAGAAATGGTTGATTCCATTTCATCTCAATTATAAAACTTGGAGAATCCCAAATAAATTCTGTAAATTTCTTCAAACTTTTTACAGAAAATTTTAACAGTACTTGCATAGACAATAACTTGCTGCCAAATATATATATATATATATATATATATATAGACATCCACAGACACCGTATTTCGGCGCATCACGTCTCTTCAGTGTGGCTAGATATTTGTAGGCTACCTCCAACCTGGATGGAAACGGTTAATCATCAGTCAGGCTCCTTTACCACTCGACCATCGCCTCTTACAAACTAGGTGGATTTTAACTGATAATTACACACATATGTAAAGGACGCCAGAGAGTGCCCCATCCTTTTTATAGGAGAGCGTTGCTTTTTTAAGTGCTCAACCCACTAGTGGATGGGGAGCATTATATATATTATATATATATATATATATATATATATATATATATAAGGATGACAACACACATGCTTGATACACAGACATTTTAGTTGCCAGAGATCACTATCGGACTAGACCCTATCTTTTAGCTTACCAAAGTACCCAGATGCTCTGCTTATTCTCTGTTTTATTTCCGCATCAAGAGAACCGTCACTATATAAAAAAAAAACTACCAAGATAGACAAACTCCTTGACAACTTCAAGACGCTTCCCATAAACAAAGATGTCAGGTTCCACGTAAGGATCACCAACAATACATACATGGCAATATGGCAATAGCATAATCTTACAGATCATACAATCCCACAACTCCACCACCAGAACCCTTCTTGCATGAGCCCTCAAATGACTCATCATCTACAAGTACGCAAATATGACATACATACATACATACATACATATATAAAGGACAGTTGTGTATATCTGTATGTCCGGAGAAAACTTAAAAAATAAAACAATTAACGACAAAGTATATATATATATATATATATATATATATATATATATATATATATATATATATCACCATGGCTTGTTTTTTGAGTAAAAATAATGAAGATTTGATTTATATTCGTGTAGATAATTGAAAAATAAAATTTAAATGATAACAGCATAGATTTTTTTTCATTTAATATTTTAGATAGTAGACATTAACATTTCTTTTCAGAGTAGCTGGATCAATGCAAGGTCTATTTTTTACATAGATATTTAAATGAGGGCATCCTACGAGGATTCAAATCACGATTCAGTAATAATGGATCTGCAGGGCTAACTTTAAAAAAAACCTCTACCCAGGCGACGCTAGGTAGCCGCTGCTAGTACATACATAATTCCTTGATAAGCTTGAACGTAATGTGTTTCGTGCGAAATCAACGTTACTCAGAAATGTATGTCTGGTGCTAAACGGGCCAATCTTGTGCTGAAACGGATGAAATATTCAACTTCTCAGTAGACAGTGAATCTAAGAGAGAGCGACACAAATCCCGACGAGAAGAAAAAAACATTTTTTTTATTAGAACTGAGTGACTGAGAGATGTGTTATTGAATTAGTATTTACTTGACTTAATTTACAGCCAGAAAATGTGGTAATCTCGCAACACTTTGTTATTGGGAATGCCAGAAAACAGCCGGTCTTTTTTGTATACTAGCTCATACACACACAGACAGGAACACATACACTCTCTCACTCTTTCTCTCTCATGCAAACACTCACACATATACATGTATGCACATGCACACACGATTTCTCTCTCTCTCTCTCTCTCTCTCTCTCTCTCGCTATCTATCTCTTTCATACACCCCCATACACACAGACATACACAACACACATACACATATATATTGTTCATTCTCATCTGTTAATATTTATATAATATATATAATATATATATAAACATATATATATATATATTATATATGTATAAACACATAAACATATGTGTATAACATATATTTATAAACATATATAAATACATATAAACATAATATATATATGTACATATATATGTTTATACATATACACACACACACATAGGCACACACACACATACACTTATATATATATATATATATATATATATATATATATATATATATATATATACACGTTTAGGGTAATGAAAAACGGAAAGAAAAAGAAAAAAGGAAATACCGATCAATTTTCAGGATGATTAATGTAGAAAACGTTCACACACACACACACACACACACACACACACTCACACACACACACACACACACACACATATATATATATATATATATATATATATATGTATATATACTTAAACAGATACATATTCATATTCGGACAAAATGTAGTTAATTATCGCCCGAAGAAGATATCACAAGATCTGAAACACGTGTCGCTAATGTAAAATAATAATAATTCTAAAAGAAACAATCCATTTGGCGGACATTCTTTTTTATTAAATATTTAATTTTCTCCCGTGTGTGTGTGTGTGTGTGTGTGTGTGTGAAGAGTAATGGAAGTGAATCCGACGGTATGTAGCATAGTGAGAAATTTGAAAAAACACAAGTTCAAATAAAATTCGGCCTCGCTCAGGCGTAGGATAATAGTATTTGATAATTTGCTTGAAGCATTGTTAAGTATATTATTAATATCAATATAAATAATATTAATAAATATAAGTATATTCTTAATATAAATAAATAATAATATACTTAACAATGCTTCAAGAAAATTATCAAATACTATATATATATATATATATATATATATATATATATATACGAGGGTAAGTAAAAAAGTAATGCCATTTTGTTTAGGACAGATATAATTACCAACACAGGAACATGTATCATATGCAAGGCGCCTTTTCTTATAAAGTTAGTTGTGGATGTGGTCGTTTTTTTGTGTAAATTTTAGTAAAGTTTAGGGCCTAAATTCCCAGGCACCCCAAATATGTTTGCACCCCTTATCCACTCAAGGCTTATCACATAACTCACTATCCACTTAAGGCGTATCACATAACCTGTATACATTATCTGCCTTCCTATTTAACCAACTCAAAAAGTCAGGCTGTGAAATACCAATTTTTCTGTTCTTTAATACAATATTGTGGAGGTGAACAATGTGTAATGTATATCGTTCTGGGAAATGGACTCTGGTGACAGTTTAAACCCTGAACGAGGTTGTTTGCATTTCACCTAGCACTAATACCTCGGAGGAAAGAATGAATCCAACTATTCTCCTCAAGCATTGGTTAAAATAGTAGGCTAAACTGGGGTCCTTACTCTTGGATAAGAAAGTGAATGGCGGTGAATATTGTTTAGGGTTCTGTTGTGGCCTAGTTAGGGCCATAATAAAGACAGAAGAGAGGAAATGAGTTAAACAAATATATTAACAAAGAACAGTAGTACAGACATATACAACTGAGAAGGTGGCTCGCGATGCGGTCTTATCAACTGTCCACTGAAATATTGACTCTGGTGAGGGGCCATAATAAAGACAGAAGAGAGGAAATGAGTTAAACAAATTTATTAACAAAGAACAGTAGTACAAACATATACAACTGAGAAGGTTACTCGCGAGGCGGTATATCAACTGTCCGAGCATACCGCTGGAATAATAATGACTCTCGCTTAAGTGCAGTACATGCTGCTATTTATTGCTATAAGAGTTCATGTGTGCGTGGTAAATTAACATAACAGGTTCCAAAATTTAAAGTGAGCAGTTAACTACATTCCCTCGGCTGTTGTATATAACATGGAAGCGCGTGGTCTAATGGTTAGAGTCACAGAAAGTGGACTCGTCGATCCGAGTTCAATTCCTGGACGAAGCAGTTTGAATTTCACATAGCGCTAATACCCTTGGGAAAGATATGAATCCTGGTAAATGGGTAAATAGCAGGGCAGACTAGCCTATTTAACCATGGTTAGGTAACCAGTCTAGGAGAAGGAAAACTCTGAATTCAAACCTGTTAAACTCCGCTTAAGAAGTTGACCTCGTGTCGCATCCTACTCGTACAGAAGGGTTGGTACATATATATATATATATATATAGGAGGTAGATTTAGAAGGCCATCACAATGCAGTTTGGAATAAATAAAAAATAATAATACGGTAACAATGGTGGTGTGTGTTGACCTGTATTTTTTTATTATTTCTTATTATTAGTATTTATAAAATACAGGTCAACACACACCACCATTGTTACCGTATTATTATTTTTTATTTATTCCAAACTGCATTGTGATGGCCTTCTAAATCTACCTCCTAACCAATACATACACAATGCTTCAAGCAAATTATGAAACTCTCTTATATATATATATATATATATATATATATATATATATATATATATATATATAATCCAAAAGTCCAGAGAAGAAATCTTCCTTACGACATAGGAGTTTTTTTAACAACCTGTCGCAGTTTGAGAGCTCAATGTGTGCTCTTATTGTTAGAGTCACAGAGCAAATGTATAAGTAAAGAAATAACACAATTGTTAAAGAGCAGGATGAATGTGTAGATGTATGTATATGTGTATGAAAGTTGATATCTTATAGAAAAACCCAGGCACCATAACTTAAATTAAATTTAACGTAATGCAATATAACTTAAGCAGGTCCACACTCCAAATAAAGAGGAAATAATATATAATTTGAATTAGTTAAATCATTAAGTACAGAAAACAGGTTTTCTCGGATCCTTATATATATATGTTTTTTTTTATATATGTATATATATATATGTGTATATTTGAGTGACTTTGAAAGAAAAAAAAAGAAAAAAGAATAAATTGAATAAAATTGAATAAAATGAAATAATTTAAGGTAGATAGGAACATATGAAGAATAGATAAACTACTAAATAACTGAAATGGGGTTCCCCTTTTAGCTAAAATCTGGAATAGATTGATTTAACAGAAATTCCTAACAAATTACTGACAAGTAATCAAATATCTTTTTTATTACCCTACAGCTGAGCAGACAGGACAATATATATATATATATATATATATATATATATATATATATATATATATATATATATATATATATATATATTTAAAAAAATCTGTTTTCAAATGCCTTAAAAGTAATAAAGAATTCATCATTCGTATCTGATGAGCTGGGAGAATTAGACACTTTGTCTAATCTTCCTGAAATAGACTATAATGCAATATCTCTAAGTCTTTTGTTATTTCTTTACTTATATATATATATATATATATATATATATATATATATATATATAGCATGTGTTTAGTTTATTGACAGTGGCCATACACGTACACATGAACAAGGACCAAAATATCCCTGGTTCCTGAGGGATAATGACACGACGTCCAGATTCGATTTTTTCTTACCGTGCTCGAAGACCAGAATATAAATGAGGGTGGTGAAGACACTCAAACGCAACTCGAAAGTTTTAAAGAAAAAAAGGCCATCATCCACAGTGAATGAATGATATTTTTTCATAGTCCACGGCACGTCTTTTTACAATAATAAAAAGAAGTGTCGTATCAACATTTCATTTGCAGAAAGCATCGACAGAGCAACTAACCGGAGACACATGTGGTAGTCATCTTATCAAGTACCGTGACTGAAATAAGACCACACTTGGAAAAACCATTCAGAAGTGACAAATTTTGAATAAAACAGAAACAAATATATTCTAAGTACACTAGCTGCATACTCACAACATTAAGGTCTTTCTAGAAAATATATTTTTCAAATTTCCAAATAAATATTGGTAATAATTCATATTTACTCAACTTTCTTACTGGATATCACTCCAGCAAGAGGAATAGTTAGAAAGATGGTCTGAAAAATAATTACTACTGAGTAACAAGTCTGATTTTCACTGACTCCCCATTCTTCTGGCCTTGTATCAAAACTAATTTTCACTCTGTAAATAACTATGCAAATGATGGGAAGAAAAACAATTATATGGACACTTCAAACGACAAATCGGAGAGGTTGCATATAAAAAGACCAGGACATGGTTAAGAAGAGGAAACCTCGAGAGAGAAACTGAATCACTAATAATTGCTGCACAAAATAATGACTTAAGAACAAATTATATCAAAGCAAATGAAAAATTGATAAGATGCAATAAAACAGTAAATGTAGACTGTGCAGTGACAGAGATGTGTCTGTAAACCATGTATTAAGTGAATGTAGCAAAGTAGCACAACAGGAATACAAAGCTAGGCCCGACTAAGTTGGGAAGGTGATCCACTGGGAATTATGCAAAAAATTAAATTTTGACCATACAACAAAATGGTATATGCATAAACCAGAATCTGTTGTTGAGAATGAAACGCATAAAATTTTCTGGGACTTTGAGATAAAGACGGATCACCTTATACCAGCCAGGAGACCAGACCAAGTGGTGACTAACAAATATACAATGACTATAGTGAAATAAATGTAAAAAAAAAGCATGACAAATGGAGAAATAATAAAACAGTGTTTAAAGTTTGCATTTAAGTCACAAGTCAAGTTACCCCTGTATTTCCAGCCCTGTCGGTGGGGGTTTAGAATACACCGACTGCACCTCTGCAGAAGGATAAGACCCCCTCAATGGGGCTACCTGTTGGTCGTTGGTGATGACCCGTGATGCTTAAGGACAGAATCTTAGTGATTAGCTGTCCATGATATGCAACACTCCACTTAGGCCCATACTTAGGCTAAACGGGTGGTCAGAGAAGCCACCTCCGATCAATCGGCTGATCACGTAAAGCCCTAGCACATATATGATTGTCTCTATTGTCTTTACGACAAGCCACAACCATGTTATCATATGGGTGCTAGAAGGCGGTGGCTGAGGATCTTCATGTCCTGGGAATGACGTTAAATTGTAATTAATGGAAATGTTCCAGTTATGGAGGTCTGGGGAATGTGGAGTACCCCTTCATTACCATTGCTCTCTGGTCCATTCTGACCTGGAGTGGTAATACATGTTAGGATCCCATATATGGGTTAAATAGTAAAATGTGTTTATAAATAAAATTGAGTATCCATTAAGAACGGATTTATTTCAAAATTTTATCAGCATTAAATGACCCATTGAGGTTGATATGCCGTAAAACAAAACCAAACAAACCAAACCTGATGTTTGCGTGCAATAATCGAGAATGAGTATTAAAAAGAAATTGTTTGTATTTTCAATATTTAAGATCATATAAGGATGCATGGAATATTCCGAGATCATTATTGCCATTATTCAACGCCCCCCCCCCAAAAAAAAAATCCAAACATTGATTTCCCTAAACTGAACTCAACTCAAATTATTTATCAAAATGGAAATTAATAAGTACACTTATAATCAACTGGTTGCTGTTGTTCTGCAGAGGACCTTCCAGGTGCAATGAATGATAGGGAAGGTTGGCGAGAGATTGTCATGGATACCCGTGCTACATGCGCTACATGATGATGATGATGATTATAATCAACTTACAAACTTTGTAAAAAAACAAAAAAATCCAAACAAAAAACAAAACAAAAACAACAAAAACAACAACAACAACATCAACAACAACAACTGAGGTGATTACTATTAGAATAGGCTCAATCTGAATTATTATTGAAAAACAATTATTAATTGAAATGTATGCATGGAAACTTCATTTTATATATGGACTTATATATAATATAATTAGTAGGAAGCGCGTGGTGTAATGGTTAAAGTCATGGGAAATGGACTCGTCGCCCCGAGTTCAAATCCTGGACGTGATAATTGCATTTCACTTAGCGCTAATATCCTTGGGAAAGGTATGAATCTTACACTCTCTCCAGCTATGGGTAAATAGCAGGGCAGACTGGGCTCTAACCATGGCTAGGTAACCAGTCTAGGAGAAGGAACACTCTGAATTCAAACCTATTAAACTCCGCTTAAGAAATTGACCTTGTGTCGCAGCCTGTTCGTGCGGAGGGGTTGGTAAATATATATATATATAATATAATTCATAATATAATCTTATACTTGTATATCACAAGTTATATAATCAAAATTAATAAGTAAACTTATAATCAACTTACAAACTTTGTACCCCCCCCAAAAAAACAAAAAACAACAACAACTGAGGTGGTCACTACTAGAATAGGCCCAATCCTAAGTAGTGATCATCCTCCACACATTACAACTACAACCAACTGATATAAAGTCAGTCAATCTCAGGAACGTACATTTCTCAGTAAGTACTGTTAGTAGCCGTCTGCCTTGCTACTGAGACAGACTACTTTTATATTCACTCTCATTTGCATACGATACTACACCAACATTACGTTTTTTTTTTATGTGACATTGTTTATATTGTGTAATGTGTGAAAATAAACCATTGTCTTCTCGTATTCTTCTACATCCGTTATCAAACCAAAATTGTCTCGTTTATTCTCGCGAAACTCACGTTCAGTCGTGTTTCACACGTAAGATACAAATGCCAGTACCAATTCCATTTCAATGTCCTCATTTATTTGCGAGTCTAGATTTATATTCAATGGGCAGATGGTGGGAGTCTTTAAATATTCTCTAAACATTTCTACTTGTCGTGTTAGAGAAAGAAATAAAACTCATAGGTCGAATAGTTGAAGCTGAGTTATCTCCCTTGAAAGAAAACCGAAACTTCATTTTTTTTAAACTTCTATCATTTTAAAGTTGTCATAGTTACGAAATTAGGAAGCACACCGTTAACAAGGGCCGGGTTAGCTCAGTCGGTACAGCATTCTGCTAGAAACCACAAGGTTCCTAGTTCGATACCGGCCATCGCCAACTCAGCGTATGATGATCTGTGCGGTAAAGTAAGGAGCTGATGGTAGGTGTGGTGCCCACCTTAGACGCAAAAGCAATCTCCTTGGTCTAGCGCTAGTGAAAAGGGAATAGACTCCCTCGCTGATTGCTGATACCGACTTCAGGCCACCCCGACGACTTTACTTTACTTTATAACGGGGAGGAATATGTTTTGCACACTAGGTCGGAGAGAAAAGACACAATGAGGAGCTTTGTTGGGTTTTTTTTCTGTGCTAATTAGCATTGAGTAATTCAGCAAATGTGGACTGGACTGTGTCAGTTCTTTTATCAAAGTTTTTTTTCTTGACTGTCGGCTGAAGTTGTAGAATACGCCGAGTGCCCCTCTCCCGAGAGATAAGACCTCCCTGTCGGCTCCAGTAGAATACAACGACCGCACCCTTACAGAGCGGTAAAGCCACCTGTCAACTGGGACTATAGAATAAGCCGAGTGCACCTATGCAGTGCGGTAACACCTCCATTTCGTTTGCGGCTGTAGAATACGCCGACTGCATCTCTGCAGAGGGGTAAGATGACACTGTTTTTTTCTTGGCGGCAATATTTCTTCTAGTGGCAAATATTTCTTATTTCAGCAAGTTTCAGTGGTTCTTCGTTCTGGCTCTCTCCGGTCTGACTCACACCCACCCAGCCCGTTCACCACGGGTAGAATGTGACAAAGTCGTTAGTATGAGACATCCAGCGAGGATCGAACTCGCTATTTAATAGTAATGGATTTGCGAAACTAGCTTGCAAACCATTAAACTACAATGGGACACTTTAAAATACCCAACCCATTCGCCACGGGTAGGATGTGATACAAGGTCACAAGTATGGGGCATCCGGTGACGGTCGAACTCGCTATTCAGTAGTAATGGTTCTGCGAGACTACCTTGCTAACCATTACACAGCGATGGGACGCTCGGTATTTACCCAACCCGTTTGCCACGGGTAGAATGCGATACAAGGTCGCAAATGTGGAGCATCCTGCGAGGATCGAACTCGCTGAATAGTAGGAATAGATATGCGAGACTAACTTGCTAACCCTTACACTGTGATGGGATATTCTTCTGATTTTTCTTGCTTTTCATTGTTTTAAAAATATCTCATTTTTATAATAAACTTAGACGAGTAGTGAATCATTGTAACAGGAGTCCATGATGATAATAATGCATCTACGAGAGTGAGTCAAAAAGTGATACCATTTTGTTTAGGACAGGTATAATTTCACTTTTCATACCAAATTTAGCGCCTTCAGACTATCATTTCTTCGGCCCCAGGAAAAATGCTTTGAGAGGCAAACATTCCAATGACGAGGAAGTTAAATCTATAGTGAAAAAGTGGCTCAAAGAACAGTCAACGGAATTTTACGGGGCATGGATATTTGCTCTCATTCGAATGTAGAATATTGCTATTGAGAGAAATAGAGACTTTGTGGAGAAGTAGGGATGTGATCCACAGAGGACCAGCTTCATTTTGATGTATGATACATGTTCCTGTGTTGGTAATTATACCTGCCTTAAACAAAATGGCATTACTTTTTGACTCACCCTTGTAATTAAGATTCTAATCAACATTCCATTGTTATCTCTATTATATTGGAATTTTAAAGGATTTAAAAATGACGTTCATCGAGTACGTTGACCTCATAAAATTATCATACAGTTGTAATTTGGATTGGAACTTGTGGTAGCTGAGCGGTCTGTGACCCGGGAACTGAGTGGTCTCGTTAGACACTACTTCGGCACTTATCTGGACTAGATGGGCGGTCGGAGAGGCCTCAACCGATCAATCAGCTGGTTATATCAAGCCCTAGTATTGTTACGTACTGACGTTTTCACAGTACCAAATCGATATAATGTTGTATACCCTTTTCTTCTTACTTCTAGTCGTCTTCTCTTCTGGCCGGCTTTGCTATTCTGATCGTCTATCATCTTGGTCTGGTCTAGCGTCTGGTGTTGACTTTCTTCGGGACTTCGGGTCGGGTCTTCTATGCTAGGGATTTCTCCTTATCAGAAGCCCTGTGTCATTGTTAGTTTTTACGTAATAAACACAAGACTTCGATTTACGTTGATGTTACTTTATTTCCAAATCCCCAACCAGACAATCTGCGCAGTTGAGGGACCGCGTGTATAACACGACTTACCCCTTCTAACTGACTGACTGAGTTGCTTACTCCTTAAACCGGAACAGGGTCTTCTATGCCTTCCGGTTCTCACGATTTATCCCTGGAAGGCAAGGTGAGATTGAGGTCAAGCGCCGTCACTCACTCTCAAGGCCATCAGCTGCACTAATCGCCATTATAATTTCTACACTACCATAAAAAAGTATTAGGGATTTAATAACTATGTAACAGTATTGTATTCATCAAATTGGTCTCATGGTAAACACCCATCGGGTAATTCCATGACAAATCATCCAGGCCCTTCAATTTTTCTGAAATTGTGCACATTTGTACTATGTTAAAGTAAGACAATCCCGAAAATTTGAGCTTCAAAAGAAATGAGAAGAAAAAAATAAAAGAAAGAAAGAAAGAACGGACGAACGAAAGCAAGTTAGTAAGAAAGATAAAAGCTAGGGGAAAAAAAGAAAAGAGAAAGAGAAAGAAAAATTAGAAGAAGAAAGAAATGAAAAATAGAAGGAATGAGAAAAGAAAAAAGAAAAGAACATAAAGAAAGAAAGAAAAGAAAGACAAAAAAAAAAAAAAAAAAAAAAATAAACCGAAGAACAAAAGAAAGAAAGAAAAGAAAGAAAGAAAAGAAAGACAGGCAGAAAGACAGAAAGAAATGAAAAGAAAAAGAAAACAATAAAATAAGAAAAAGAAAAGAAAAAGAAAGACAGAGAGAAAGACAGAAAGAAATGAAAAGAAAAAAAACAATGAAATACGAAGAACGAAAGAAAGACAGAGAGAAAGACAGAAAAAATGAGAAGAAAAAAAACAATGAAAAAATAAAAAGAAAGAAAAAGAAAAAACAGAGAGAAAGAATTGAGAAGAAGAAAAAAACAGAATGAAATACGATGAAATAAGACAGACAGAAAGACAGAAAGACAGACAGAAAGACAGAAAGACAGACAGAAAGAAATGAAAAAAAAAACAAAAAAACAGAATGAAATAATAAGAAGAAAGAAAGAAAGAAAACAGATAAGCAGAAATGAATAAGAGAAAATATAATCAATTTCTATTAAATACCAAATAAAACAATCCAAAAAGATCGAAAAGAAAATTAAAACAGCAAATAAAAAGAAAGAAAAAAATTGAAAGAAGATATTGAAAGAAAGAAAAGGACAGAGAAAATGGCTGACTGAACGACTGAAAATTCCTCAGAAAATCGAGCAACACCAAACACAAAAAGAAACTCGTTAGGAAGAATAAAGTCGTCCAGATTTCTTCACTTATAAAAAGGTAAAGTAATCCATTGCCATAAGCGTCTTTAAAACTGTAAATTACTGCGTCGCTCACAGCCATGAAATAATCAAAATGGCGTCAGATTTTCCAAAGAAAAATGATTGCATTTCTTGAGCAGACGATAACCAGATTAAGATGACTCGTCTTAGTCAGCGGCGATGGCAGTTGGAAAAAAGATGTAGAGAGCTTTTTTTTCCGGGAGATGCTGCCTACATAATGACAATTGAGTTTGTTAACACTGGAGAAGAAAAAAGAAGAAGAAAAATCAGCGAAAAATTTGTTCGATATGGTGCATATTAATTTGGAATAAATACAGTCATCTTCGCTGTTCGGATTTAGAGTAAATAAAATTGTGTTGATGCGCCACAATAAAAGATAGTGTTTAGGGAAATATTGATAAAGAATCAAATACAGAGACATATATGTTTACTTACTTATGACGCTCTATCGAGATGATGATGATGATGATGGTGATGATGACAATTGTTGGTTTGGAGAAGTATCTGAAATATCAAGTATATATATATATATATATATATATATATATATATATATATATATATATATATATATATGGTAGGTAAAAGGATAGTGAACAAGAAATGATAACTCAAAACAATTTAAGAGTTGAAACGTTTCGTCCGATTTATACGGACATCCTCAGTCAAAGATTTTATTGAAAGCAAAATTACGCGCGAGTTGTGATTTGGTGAGTTGGTGAGGGGTGAGTTAGTAAGCGGAAGTGAAGGGAGGGAGGATAGGGGCTGACATGAAATAAGTGTGGGGATATTTTGCAGGAAGTAGAGAAAGGTTCACTTCCGCTACCAACTCACCCCCCTCACCAACTCACCAAATCACATGTACTCGCACGTAATTTTGCTTTCAATAAAAATCTTTGACTGAGGATGTCCGTATAAATCGGACGAAACGTTTCAACTCTTAGATTTGTTTTGAGTTATCATTTCTTGTTCACTATCCTTTTACCTACCACATACCGTCGGATTCTACTACATCCATCCTATCTTCATATATATATATATATATATATATATATATATCATGTCGCGCTGTCAGCATATCCCAATCTCCCATCCGTCCCTATCGCTCATCATTCTCAGGAGGTCCTCTATGCAGCATCCTGTATCCACACAGAGCTGATCAATGTACATCTTTGCTGGTCGGCCCACACTGGCGTGTCCATGTGCTGGCTTCCACAGGAGGACATCCATATATATATATATATATTATATATATATATATATATATATGTGTGAGATAGAGAGAGAGAGAGAGAGAGAGAGAGAGAGAGAGAGAGAGAGAGAGAGATGCTAATGAGTCAGATATACATTCTAATAGTTTCGCTAAATAGCTCGTCGGGGCAAGATTCTGGCCATTTGCTCTACTTAGGTATCGAGCACTCTACATTTTAGCTTTAGACAATCCTAGCAGCTTATATATATATATATATATATATATATATATATATATATATATTATTTTAGCCAAGTGTTATAGTGTTCATCGATTATTTTCGTTTGGTGTGACTCTTGGTCCCTGGCAAGGTTTTGTAGTATATTTTTTTACTAACAATTCATTTGCCTTTTCTTACCGCAAAGGTTTACAAATAGTATAGTATAGTATATATATATATATATATATATATATATAGAGTACTAATTAAAAAGCAATGTTATTCCTGTAATCTGACAAGTGTTAGTTTGAAGAAGTAAAGCACACATGATACAATATATATATATATATATATATATATATATATATAATATATATATATATATATATATATATCCCGATTACGACAATATGGTTCCCGAGTTTGAAGAGAAGGTCCTCGGTTCCGACTAGAAATCCCTGAAGAAGGCCGGAGGATACATCGGTCGAATCGTTGTACAAATAACAATAAAGATGAGGACAATAGTCTGAATAAAATTATAATGTCCTCTCTAATTAGCTCACTTCATCGTTTTCGTGATCCTCTTCCGTGTCTTAATGAAATTGTTCTTGTGTCAATGATTGACATAACTGTCGTTATCTTTTATGTATCATGTGACCAAAACAATACAATATTTACTACTTGATAACGTCGGGGATTTTATTTGATATGATAAACACACTCCTTACATCATTATGAGAATACCCGGTCTGCACTCCTGCACCTTCGTTGCACAATGTCTAGATCCTACGTTGTGATATTCTGTGCTGGTCGATTCGTAGGGCACGAGTCAGAGACAGGTTCACAATGATTTTAAAAAATAAATAAATAAAAATAAAAACACAAAGTCTGATAACAGGACGCTGATGGAAGAGGAAGTTGTGACACTTGTGCAGTCTGTGGTGGTCTATGTCAGCTGGCAAGAAAGTTGTTAAAGTCTAAGTCGATTACTGGCTTCACTGATGTGGATCCCTAGCTAATTTCAATCTCTGCTGCTATTGACGATACTATCACCCCAATTACCCGGCTCAAACTGACAAGGGCTGGATCTTGGCTGAATATATGTAAAATTCTACCCCACATATCCCCACGGACCTGACCACCCAGATGCTCGGTACTTAATTTAATCTCAGACTTCCTGTCTGCGTTATCATTTAAAATTAAAACAATTACTTTTTTTTTCAGACTTCGCATCCTCAATATTCCGACCATTAATTTCCTCAAAAGAGTTTTTCACACTTAAAACAGTCTTTTTGCTTTTAATGCCTAGATACCTAAAGATTTTATCTTAATCTTTACGGCCCAATCTTTATTTTCAACATTTAATTTTAAGAAAGTTAAAGGAATTTTAATAACTTATTTTTTCTCCTTTATCTCATTTCCATAGAGAAAATATCATCAGTGCTTTCTGTTTTTACAGTTAAAGATGAATCTTTTATAAAATTTGGTTCAAATCTCAATTATTAAAGATAAAATAATTATTTCCTATAACTCCAACCTAAAAAGGGAACCACTCTGAATTAATTTTATCTGTTAATTAATCTACCCATTATTTTCATATTAAACTAACCCTAAAGCCTAAGCCTAAGCCTAAACCCTAACCCTAACCCTAACCCCGGCTTCTGTTTTCCTAGTAGATCAATAAATAAATAAATAATCTATCAGTCAATCAAAGCGGTTCCCATTTTTTAGGTTGGATTTATAGGAAATAACCATAATTGCTCCTGATTTTTGCATTTTTTGTTGTTGTTGTTGAGAGATTCTATTTTTTTTTAATTTCAAAAAGGTCATTTTTTTATTGTCCGAGTTATTTCCTAAACGAATCAATTCAATTTTTAAAAGAAATTATGAATTATCTTTTTAACATTTTACAAAATTAAACATTTTCATGATTTTAAGTTTTTATTGCAAATTTTATAGTTTAGTGTTGCAGGCAGGTCCGTTCGTTAATGTCGAATAGAGTGCAAATGGACGACTGTCAATATCAGCGATTAAATAGTTAACCAACCACGTTTTCGGGCTGTTGATTGGCTGAGGTTTAAACCCACGTGACCTTGCTTAATCTATAAATTGAAGTTGTAGATTGCAGCACGCTATATAATAATATGGAGGCACGTGGACTAATGGTTAGAGTCGCAGGAAATGGACTCATCAACCCGAGTTCGATTCCTGAACGAAGTTGTTGGTATTTCACATGGCGCTAATACCCTTGGGAAAGGTATGAATCCAATTCTACCTCCAGATATGGGTTAATAGCAGGGTAGACTGGACTCGTTAACCATGGTTAGGTAACCAGTCTAGGAGAAGGAAAACTCTGAATTCAAAACCTGATAAAATCCGCTTAAGAAATTGACCTTGTGTCGCATCCTGCTCGAGCGGAGGGGTTGGTAAATATATATATTTATAAGAAAAATCCAACACCCTTAAATTGCACTATTCTCTGGAATATATCAATATTGGGACTATTAATGCGTGATATAGACGAACCTTGATTTTCTATAGAAAGGTCTTTTCGTTTTTATATTTTTTCTAAGGTTGAAGAAGCTAGAGTCCAAACAGGAATTGTACATATATGAAGATCTGGTGTGAGTCAATGTTGATATTGTAAAATGTTCCACTAAAAATAATGAAATCCCATCTTTAGTTAAGAAGAAAATTAACTTTTATAAAAAACAATAAACGATGTACGTACTTATGAGCATTACTATATATATATATATATATATATATATATATATATATATATATATATATATATATTATAGTATAGTTATATATATATATATATATAGATATATATATATATATATATATATATATATATATATATATATATATATATATATATATATATATATATATATATCACATTGTGTTTTATATATAGGTAGATCAGTCAGTATTATAGTGCGTCTATAAGGAGCTGATGGTAGGTAGCGCTATTGAAAAATAGACTACTATATTTAGGACTCTATCTATCTATCTATGTATATATATATATATATATATCTGTCTGTGTGTGTGTGTGTGTGTGTGTGTGTGTGTGTGTGTGTGTGTTTGTGTGTGTGTGTGTGTTAAATTTGTGTGAAATGTTAGCTTGATGGTGACACAAAAATTTAGATTTACGTTATTTAGGAGGTAAGTGTAATTCACTCCAACTACTATCTATGTTTGCTGTTGATATTATAACGTAAATTATATATATATATAGTGTTTTATATTTAGGTGGATTTTTTATATATTCTATAAACATTAACGTTAAACATTTTGTTGGTATTTTGACATTTTTTTTATATCTCTTATCTTTATGTCCCTCGAGCATTTGAACAATTTTAACAGCTGAAAATATTATCGGTTTTTTTCTTCTTCGAATGCGACAGGAATAATTTTGTAAATTAATTGACCCGCCTATTTTTTTTTATATACATTCTGTAAATACGATTATAAAATTAATCCGTTTATATGTGAGTTAAAAAAAAATTGGAAATTAATAAAAAATATCAATCTTGTAGCTATGATAAAATTTGAGGTATAAATAAGCTGCAACGTTTGAGTAAAGTCGTTGGGGTGGCCTAAAGTCGGTATCAGACAGCCAGCCAGCCAGCAGCCAGGGAGTCTATCGCCTTTTTACTAGCGCTAGACCAAAGCGATTGTTTTGTCGTCAGAGGGGGGGGTGTGCGTTACACATTCCTGTGCTACTCATACAATGAGTTGGCGTGGGTCAGTATCGAACCCGGAACCTTGTGGTTCTTAGTCGAACGCTCTACCGACTGAGCTAAACCGGCCCCTTGAGATAACATAACATCCTATTTTTAAGGCATAAGCTCTGTGTGAGAATTGTTTTGTCGTCAGAGGTGGAGCGCCACACTTACCATCAGCTCCACACTTTACCGTACAGATTCCTGTGCTACTCATACGCTGAGTTGGCGTGGGTCAGTATTGAACCCGGAACCTTGTGGTTCTTAGTTGATCGCTCTACCGTCAGCTAAACCGGCCCATTGAGATAACATATAATCCTATTTCTTAGCCATAAGCTCTGTGTGAGCATTGTTTTGTCGTCAGAGGTGGAACGCCACACTTACCATCAGCTCCTCACTTTACCGCACAGATCGCTGTGCTACTCATACGCTGAGTTGGCGAGGGCCAGTATCGAACCCGGAACCTTGCGATTCTTAGTCGAATGCTTACCGACTGAGCTAAACTGGCCCCATAAAATCCTTTTTTTTTCAGACATAAGATCTGTGTGGGCATTGAGTACTGTCTAAAAACTTATCAAGTGTGATAGCTGATAACGACGGATGGTTAGGAAGGCTCAAAGGAATCCGTGCTGTCGGCATGATTATCATGATGATATATATATATTTTATAGAAGCGCGTGGTGTAATGGTTAAAGTCATGGGAAATGGACTCATCGCCCCAAGTTCAAATCCTGGACATGGTAATTGCATTTCACTTAACGCTAATACCCTTGGGAAAGGTATGAATCCTACTCTCCCTCCAGCTATGGGTAAATATTAAGGAGGACTGGGCTCTTTAACCTTGGCTAGGTAACTAGTCTAGGAAAAGGAAAACTCTGGATTAAAACCTGTTGAACTCTGCTTAAGAAATTGACCTTGTGTCACATCCTGCTCGTGGAGAGGTGTTGGTAAATATATATAGAGAGATTACCGTTGAAATAAATTCAACAGCGTCAGTAACCTCTGCGTTCCTCAGATCAAGTGACGCACAGGCGAAAAACTGACAGTTACCAAATTGTATATATATATATATATATATATATATATATATATATATATATATATATATATATATATATATATATATTATATATATATATATATAAGCAGTATGGACATACTAATAGCGTGTGCAATTGTATTTATATATACAACAAAATAGCGGTTTACAGTGTTGAAGAGGAAGGCTAATTTGCATATTAATATTAAAAAATTGATTTTGAAAAATATGTGCTTAGTATTATTGATTTCTAATTGTTTGGTTTTAACTTAATGAATATGAGAATACATCTGGGGAATAAATCTTTAAAGAAATCCACTAACAAGAAGAAATAACTGTAATTTTATTCTTTACTTCTTATTTTAACTAAATAGTTAAATTATTAACAATGAACGCCTCCTTATCTCATTAACAAGAATAAATAACTGTCATGTTATTCTTTACTTGCTATTTTAACTAAATAGTTAAATTAGGAAAATTTAGCAATGAAAGACAGGAGTGATTGAGGAGTAAGTTTCAATTGCTCGAATTTTTTATTATCCCCACCTCTGTTTCTAATCCTGTTATTTGTATTCTTATTTAGTTTCATTAGCCTTTCTAATTTAATGTAGTATTTTGTTACATTAAAACTTAAATACTTGCATCTGGGGGTTATATCTATTTGCTAGTTCATATAACAAAAGTTAGTGCGGTTGGTTATTAGATATCAATGTTCCTGATTTTGTTGGGAAATTTTGTAATCTGTCAGACAATTTACCAATGGGAAGTTATTTGGTCAAATTTGACCTTTTCAAGCGGAGATGAATATTTATATATTCGACTCAAGTAATACGCAATTTAGAAGGGAAAATGGAAAAGTGGGCGTGGTTATTTCCGAGTTGAGTAACATGAGTGACCCAGAAAAAAACAGAACCCAAATTATTTATTTATTTCCCATTAAACTAACCCTAAACCCCAACCCTAACTCTAACTCTAACCTAACCCTAACCCTAACCCTCGTTGAACTTAAACTTAAAAAAAAAATTAAAAAATTAACAGTTTTATTAGAAAATTTGTGGATTCTATTTTTCCTCGGTCACCCTGTAATATTATGTTACTCAACTAGGGGAGGGTTAGGGTTTAGCGTTGGGTTAGGTTTAGGGTTAGGATTGGTGTTTTAGGGGTTAGTTTAATGGGGAAATAAATAATTTGGGTTCAGTTTTTTCTGAGTCACCCTGAATCATGGTACTCACTAGGCGGATTAGGGTTAGTGTTTAGGGTTAGGGTTAGGGTTGGTGTTTAGGGTTAGTTTAATGGAAAAATAAATAATTTGGGTTCTGTTTTTTCTGGGTCACCCTGTAATATTATATTACTCAACTAGAAAATAACCGTGGGCGTTTCCTTTGTTTTTAATTTTTTTGTTACTGGTTTTAGTAGAAGTCCTGAGTCGATGACATAGTGTTGGTGATTTAAATCTGGCGAAAATTTGGAAAGTCTGATTTGGAAAATGAAAGAAGAGAAAGGAGAAAATCAAATGAACACGTGTCTGATGGGGAGGCGATTAAGAGAGGAAGAATAGGTGGAAATAAAAGAGGAAAGATGTGAATATTGAATATATATATATATATATATATATATATATTATATATATATATATATATATATATAGAGAGAGAGAGAGAGAGAGAGAGAGAGAGAGAAAAAGGAGAGTAAAATGCTGATGTATAATAGTGCAAAGAGAGAGAGAGAGAGAGAGAGAGAGAGAGAGAGAGAGAGAGAGAAGGAGAGAGAGAGAGAGATAATAAAAATGAAAACTAGAAATAATAAAGAAGATGTAGAAAGTAAGAAAGTAAGAATGTTGATTAGGAATTGAGAAGGAGAGAGGGAAGAGAGAGAGAGAGAGACAGAGAGACAGACAGACAGAGACAGACAGACAGACAGAGACGAGACAGAGACCAGATGAGATGGAAAGAGACGGATGAAATAGAGAAAAGTGAAAAAATATAGACAAAGAAAATTAAATAGACATTAATTCAGAGAGAGAGAGAGAGAGAGAGAGAGAGAGAGAGAGAGAGAGAAGAGAGAGAGAGAGAGAGAGAGAAAGAAGAGAGAAGAGAGAGGGTGAAGAGAGAGTGAATAATAATGAAACCTAGATAAATTAAACTAGTGATGTAGAAAGTAAGAAAATTGCTATGAGGGTGATTAGGAATTGAGAAGAGAGAGAGAGAGAGAGAGAGAGAGAGAGAGAGAGAGAGAGAGAGAGTGAGAGAGAGAGGAGAGAGAAAGGAAGAGAGAGAGAGAGCAAAAGAGAAAGAGAGAGTGTGTGAGAGAGTGAGAAAGGGAAAGGGAGGGTAAAATGCTGATGTATTATAGTGCAAAGAGTGAGAGAGTAGAGGGGTAAGAGAATGAGACAAGAGAGAGAGAGAGAGAGACAGACAGACAGACAGAACAGACAGACAGAAATAACGTCAGGTAGAGATGGAGAGAGACGGATGAAAGTGAAAAAAGTGCGAAGATAAAGACAAAGAAAATTAAATAGACATTAGTTCAGAGAGAGAGAGAGAGAGAGAGAGAAGAGAGAGAGAGAGAGAGAGAGAGAGAGAGAGAGAGAGAGAGAGAGAGAGAGTAAAATGCTGATGTATAATAGTGTAGAGAGATAGAGAGATAGAGAGATAAAGACAGACAGAGACAGAGAAAGAGAGGTGGGTAGTTGAAAGAGAAAAATCTGCAAATTTGGGTAAATAAAACATTTGCTTCAGTGAGAAGGTGTCGTAACCCCAATCAAATTCGTTGGCCACCATCCAAATGGATGTCATGACCCCCAAGTTTTATATGAAACTTGTCGATCCTTTTCAACTGACCTGGTGGCAATTTCACGAGAGGATCTAAGCAAATAAACATATTTGTTGGAGGGACGTTTAGTTTCACGACCGTCAATTCCACTGGACGGTGAGTGTGAAAAGAAAAAAGTTTTATCTGTCAACAATTGAAAT
This sequence comes from Doryteuthis pealeii, assembly GCA_023376005.1. Lineage (NCBI taxonomy): Eukaryota > Metazoa > Mollusca > Cephalopoda > Myopsida > Loliginidae > Doryteuthis > Doryteuthis pealeii. Next base: position 10,548,103 of record CM042174.1, read on the forward strand.
GATAAAATATGTTCGGCATTTGCACGGATCAGTACAATAGAGGAAGTAAAATGGCTTTATAAGTATATGATTGATTCGAGTACCTGCCAGTACCAAGCATCTATGATCAGTGAATAATATACTTGTGCAAAGGATGCTCAAGAGAAATACACAAAGTCATATTGTGAACAACATGTTGAAGTAATCAGATCTCTTTTAACGAAAAGCATAGAAAAATTGATAGGTTTAGACTACTTATATAGACTGAAAAGTTCATATTATAGAAGATGATATAACTATTTTGATACTATATATATAATATATATTATATATATATATATATATAAAGATAAATCTAATGAGTCAGACGAACCTACTATTAGTTTCGATTAATGCTCTTCAGAGCTAAGATCTTAGCCCTGAAGAGCATTAAGCGAAACTAATAGTAGGTTCGTCTGACTGATTAGATTTATCTTTATTTGCTCTACTTAGGTATTGAGCACTTTTTACTTATTAGCTTATTTTCCTAGCGGTTTGTGAATAATATATATATATATATCTTATATACATATATATACATATAAATTGTTTTTTCTTTTGGCCAAATACTGTACCAATAGATTACTTTTTGTTGGTACGACTATCTTGGTCTTTTCTTTTTTCCAAAAATTCTTTTCTCCCCGGTTGATGTTTGGTAGTATATTTTTACAATCAAACTATTTGCTGGTTTTTTTCTCACCGCGAGGATTTACCAACACGCTTGGTATATTATATATATATATATATATATATATATATATATATATATATTATGGACTCTCTCGTCGATTTTCGACGCATGAGGATTCACACACACAATGAACACCCACACAGTGATTTGTTTATAGT
>CM042174.1:10553969-10558969 GCA_023376005.1 Doryteuthis pealeii
AAGAAGTAAGTAATGCAAGTTATGCATCTCATCACTGTTTCCCCTCTTCTATTAAAGAAGTCATGATTTATATACCCCCAATATGTGGGTATATAACAGAAATAGTTGTATCTGAACGCGATCCCCTATACTCTAGGCATAAAATAAAAAAAGACGATTCCATTAAAATCAACCAATTAATCAATCACACGATAAAACCCAAAGTTTCGTTCAGGACAAAATTTAATAGACAATTCCCTATTAAAAACTCTATTAATCAAAGACGGACTGAGCGGTCAAACAATCTAGTTGTTCCCGAGGGCTTAAAACATGTTGTAATGGAATAGTTCAAACTCCCTCTCAGACATGTGGTCTGACTATATATATATAGTGAGCACGGCATTATGCCGGGCTGGCATCGAGGATTAGTAGCGTACTTTACTATTCCTTGTCTGTCTTATTGAATCCCTCAGCAATAAAAACTACCTTAACTCTACGAACGTGTCGACCCGACTACAACCTTGTCTGAGTGTATCTCTTTTAAAACAACAAAACACAACAAAAAAAAAAACAAGTAGCAAAAATCTCTTTTTTGATATGACCTTAAATAAATGATTGTCTTAGAGATTTTTGTAAAGTTTTAACCTACAAATCGCTACTTTTGTTGAAATAGATACTTTGATATAACGATATTCTGTAGCAACGACAGTAAATATCTCAGTAGGTGTCAGTTTTGAGAGTGAAAGAATTGAGCATGAAAACTCCAAGTGTCAACTTCGAAAGGGACACACCTGTCATGTTGGAGAGGACACGGAGGGTTGGAAATGTCAAACATGTGTTTGGATTCTGCTTTCTAAGGCTGGATATGTCATTCATAGGAAATCTCATCGGGGACAATTCATGCACAATCCAGGAACAAATAATGTGTATTGTACAATCTGTAATAAAGTCTGTAAGTCGGCTTCTGGTCTTAAGAGACATATGGTGGTGCATAAGCATCAAATTTAATCATCTGATCTATCCAATCCAATGGGAAGGACGTCCTTCCTATGCAATATTTGCATCGAACTTTGTGGATCTGCAGCGGGTTTGATGAATCATTTGAGGGCTCATGAGAGGAAAGGTTCCGGTGATGGGGTTATAGGATTATTAGGGACGGCAGTGGTCTGTAATGATTGTGCTATTGCTTGCTATATGTAGGTGTCGCTATATTTTTTTTAGATATATATATTTACCAATCCCTCCGCACGAGCAGGATGCCACACAAGGTCAATTTCTTAAGCGGAGTTTATCAGATTTGAATTGAGAGTTTTCCTTCTCCTAGACCGGTTGCCTAACCATGGTTAAAGAGCCCAGTCTGCCCTACTATTTACCCATAGCTGGAGGGAGAGTAGGATTCATACCTTTCCCAAGGGTATTAGCGCTAAGTGAAATGCAATTACCACGTCCAGGATTTGAACTCGGGGCGACGAGTCGATTTCCCATGACTTTAACCATTACACCACGCGCTTCGCTATTTTTTTTAGATATAGGAGCCGTAGAAACAAATGTTTGGTAGATTATTGAACATATCTGGTAGGATTGAGCGGGTTAAATAATTCTTCTCTCTCCCTCTCTCTCTCTCTCTCTCTCTCTATATATATATATATATATATATATATATATATATATATATATATATATATATATAATATATAAGAAAGACAATACTGAAAATTGAATTGAAAAGATAAGATATAAATAATTCGCGCCAATCTTGGAGTCGGAAAAGAAGCCATATTGATTTATAAAAATATTTTTTTTATATTTTCCCACTTACCCCACTTCACCACGTTAAAAAATGTCTTTTTTAAGCATTTATATCTTTTTACGACAGGAAAAAATATCCATATGACACAAAATATTCAACTTCCATTCCATTTGGCATTGGCAACAAGTTGTCAAAGACAATTTTAAAGAATTTGTTAAAACCAACCATTACTAATTGCTTTACGGTTCGTCTTAATTTCTGTTACTTTTTATCACAACCGTACAGACAATCTATGACTATTTTTAAATATATGTTGTATTATCCTGTATTTTTTTTATATAATGAGGGATTTTAAGAGATAATTATTTTTGCTTGTATTTCTTTCATTTCTATTTTTTAAATATATTTTTATGTTTTAAAATGTCCATTGCAACGTCTACGACTGTCAGTTTACAGCCAATAATAAATATGTAATAATAATATCATGAATTTTTATTAGATGAAGCATTTACACACACAAGCGCAGAAATACACACATACAGAGAGAGAGAGAGAGAGAGAGAGAGAGAGAGAGAGAGAGAGAGAGAGAGAGAGAGAGAGAGAGAGAGAGAGAGAGAGACTCTTACACAGACACACACTCATACGTGCTCACACACGTAAACATAATTATAGCTTTAATATTTTACCACTCATCATCAACTTTCGAACAAAATACCAGTGAACTCTGTCGTTTCTTGTTAGCATATTGAAACATGATTTATAAAATACACCGTTTCTTTCTAAACAGAATACATTTATACGTGCACAGACATATATATATATATATATATATAATATATATATATACAAAGAGAGAGAGAGAGAGAGAGAGAGAGAGAGAGAGAGAGAGAAGAGAGAGAGAGAGAGAGAGAATTTGATAATTTGCTTTTGAAGCATTGTTATGTAAACTATATTATTATTCATATATATTTTGAAGGCAATTACAATGCGTATATCGTATAAAATTCGATAATTATTGAAAATAAACATAACAAGCAAACCTGGCGAATAAAGTGCACCACGGAAACACCGTACAGCTCTTTCAACTTTATTAAGTCTCATCAGTGGTGTATACCTACGATTTCCCTCCGACAAAAATCGAAACCGGGAACTCAGCACGCAGAGTCAGGAACTCTACCTCTGGGCCACCGGTGCATAGCGCATTTTATTCGCCGGGTTTGTTTGTTATGATTATTTTCAATAACTATTGAATTTTATACGATATACGCATTGTAATTGCCTTAATATATATATATATATATAATATAATAAAATAATAATAATAATATATATATATATAATAATATAATATAATATATATATATATAAATAGTGTGTATATTTATGTATAGTGTATATATATATATATATATATATATATATATATATATATATATTGTTGAAGTGAGTTAGTGTACTGTTGGTTTGAACTACAGCAACTAACTAAGCACAACTGAACCAGTGCCTAGACAATTGGTACTTATAGGAATCAAGAATGCATTTGGGGGATTCCATTCCTTGAGTCCTGATTGGCTGCTTGGTTTCTATGATGTTATGAGGCTTCATAAATAACCTGGCATTTTGCAATAGTACTGCAGCAAGATAGATTCGTATTCACTTACGGCTATTTGTTGCCCTGTCTTAACAATTCGACGGCAATTGGAACTAGTATGATTATTCTCCACACACACACACACACACACACACACACACAACACATATATATATATATATATATATATATATATATAATATAATTATAAAAGAATATAGAAAATGTAGAAAATGTAAAAGTAAAGCAGGATAAAACACATGACTCAGAGTTTCACGGTTACATTGGTCAGGCGAGCTGACTTTGTCGTGTGGATTGAGTCTTAATCTGATTTTTACATTTCTTTTACATCTTATATATTTTTTTACAATTGAAAAAATATCGTGATATTGCTCTGGTGTTTTGTGTGTTGAGAACTGGAAAGATGTTCCGAATTAAAAGCGCTTTTTGCGTTACATTACATCCATGATAGATATACCGAGTTTTTCAGAAACATTAATATCATTTCCTAATCTAATAACCAATTCTCGTTCAAATGATCTGAAATTTTAACATTATGCGTGGAAACAACTCCTTTTCTTTTCCAATGAATGACATTTTTATACACGAAAAACCCCCCAACTTTAAACAGATAATTTATTTATAGGCTTTTACACATGCAGTTAAAAATTGACTTTAAACTTTAAACATAATTTCTTTCTATGTTTTTACACATGCAGTTAAAACTTGAGATCAATTAAATGAGAATTTACTGAATTATGCAATGATATGATTTTTTCTGAAATAGCTCTGTCATCTCAAATGAAATGTACCTTTCTGAATATATGTTTTTTTTAATCTTCAATTGTTGTTGTCTTCTTCATCTGAATTTAATTGCCTACCTTTTAACATGGGAAATTATATGAGGCCCAGCAAAAAAGATCATACTATGATTAAGTCACTTATAGTGTTGATCCGATAGCAGCAAAACGTCAAAATCTGGTCGCTCCCAAAACCTCAAAGAACTTCAGCAGATAAGTCTGGCTGAAAACGCCATTAAGTTTGCAATTTGTACCTTTCTGAATATATGTTTTTTATCTTCAATTGTTGTTGTCTTCTTCATCTGAATTTAATTGCCTACCTTTTAACCTTGGAAATTATATGAGGCCCGGCAAAAAGATCATATCATATCTCAAATGATTAGTTAAACTGGCTTCAGTATAAAATAACCTAACAAGGTTTGACATGCCGTAAAACCAACCAATCAAATCATCTGTAAATATTTCCTAGGTATTCTGTAGGTAGTAATAAGAAATGTATAAAATGACTAAATAATAGCACTGTAGATGACCAGACAAAGTTTAAATGTCTTTTCTTTTCCAGTGAATCGCATTTCTATATTTAAAAATAATAAAACATTAAACATTAAATTCTGAGTTATTTCTACACATACTATTAAAATTTGAGATCATTTAAACGAGAATTGGTCAAATTATTAGATTACAAAATGATATCAATTTTTCTGAAACACACTACATCTCAAATGATATCAAATTTTTTGAAACACTCTATATAATTGGTTGCCATAATAGTTGAACTGGCTTCAGTATAAAATAACCTAACAAGGGTTGACATGCCATAAAACCAATCAAATCATCTGTAAATATTTCATAGGTATTCTGTAGGTAGTAATAAGAAATG
>CM042174.1:10561469-10621469 GCA_023376005.1 Doryteuthis pealeii
TATATATATATATATAATGTGTGTGTGTGTACATTTTAAAAACGAATGTCTTAAAATATTCCGCAATAGCGAATCTTCAGGGAATTGCTTTGTCCAACCATTGGCCTGTATTTATAACTGGGTTGTACCCATTCTCAAGTAAGTGGGTGTGTCACCTACCCTTCTTTTCCACCTACGTAATGTCTGAACTTACTAGGCATAGTCGATATTTGTTTTTGTGCCTACATTTAATTGTTAACTCCGATCGCGAGTTCAATCATCTCTGGGTCCCTGTATTCAGCTATTTTTTTAGTTTTTCTTGTAGGCACAGCATACACGGGTTATCATTTCCTTTGTGTGATGGTGCTTTCTTAATAATTCTCCACTCCACCTCTGAATTTCTCGTATGCTTTTCCTTAAAAGCCCATACTTGTTGTGTGACCGTGATATATATATATATATATATATATATATATATATATATATATATATATATATAGTAGAACAATTCACATACCTAGGTAGTAATATCTCATCCACAGAGAGCGATATCAATACACGAATAGGAAAGGCATGGTTGGCCACAAACAAATTATCAGTCATATGGAAATCCGATCCCGCTGACAAGCTAAAGCGACAATTCTTCCTGGCTGTGGTTATATCATTATAACTGTATGGATGCACCACCAGGACCCTAACGAAGCGCCTTGAAAATAAGCTAGATTGGACCTGCACAAGAATGCTGCGTGCAGTCTTAAACAAATCGTGGAAACAGCACCCCACAAGGAGGCAGCTGTATGGCCACTTGTCCCCGATCTCCCAAACCATACGAGTAAGACGGACTAGGCATGCGGGACACTGCTGGAGAAGCAAGGACGAGCTCATAAGCGACATACTCCTGTGGAAGCCAAAACATGGGCGTGCTAGTGTAGGCCGCCCAGCCATGACCTATATTGACCAACTATGTGAGGATGCTGGATGCTGTGCAGAGGAGCTCCCAGGGGCTATGAATGATAGGGAGGGTTGGCGTGAGATTGTCATGGATGTCCGTGCTACTTGCGCGACAATCACGGGAACACAACTTTTACTATCGTTACTTTATTCGAGTGGAAATAAAGATTATAAAAGAGATTGCAAACGAATCATTTTGAAAATCTAACGTTAATCAGGTTAAAATGATTTGAATAAATCATTTTTAACTCTTTGCCTACTTTAAACCTCTCACAACAGGTCTGCCACCACTGTGATCCTACTGTAAACCGCTAGTTACGGCTCTCGCATGTGTCAGTTGTATACACAAGAAAATCACTAAGTGAGCAACTCTGCAATCTTTTTCTCTGAATGTTCTTAGATGAGGCTTGATAATTTGGATTATTTGGATTATTCTAACTACTGTCCTCTTCTTTATTGTTATCTGCACTATTTCTCAGATTTCTTTAGATGAGGGTTGATAATTTGATTATTCGGATTCATTTTTTATTGTTAACTACACTATATCTCTGAAATCTTTTTAGAAGGGGCTTGATAATTTTTATTATTTAGATTATTCGAACTTGTCCTCATCTTTATTGTTATCTGCACTATTTCTCTGAATTTTTTAGATGAGACTCGATAATTTTTATTATTTAATTTTTTCGGACTATTGTCCTCATCTTTATTGTTATCTGTACAACGCTTCGTCGATGTACCCACCGGCTCCCGAGTCCGACAATAAATACATGAAGAAGGCCGGATGGCACATTGGCCGAAACGTTGTACAGAATAAAGATTGGGACAATAATAGGGAATCGGTTGAATAGAAATAATCACACAGCTGCGGGGGTGAATTTGGTAGGCAAAGGGTTAAGTATTATTTGTCTGAATTTTCAGATGAGGCTTGATAATCTGTAATTTTTAGATATTTTCCCTCACCTTTATTTTTATATACACAACGTTTCAGCCGATATGCCCTCCGGCCTTCTTTAGATGTTTCTTATCGAAATCGGGAACCATCTCGTCGAACAAGTCTTTATACGTGACAATCATCAATGGACTGAAGTTTCAATCCTGACTACAGTAAAAAAAAATAACATAGAATACTTAACATAGCTTAACACTTGTACTCGGCCATGGTTTACGCAATGAGAACAATCTACCCCATAGGATTAAATAAAGAGTTTGGTTTGGAGTTCCGTTAAAGCTCCCCATTAGGACATGATGGTATCTATTAATAATGGAGATTCGCTCCCGGTTTTTGTCTGTAACCAAAACAACGTCACTGATTACGTCACACCACCTAAAACGTCATAACGTAGAATAAATACATTCAAAATGTGAGCATGCAATGTTAGACAGTCCTCATTGTTTTTTTAATAAATACATAACTAGTATTATCTATCTATATATAGTTTGTTTTATTTTAATATATATTTAAAGTTATCAGAACTAAGTTTCCATTTCAATTTTTTTTATATTTTTAACTTTAATGAATTTATTTTATTTTTTACTCCTTTAATAAATTTGATGATTTTATTTTACTTATGATACAAACTCTCTGATATTAAATTTTCAACTCCCATCCCCTCAGGCAATATTTATTTTACGTCTCCCAGAGAGCTTGTTTATATAATTAAAAAAAGTATAATTGATATAAATTTGTTGTTTTTTTTTTTTTTTCAATCCCATAAAGAAAAATTACTGCCTAAGTACGTCCTCTCTTGCGTCTCTGTCTCTGTCTCTCTGTCTCTCTCTGTCTCTGTCTCTCTGTCTCTGTCTCTCTCTGTCTCTGTCTCTGTCTGTCTGTCTGTCTCTCTCTCTTTAGAGAGTTTCCTAGATGTGTGTGTGTGTGTTATATCGCTCTTTGCTAGGTTTTTTCTTTACATCAACGATACCTGGTGGTCTTTCATAGGAGTTTGAGTGCCAGTAATTCTCCTCAGGTCTCCAGGACTAATCTAGTAATTTAGCCAATCTTAACAATGCTGTAGTTTGGGTGGTCTCGATTCTTCCTCTGATTTCCAATTCACCAAAATTATTTTCCAGACCGTTAGGGACCGTTCCATATTATTATTATTATTATTATTATATTTTTTTTATTTTTCCGTCACACCGTGTGTATGTTAGATCAAGATGCTCCCTCTTTGTATTTACAACTTACGATTTTCATATATCTCTTATAAGAAGAACACGTGGAACCACACATCAATATATATATATATATATATATATATATATTATATATCTTATTATAATGGAGATTGTGTGTTTTTCTGTCTGTAACCGAAACTATATTACTACTCAAGTCACAATTCCCTTAATTATGTACGTCAAATACTCCATGATTTCATTCTTTTAAACCTTCAGTTATTAACAAAAATTGTTTTATATTATTAATACTGTTGACCATATCTACGTACTAATAACATGCGTGCAATTGTATTTATATATACAACAAAATAGCGTTTACAGTTTGAAACGAGAAGGCTAATTTTGCGTATTGATATTTAACATTTTATTTTAATAAATATGTGCTTGGTATTATTGATTTCTAATTGTTTGGTTTTATCTTAAGAAATATAAACAAAAATCTCGTGGATAAATCTTAAAAGAAATTTATTTACAAGAAGAAATAATTGTAATATTATCCTTTACTTCTTTTTTAACTAAATAGTTAAATTAGGAAAATTTACCAATGAAAGAGGGGAGTAATGGAAAATGATGGAATAGTTAGTTTCAAAGTTGTTCTATTTTTTCGATTATACCCCCTCTGTTGCAGATCTTTTTATCTGCATTCTTAGTTTCATCAGCCTTTCTAATTTAATATGATATTTTATTTATATCAAACTTAAAAATACTTGCACCCGGAGGGTGCATATATTTGCTAGTATATATAAAAGTAAGTAAAGTCGGTATCAGCCAATCAGAGAGGGAGTCTATCCCCTTTTCACTAGACCTAGGATAATTTTTTTGCGTCTGAGGTGGAGCGCCACACCTACGATCAGCTCCTTACTTTACCACACATATCCCTGTGCTACTCATACGCTTAGTTGGCCAGGACCGGTATCGAACTAGGAACGTTGTGGTTTCTAGCCGAACACTCTACCGACTGAGCTAACCCGGTCCCACACACACACACACACACACACACACACACACACACACACACACTCATATATATATATATATAATATATATATATATATATATATATATAATATATAGTTTCCATAAATAATAAAATTATCTACAGACATTGAGCCTGTTCAGCTCCGATAATGGGTGTTTATTTAGGAACAGCAGGTACTGTAAGCAACCTGTGCCTTTGTGTCATATATTAACAAAGGTTAGTAAATAACAACACTTCAGCCCCTAGCGTCAGAATGTAGTACTTGTACTCTCTGCTTAGCGTCTCTAGTCAGTAATTCAACCTAATTTGTCTTCAGGCATCGTAATATTTAGATCTACCCGTCTCTTTTGTATTGCGTTTACGAATTTGCTTTTAGTAAAAGTTCTTGCCTGGAGGCAGAGGTGAAATGTTTACGTACACTCAGCTGTTTGTTCGGTTTATTTCCAAACAAAACGTTATTATTTCGTCGTTTTTGATTGGTCAGAAAATATGAATGACATGCACTTTATATGAATGAACACAAACATATCTGCCATGCTGCTTGGTCATTATTCATAGAGATATTACACCGACCATTCCCATTACGAAGAAGGCCATCTGATATTAGTAATCAAATAAAATAATGTTTAGCGACAGAATACAATGCAAACAAGCCATTTTTCACGACACATCTAGTTGTAAAAACGTGTCCCCCTTAATAAATATCCCGACATCTATATGTACATGTGGAAGCGCGTGGTGCAATGGTTAAAGTCACGGGAAATGTACTCGTTGCCCCGAGTTCAAATCCAGGAGGTGGTAATTGCATTTCACTTAGTGCTAATACCCTTGGGAAAGGTATGAATCCTACCCACCCTCCAGCTATGAATAAATAGTAGGGCAGACTGGACTTTTTAACCTTGGTTAGGCAACCGGTCTAGGAGAAGAAAAACTCTGAATTCAAACCTGTCGAACTCCGCTTAAGAAATTGACCTTGTGTCACATCCTACTCTTGCGGAGGGGTTGGTGAATATATATATATATATATATATGCATATTTTGGAGGAGCATGGTGTAATGGTTACGTAGGGAATGTACTCGTCGACCCGAGTTCAAATCTATGATGTTTTTGTGGGGACTCAAATTTTCCTAGTTATAGGTAATTAACTTTGGATGAATACGACAACAACAACAACAACAACTGAAGATGAAAAACATATTCAAAAGGTACAAATTGCAAACTTAATGGCGTTTGCGACAAGACTTATCTGCTGAGGGTTTAGGAACAACCGAGATTTAGATTCTTGCTGCTATGTTCTTAACACTACAAGTAACTTAGTCATGGAATTTAATTTAGGCGCCAATATCCTATATGGCGATTCGCCCTCTGGTGCCAAGGGCAGATAATTTATCTCTAATTTTTTCGATAAATCCTGTACGACGCTGTTTGCATCTCCCATAGCGCTAATAACCGTGGGAAAGAATGCATCTAACAACCCCCCTTCAGCTACGGGTAAATAGTAGGTCAGAGTGGACTTTTTAACCTTGGTTAAGCAATTTATGTTGAAAAACATGTTTATATGTTTTTCAACATAAATTTGCATTATTTTGCATTAATTTGCATTATTTTGCCTTCAATATATATATATATATATATATATATATATATATTATATCTTATTACATTTTATAATTAATGCTTCTAACACACTATAAAACAAAACAAAAAAATCTTTATATATATACATATATATATATATATATATATATATATATATATATATATATATATATATATATATATATATATATAGATTATTAATGTGTATGGTTGGTACTAGTATACTAGAAAAAGTAGTAGCAATCCAATGTACAGTGTTATTAGAAGAGTGCTCAATATCTGTGATAGAGCGTTGATAGTTGAATGAAGTTACAAATAAAAGTTTTAGCTTTTATTCATTTATTTGGGAATAAATGAATAAAAGCTAAAACTTTTATTTGTAACTTCATTGAACTATATATATATATATATATATATATATATATATATATATATATATATATATTTACCAACCCCTCAGCAGGATGCGACTAGTTCAATTTCTAAGCGGAGTTGAACAGTTTTCCTTATCCTAGACTAGTTGCCTAAACAAGTTTAAAGAGCCCAATATGCTCTACTATTTAGCCATAGTTGTATGGGGGATAATTGGATTCATAACTTTCCTAAAGGTGTTAGTGCTATGTGAAATGCAACCAGCTTTGTCCAAGATTTGAACTTGTGTCTTCGTACCTATTTCATACGACAATAATCCTGTATTAATAGACTAGAAGTGGTTACACGGCGTCGCCTGGGTAGAGAAGGGATTTTTTTTAAATTTAGTCTCACTGATCTATTATTACTCATCGCGAGTTGGATCCTCGCTGGTTGCCCCATAAAAATCCCCACAGAAATATATAACAATATAGTAAGAAAATTCCATTCAAGGATTTACAATTAAAAAAAAACAATACGACATAAGTGATACAATTAATTCAATCAATCAATATCATATTTCAAAGCGGAAAAAAAAGATACAAAAAAACAAAAAACAAAAAAAAACATGCAAATGACTTTCCCTTCTGTTACTATACAAATTTTAATTTTTAAATATCTTCCCAAATATAATTCAAATCTTCATTATTTTTGCTCAAAAACCAAACCCTGGTGATATTCAATGTGTATATGTATTTACTTTGCCGTTAATTGCTTTATTTTCGAAGTTTCCTCCGGACATACAGATTCACACAACTGCCCTTTATATATGTATAGAAAACCAAGCCCTGGTGATATTTAATGTGTATATATATTTACTTTGTCGTTAATTGCTTTATTTTCGAAGTTTCCTCTAGACATACAGATACACACAACTGCCCTTTATATATGTATTGATAATGTGTGTGTGTGTGTGTGTGTGTGTGTGTGTGTGTGTGTGTGTGGAAGCTGACATTCAGAAATCCGATTTGAAAAATTCCTTTTTAAAAAAGGTAGCCTGAGAATCCTGCCAAATCCGTGGCAAACATAGTCAGCAGCTCAACTAGTAGATTAGGCAGTCACACACGCCGATTAAGGAACAAACACGAATACTGACTCATAAACGTAAATGCATTCGTAAATTGCATGAATAGAATATGTTAAAGGCGGAAGGAGGCGGGTGCCGCCAATAAGCTGTTACGTGCAATCACGTACTCATTCCATTCTATGGCAGTGAATGAAGAAAGAGACATGCATTGGAGTAGGACAAGGCATTAATTAATGGAAATATAATTACACAGGGCCACTTCAAGAATACTAGTATTTATGTGAATTCATAAACACACACATGATATATATATATATATATCATGTGTATATATATTTATACACACACGCGCAACTACACATTCATAAACACATACAAAATGCACAATGCTTTTTTCGATACAAACACTTACACATTCTAATACTCACACCGCAAAAAAGAATATTTGACGTCATATTTCAAACCGTTCATTTTTTCAACGTTCTTTTTTCTCAGACTTCAAATTTTAAACAGACCAGTAAACAAGGACTATTACTCGCCTTTCTCCCTATTTTGAGATAAAAAAATTTTTTATCACCTTCCACATACCAACAAAAGCCCTGATGATGATCTAATTAATAGATCGAAACACTGCAGCGTCGGTCAATAAACTCACCACTTAACTCATTTAAACCTGTGTTTTTACAATTTTTTATTATACTACATACCGTCGGATTCACTTCCTTTTATTCATATATATATATATATATATATATATATATATATATATGCTCCCATAAATTTGGTATGAGCTCTCTAACTGGTAATTTAAATTAACTCTCACGACTAAGCATATAAGCAATGATCGTTTCCCCAGAAATTTGATCTCTGTGACCGTAAAATACATAAACAAAACTATGTAATTAATAGTTAAAAAAACACCAGTCCCGCTATATCTGTCAGTGATCGAGGGGATAAGATATCAGGCTGCAAAACGGCAGTCTGAGTTCGACCCTATCCAAAGATAGTTGTGTCTAGCCACATTGAAGAGGCGTGAAACACCGAAACACATGTCTGTGGATGACTTATTAATATATATATATATTTGAAAATGGAAGCGAATCCGACGGTATGTTGAAATGAAAAATGAAGGAAAGAAAATGTTGAATGGATAAAATAGGATTTATTTTATTTTATTTTATTGACACGTGTTTCGACCAGGAATTTATCCAGGCATACATGTATTCTATCTATTATTATTTTAAATACAAAATAAAATAAAATAACAATAATAGAAAAAACTACAGAAATGTTTAGTATCCAAAGAAATAGCGGCCTTTGTCAGAGTAAATCCTTGTTTTAAATTAAATCGGTTTGAAATACGGAGAATTTCCGAGATGTTCGAAAAAAGAACTTTTTTGAAATCGCTTGAAGAAAGTGTTCTAACGCGATGGAGAAAACAGTTATGTTGACGTCATCGTCTTATGCGATGGATTTTAAAATGAGAGAAGATGGCTGGAGAATATAAGGAACAAAGTCAGGTGGAATTCTAATTTTCAAAGATTGAGGAATATTTGAATTTTTTAAAATAAAATTTATGCGTATGTATATTGTGTTGGTGGTTCTTTTATTAATTTGTTATTAATATCATCATTACAACTTACAACCAAAAATATCCTTCTAAATTGTACAGTTTTTTCTTAAAAAAGCAACGTTTTCAACAAGATATAACAGAACATAACCGAATATCTCCATAGAACCACTTCTTTAAAGACTGAAATCCAAAATAACCTTTTTGGCCTTAAATGACCCACAGAGATTGATATGCCGTTAAACAAAACTCAAACTTAAACTCAAGACCTTTGAAATAATATCGCCTGAATTCAGTCAACAAGTTCGTAGATTTAAGATAGAGTGTTTTATTGCTGAGAGATACAATAAGACAGACAGGGAATTGTAAGGCATGCTACTAATCTTCGAAGCCAGTCCAGCTCACTATATATATAGTCAGACCACAGAAATCTGAAAAGAAATCAAAAGAAAAAGTCTTGTTGATTATCAATAAGTTTGAAATAATTAAATGCTTATAAAATCAATTTATTAAAACGGAATATTCAGATTTTGGTTAACGTTATTAAACTTATAAGGTCGATTTCCTTTCACATAACACTAATACCCATTGAAATGTTTGTATCCAAATATAATCCCCCAAGCTATGGGTAAATTGTACAACAGACCGGGATCTTTATCCTTGGTATGGCAACCAGTCTACGAGAAGGAAAACTCTGAATTCAAATCTGTTAAACTCTACTTAAGAAATTGTCTTTGTGCCACATCCTGCTTGTAGAAGGGGTTTTGGGTAAATACACACTTATTCACCTATAAACATTTAGCTAAGTAAAATACAAGGAATACAAAAATAGGCAGACTATACTCTTTAACCTTGGTATGGCAACCAGTCTAGGAGAAGGAAATATCTGAATTCAAACCTGTTAAACTAGGCTTATAAAATTTACCTTGTGTCACATCCTGCTCATGTGGAGGGGTTGTAAATACAAATACATATTTGCCAACCCCTCCGCATGAACAGGATGTGACACAATGTCAATTTCTTAAGCAGAGTTTAACAGGTTTGAAATTCCTTTCCTTAGACTGTTTCATGGCACCTCGAGCCCTCGGACCCTGTGTCCAGTAGTTTCGGTCATTGATCCAGCGTGATCCCAGCGTGATCCCAGCGGACCATTCCCCCCATGCAGTACCTGCCTCATCGTCTAAAAGGGCAAGAGTGGATTGATTGTCCAGTGCCTGAGATGCCTCGAAAGAGGAATGCCGACGCAATTTTTACACACGCATGAGCTTCGATTTGTGCGTGGTTCGTCACTATAATGATCCTGTGTTCGACGGACATGGTGGGAAGTCAACGAATATTTACTACTTACGCATAGCTCGAGGGAAGATAGATTCATGCCTTTCCCAAGGGTATTAGTGCTATTTGAAATGCAAAAATATGTTGTGTAATTAAATGTTACTAGCAGGAAGTGTGGATATATGATATGATTATTACAATGATTGATACGTTGCAAAATAGTTCAATATGTAAAAAGTATCAGAATCTTACTAGCAGGAACTGTGGATATACAAGAGTATATAATATAATTATTACAACGATTATACGTTGCAAATAGTCCAATATGTAAAAGTATCAGAATCTTTACTAGCACAAGAATAGATTGATACGTTGCAAAATAGTCCAATATGTAAAAAGTATCAGAATCTTTACTAGCAGGAACTGTGGATATACAAGAGTATAATAATATAATTATTACAACGATTGATACGTTGCAAAATAGTCCAATATGTAAAAAGTATCAGAATCTTGATTTAACTATCACTACTTACATTGATTTGCCGATAAATATCTGGAGGGGGGGAAGACGTTTAGAATATCTACATTAATTTGCCGACAAAAAAAAGGACAAAAACATGACTCGGAAAATATCTTGGATCGGAAATTCGCCTGGCGCTGGCTCGCTAAAACATAGCGTAAATTAAGGCAGGAGGCCGGGACGTCCAGGATTTCAACTCGTCTCACCATATCCTACGTTCTCTCTACTTGTAGTTATTTACTAAGCTAAGCTTAGATATGGCACAAGGCCAGAAGTATGGTGCATCCAATGAAAATCGAACTCACTATCAATGGTCTGCTAATCTTGCTCGCATACATTACACCATGTAAGGTACTCTTCTCTTCTCGTATATGGAACTGTGAAAGAGAAGGTAAATAAAAAGAGTTTAACAGATTTGAAATCAGAATGTTCCTTTCCTTAGACTGTTTCATGGCACCTCGTTGCCCTCGGACCCTGTGTCCAGTGGTTTCGGTCATTGATCCAGCTTGATTCCAGCGTGATCCCAAGGGGCCATCCCCCCATGCAGTACCTGCCTCATCGTCTTAAAAGAGGCAAGAGATTGTCTAGTGTCTGAGATGCCTCAAATGAGGAATGTCGACGGGATTCACGCAATTTTTAAACACGCATGAGCTTCGATTTGTGCATGGTTCGTCATAAAAGAGACAGTAAATAAAAACTTTTCAGTTTCGATAAAATTAACCCATTATAAGCCAAAAATCGTTAAAGCAGTCCTCTGAAATCCCGGAAGGTGCCGTTATAACGGAAATTTACTTTCGTTAACAATGGGTCCATTATGGATTTTGTTTGGAACGGGAAAATATGACATTCAGTAAAACAAAATAAAAAATTAAAAAAATAAAATGAACGAACACAAAATTTTCGATTTATCTTAACTAAATCATTGTCTTATTCCACGGCGATAGCATTAGACAAAAAAAAATAAGTTGCATTTTTTTAATGCTTAATTTAAGCAGATGAAAATGAAATAGAAGATTAGTGAAAATTCTTTGGAAAGATTATTTTATTCTTAAGAATAAAATCATGTTTATTCATCAAATGCGTCGAATAAATTCATTAGACGATAAGCGATTATTATAAGCTTGCACAGTACCCATCAAAAATGAAAAAGAAAATCGAAAAAAAACTGGAACTGACACAGAGAAAGGGGAAAGAGACTGAATTGAAGGGCCGGGTTAGCTCAGTCGGTAGAGCGTTCGGCTAGAAACCACAAGGTTCCTAGTTCGATACTCAGCGTATGAGTAGTACAGGGATCTGCGCGGTAAAGTAAAAACCTCAGACGCTAAAATAATCTCCTTGGTCTAGCGCTAGTGAAAAGGTGATAGACTCCCTCGCTGTCTGGCTGATACCGACATAAGGCCGCCCCGGCGACTTTACTTATGTTGAGAGAGAAGAAAATTAAGAGCAAAAGAAAGACAGAGAGTAATAAAATAGTGTAGTCTACCTTGACATTGTAGAGATTTATATTGTACAAATCTATAAGCCACGCGTTAGCTGCACACAAGTTTCAGTTTAGTTGGGGGTGCGTGGTGTAATGGTTGGAGTCGTAGGAAATGGACTCATCGACCCGAGTTCAAATCCTGGACAAAGCTACAGTTCACATAGCGTTAATAACCCTGGGAAAGGTATGAATCTAAATACTCTCCCTCCAGCTATGGGTGAATAGTAGGGAAAAGTGTGCTCTTTAACCTTGGTTAGGCAACCAGTCTAGGAGAAGGAAAGCTCTAAATTCAAACCTGTTAAATCCTCTTGGTGTGGTCATTACTAGAATAGGCTCAGTCCTAATTAGAGATATATTTCACTAATTCCAATTTATGTCAGAAGCGGTGTCTGGTGGAATAGTCCCTCGTAAATTATGCCGGACGTAAGGGACGTAGCTCCTATAGATATTAACATGCCACAGCATCGACATTTCTCATTGACCAGTTGATATGAAGGAAAAAAAAAGAATTAAAATACAATGCCAGAAATTTTAATTCTTATCTATGGTAACACATTTTTAATGAATAAAATTTAAATTTGTTGAATTACACTGGGGAACAATTTTGGACATAATTTCTGTTACGTTAGATATTTTATTTGATTTAGACTAATATTGGTATGCTGACTTCAAAATTACAGTCAATTTTCTTCTATCACGTCAAGTTTTTTTTCTCTACAGCTTACTCCCAAAATAATATTGAACACTCTAGAAATAAACTATGTGTAAATTTTTAGCTTAACTACTTGTACATAATTTGACTTACAGTAACAAAATCCTTTGTATGAACAAGATGGATTTGTACAAACATTACAGTCAAGCAATATCTTTAATTATTTTCCATTGTAAATTTTAAAAATATTCCATAAAATAAGCTCAAATTTGTCACACACAGTATTTTAATGGTTTTTTTTAGACCAAGCGAGAGTATCCTGTTACTTAAAAGGTTGATGTAATAGAGAAAAAATGGAGTCATTTTTTGATTCAGTGGTCTAAAAATTGTCAAACACAAGTGTCAGATCCAATTCAACGAAAATTGTGCTCCCCAGTGTTATTCACCAAAAATCTGACACTGGTCGAAAAGAAGTCCCCGAAAATTCAATTAAGTCAGTTTCAGTATTGCCTGATATTTTTTGGTATTGGTGTTATTATATGATTCAATATTTCATTTATAGTAATTTTTCTGGTTGGTTGGTTGATTTTAACGGCATATCAACCCGTCTGGGGATATATCATGCCTAGCGGTTAGGAAGTAATATGTTGTGTATTATATTCCTACTTTTGTAGGAATTAGTTTTAACAATGTGTTAGCACCATTGGGGATCATGTTGTATGGTATTGATTAGGTTCATGTCTATATTATATGGTATAATTTTATTTCCTTCAAAAAGGACAGAATGTCTTCTAAGTTGATTTTTTCGGACCATATTACCTTTAGGTACCCCTTTTTAATCTCAATTAAGAAAGGACATGTTTTTCATTTATACCGTCAATATCCGGTTGTTTGTTAAGGGTTAGGGTTAGGGGTTAGGGTTAGCGGTTAGTTTTATAATTTTTAAAAAATCTAAAAACCGTCTGTTAAAACAACCGGATATTGACGGTGTAAATGAAAAACATGTCCTGTCTTAATCGAGATCAAAAAGGGGTGCCTAAAGGTCTTTATTAATGGTCCACTTTTTCAAATAGATCTTTCATATTATTTGCATTAAAATAACGGTTTCTGTGAACAAAAACACTGCATTCTATGAGTGAGTGTTTAACAGTCAAAGGTGTTTGACATGTTTCACACTGTGGTTGTTGTTCTTGTTATATAGGAGTGCGTTAGTCTTTGTGTGACCTATGTGTAATCGGGACAGTGTAACTTGTTCCTTTCTATACTTCCTTAAAGCTGGTCTCCATTCTCCCAAAGTGGGTTTGATTAGGAAGAGTTTATTATAGATGTTAGTATTTTTCTGTTATTTGTAAAAAAAAAAACTTAAACTTGAAACGAAATTTCTTTTTATAATATACCCCTCGTATCATGGTAAGCAGGAATACTAAGAAAAATGGCGGCAGTATTCGATTAATTTATTTGAGAGTGAATAGAGATTAAATTTGATTAAATGGGGTGCATCAAGTTAAAAGTTTGAGACCAAAACTAAAGTGTCCAATTTGCTTAACTGCATACCCATAGATATAAATTATGAAGATTTGATTTATATTTGAAGATATTTAAAAATTAAAATATACATAGAAATAGCATTGAAATTCTACTTAGAAATGTCCAACATTTATAAATCTCAAATATAAATCAATTATGTAAGACCAAATGCCGGGTAGCCACTTCTAGTTATCTATATATTTGACTAGGAAAATAATTTGTTAGTCTATTATCTGACGCTATACAACGAGGCTTTACTGTAGATAAATTTTTTTAAAATTGTTTTTTTAATTGTTGTTAGTTCCAACCTCTGACAACAACTTTTGAATTGTTTCCAACGACAAGTCCGGGGTTAATTCCAATGCTGTAGCAATTGTTATTGTTTGCTGCTTTATAAAATTGTTAATCAAGTGGGAGGGGAATAGATGGGTCATTTCTCTATAAATAGCAAGAGGTCAAAATAATTGCACTTAGAGATTAAGTAAATCACCCCAGGTAGCTTAATGGTTAGCAAACTAGATTAGAAGTCCATTGTTAGAGAGTTCGTTTCTCACACGGTGCCCCATACTTCTGGCCTTGTGCCACATCTAAGCAACTCTTAGTAAATAACTATGGACACTTCACATTGTGTAATAGTTAACAATCTAGATTTGTTATTGAGTTCGATTCTCATTGAGCGCCCTATGATCATGGGCTTGTGTCACATCATATACACTCATACATATACACGTATATAGTAAATAACTATATATGTACATGGTGTAAGAGTTAGCAGGCTAGATTCATAG
Source organism: Doryteuthis pealeii (assembly GCA_023376005.1). NCBI lineage: Eukaryota > Metazoa > Mollusca > Cephalopoda > Myopsida > Loliginidae > Doryteuthis > Doryteuthis pealeii. The sequence goes on from CM042174.1 coordinate 10,576,401, forward strand.
ACCATTGTTAGAGAGTTTGTTTCTCACACGGTGTCCCATACTTCTGGCCTTGTGCCGTATCTAAGCAACACTTAAGAAATAACTATGGACACTTCACGTGGTGTAATCGTTAGCAAGCTAGATTAGCAGACCATTGATAGTGAGTTCATTTCTCACTGGCCTTGTGGCATACCTAAGCTGGGCTTAGTAAATAATTATAGGGCACCTCCCGTGGTGTAATGACTAGCAAGCTAGATTAGCAGACCATTGATAGTGAGTTCATTTCTCACTGGCCTTGTGGCATACCTAAGCTGGGCTTAGTAAATAATTATAGGGCACCTCCCGTGGTGTAATGACTAGCAAGCTAGATTAGCAGAACATTGTTAGTGAGTTTATTTCTCACTGGGCGCCCATACTTCTGGCCTTGTGGCATACCTAAGCTGAGCTTAGTAAATAATTATAGGGCACCTCCCGTGGTGTAATGACTAGCAAGCTAGATTAGCAGACCATTGTTAGTGAGTTTATTTCTCACTGGGCGCCCCATACTTCTGGCCTTGTAACACTCCTAAGCTAAGCCTAGTAAATAACTATAGATTAGGTAGGTGCTTACTTCTCTTGCAGTGTCCAGATTATTTTATTTGTCTTATTTGAATGGCTTGTGTGATGCTATTAATTAATCTAATTTCTAAATATTCATTTTTCCCTATTAAATGCTAATCATTTCGTCCAAATGGTGCAGCCATATATTAACACGGTTACAGCTTAGAAGAAATTTCGCTTTATCTTATAAGAGAGATCAGATTTGCAATATGATCGATAATCTGCCGGACCATATGACCTTAAGGCACCCCTTTTGCGATTTCGATTCGTGGGGACATTTTTTTCCATTTACACCGTCAAAATCCGGTTAATTGTTTACAGACGATTTTTAGAGTTTTTTTTAATTATAAAACTAACCACTAACTCTAACCCTAACCCTAACCCCTAACTCCTAACCCCTAACAAACAACCGGATTTTTACGGTGTAAATGAGAAAAAGTGTCCTCACGAGTCGAGATTGCTGAAGGTGTGCCTTAAGGTCATATGGTCCAATCTGTCTATAGCAGTCTATGTCTTTCCTATGCTTATATTGACATCGCTTTCTGTGGATGTTACTTCCTAGGTAATGTGACTGGCCAACTAATTTCAACTTACGGTTAAGTCAATGCTAGATCACGGAAGTTAAGCAGCGCTCGCCAACTCAGCGAATGAGTAGCACAGGGATCTGTGCGGTAAAGTAAGGAGCGGATGGTAGGTGTGGTGCTCCACCTCAGATGCAAAAACCATCTCCTTGGTCTAGCGCTAGTGAAAAGGAGATAGACACCCTCGCTGTATGGCTCATACCGACAAGCTTGTTCAATACATAAATGGGTGACCATTTAAGCAACATCTGGTATTGTAAGCAGCGTGGTATCAAAATAACTGGATTCGGCAGTAAATGACCCCAAAAGGTTTGATATGCCGTAAAACAAAACAACCAACCTACTAATTTCAAAACAACCAACCTACTAATTTCAATCGCATTGCACAACTGGAAAAAAAGAAAACGTAGAGAATGGTGTATCAGTAGTGGAGGTGACTATGTTGAAAGAGAAAAGTTTCATTGATTGAAGCAATAAATTTGTTTTTGTTTTTTGTTGTTTTTTTATGTTTTGTTTTTTCGTTGTTTTTTTTGTGTTTTTTTGTTAATTTTTGTTTTGTTTTTGTATTTTGTGTGCAAGCGTTTGGTTTCTTTCTGTACACTCTTTACTCTTTGCATGTACAAAAGGATGCTGGTACATTTGTATTAGGACGTTTTCATCACACAGTCAAATTAGCGTCACATCTGTCAGAGATTCCCGCCTAATTATCACGTGATTTAAGAGCTGCTTTTAATGGAAGAAGAGTTAAAAATGGTATTTTTGCATGCAGTAAGACGGGTTCACGAGCACACACTTGTGTGTTGTGTGTCTGTGTGTATGGCTAATGGGAGAGAGAGAGAGAGAGAGAGAGAGAGAGAGAGAGAGAGAGAGAGAGAGAGAGAGAGAGAGAAAAACGCACACACACATACACACCCATATATAGACGGATGTGTGTTTTTACTCCCGATTGCGTATAAATATAAACGTTGTTACATTGTATGGCTAGAGAGCGATAGATAGATAGTGAGATAGAGAGATACAGGGAGAAAGAGAGAGAGAGGTAGATAGATAGTGAGAGAGAGACAGAGAGAAAGAGAGAGAAAGATAGATAGAGAAAGAGAGAGAAAGAGAGAGAAAGAGCGGAGGACACATATACTCTCACATAGACGGATGTGTGTAGTTGTTTTTTCCCGAATGCGTACAAATGTTAACGTTGTTACATTGTATGACGAGAGAGAGGAAGAGAGATAGAGATAGATAGATAGATAGAGAGAGACAGATAAATACACACATACATATTCACACCACACACACACACACACACACACACAGACGGATGTGTGCAGTTGTTTTTCCCCCCGAATCCGTATAAATATAAACGTTGTTACATTGGAAAGATGTTCAGTGTAATTTTTCTTCATTGCGATTCCTAAAATCTCTTTGATGGCAATTTGGTTGAAATTTGGTTTCAAATTACGGAAGCGGCGAAGTGCCACATTTGTATGATACCGAAAAAGGTGAACATGATAAATAATGAAGAGGAAGAGGAGGGAGAAAATTAAGAAAAATGGGATAAAGAAATGAGAGAGAGAGAGGAGAGAGAGAGAGAGAGAGAGAGAAGAGAGAGAGAGAGAGAGAGAGGAGAGAGTGTGAGAGAGAGAGTGAGAGAGAGAGAGAGGGTGACACATGCACACGTAGGAGGTGGTGTAAAAGTGAGAGGAAGTTGGTTGAGGAAGGAGGAGGAATGGTAGAGGATAAAGAAAATAAACAAGTGGATGAGGCGGAGGAATAGGGAGAGGAAGTTGATTGAAGGGGAAAATAGTAGAAGGGGATGAAGGGGATTTGATGACAGGGGAAGTGGTGGAGGCAAGGATGATTGAAGAAGAAGAAGAAGAAGAAGAAGAAGAAGAAGAAGAAGAAGAAGAAGAAGAAGAACGGGGAGGAAGAGGAGGAGGAGGAAGAGAAGGAGAGATATGCTAGTAAGGGTGAAGTTTCTGCTTGCTAAAATCTTTGCATAAACAATCGCAGACGAAAATCAATTTTTTTCACGATTCCAGAAAAGATAAAACTCTAAAATTCTTTCCGTTGAGAATCAATAAACATACGTTTCATGCTAAAACGAAAATCAAGCGACCCATGAACTGTCAGTGTTCTGGGTAGATTTCGAAGTTAAACAACAAAAATTCAAAGCAAAAAAAGAAAAATCAAACATATTAAACGAAACACTTCTGGTAAAGTTAGAAAGAAACTTGAAAAGACTAATGACCCCTGGGTTGGTTGGGGGATTTGGTGGTTGGATTTTATGGCACGTTAAGATGTTTTGATTTATTCATTCTTGATGGGTATTCAATATTTTTTAAATCAATTTTTAAACGCTTTTTAAAATCCACTTTCTTCTGTTTAACCCAGAGATTTTTGAATTAATTAGATTTTTTTAGTGTTTTTACAGTTTGAATGTGTTTTTTTAGAGTGTGGAGCTGTTATTAGAATGTGTCAGTGTTTTTAGAGTTTGTAAGTAATCTTAGAGTTTGGAAGTGTTTTTTAGAGTGCGGAGCCGTTATTAAAATTTGTCAGTGTTTTTAGAGTTTGAAAGTGTTTTTTAGAGTGTGGAACTGTTATTAGAGCTTGTAAGTGTTTTTAGAGCTTGTAAGTAATCTTAGAGTTTGGAAGTGATTTTTCTATAGTGTGGAGCTGTTATTAGAATTTGTCAGTGTATTTAGAGTTTGGAAGTAATCTTAGAGTTTGGAATGGTCTTTTAGAGTGTGGAATTGTTATTAGAGCCTCTAAATGTTTTTAGAGTTTGTAAGTAATCTGAGAGTTTGGAAGTGTTTTTAAAGTTTGGAAGTTTTCGAAGTTGGAAAGTCTTTTACAATGCAACAATCTACATATCTGTATACACAAGAATCATTGTTACTGATTCGATCGCAATCACGTTACAAGAACTCTTTTTTTTTTGGAGGGGGGGGTATATTCATTCGTGATGTATTATCATGTATTTAAAACTTCTACATAAGATGGAGGCGAATTGTTTTGATTTTTGTTTTTAGATTGTTTTTTTTTGGGGGGGGGTGGATTCGTACTGGCCATCACACTACAAAGTCGATGCGTCTTGTTCGTACATCATCCAACCGGAAATGAGAAGATTATCATTCCGTGACTTTTGTATGTAACTGGTTTCCATGGAAACTACCTTCCAACACAGACTGGCTCAGCCGCGAGGCAGATAATATGTTTCCACATTATATGACTATTGATGTTGTCCATACATAAATGATAACGATTACCCCAAATAATAACATATTCATATGTAATAAATTCTAGGGTGAGTCAAAAGTCTTGCAATATTTTGGTAACTCAATGTAGCTCCTTTTTTGGCAGGGCCGGGTTAACTCAGTCGGTAGAGCATTCGGCTAGAAACCACAAGGTTCCTAGTTCGATACCCGCCCTCGCCAACTCAGCGTTATGAGTAGCACAGGGATCTGTGCGGTAAAGTAAGGAGCTGATGGTAGATGTGGCGCTCCACCTCAGACGCTAAAATAATCTCCTTGGTCTAGCGCTAGTGAAAAGGAGATAGACTCTCTCGTTGCATGGCTGATACCGACATTAGGCCGCCCCGACGACTTTACTTTTTTACTTATAAGATTTGGTGTAATTTAACTAGGGTGAGTCAAAAAATTTTGCAATAACACAGTTCGGCAGGTCCGGATGCTTTTGCTGAGTTTGTGAAAGTGATGAACCTCACTGGACTGTGAGATGCCGAGCTCGCTTGGCACTCCCCGAGTGCTACTCACCAGATTTATCTCTATGGATCAGGGTGTTACGTTTTTAAGGGCCTTTCTTTGACCTTAAAGCAGAAGCGCTTATCCAGTGGAATTGGATCCTTGATAAAGAGTCCCGCGATAATGAATCCTTTTGGTTACTAAAGTGTTCTTAATTCCTGGTAAAAAGTCCTTCGATAATGAATCCTTTGGTTACTCTGGTAATCGTATAAGTCCTTCCTGTGTATTGGTAAAGATCCGTCAATCCTATGTCCGTCCTCAAAGAGTGCAGTTGTAATTATGACCAATGCTGGGGGTTTAAGTATTCTATCAGGCCCGCAGTATTGCTAGTGATTGGTTGCAAGAATAACTCATGTGACCTTGGCTAGTCTATAAATCAAGGTGAGGATTTAGAGCACACCTTATATCAGAAAATCTCCAACACATGGCCCCTACAGAATTTACAATTTTAAACCAAACCGATCGTTAAGGGTTTCGTCTCCTTATTCTTTCATCGATTTAATGTATTAAAAGTTATCACAAAAGACAAAGTAGGAAGAAAACACGACCAGTGTTTTATTTAAGTAAAAAAAAAAGTAAAGTCGTCACGATGGTCTAAAGTCGGTATCAGCCATACAGCGAGGGAGTCTATCCCCTTTTCACTGCGCTAGACCAAGGAGATTGGTTTTGCATCTGAGGTGGAGCAGCCCACCTAGCATCAACTCCTTACTTTATCGCACAGATCTTTGTGCTACTCATTCGCTGAGTTAGCGAAAGCCGGTATCGAACCAGGAACCTTGCGATTTCTAGGCAAGTGCTCTACCGACTGGTTTACTACACAAGATACAAGGGGAACGAGTAATCAGTAATTTACAGGATTTACGTTCTCTTGTCCGAGGTTTCACTATTTATGTAGAATTTGTTCCCCTGATATTGTAGAAGCAATACAATACTCACCGTTGCAGTAGGATTCCAACTAGCATCCAGTTGGCAGACAAAGGCGCAAGCTGTCCTTCCTCACGTATTATATGGCATTCCAAAATATTGCAAAACTTTTGACTGTTACGATTTTGTGGCCATCCTTAGGCTTCAAACAAGAGCACTGTCCCGCGGAGTTCCCTTGTGTTAAGCACAGCGCCATCCTTAGAGATGAAACCTTTGGGTACTCCTTGGTGTCCTTCAGTGTTTGGTATGATCCTTTGGTCCTTCCTTGGTGTTCCTTAGTGTTGCAGGTCCGTTCGTCAATGTCGAACAATGTGCAAATGAACCGCTGTCAATATCAGTGATTAAACTAACCATGTATTCGGGCTGTTGATTGGCTGGTGTTTAAACCACGTGATCTCGCTTAGTCTATGTTTAAGTGGTGGATTACAGCACGCCTTATATAGAAAAATAATGGAAGCGTGGTATAATGGTTAAACTAATGGGAAATAGGCTCGTCGCCCCGAGTTCAAATCCTGGATGTGCTAATTGCATTACATTTAGCGCAAATATCCGTGGGAAAGGTATACATCTTACTCTCACTCCAGCTATGGATAAATAGTAGGGCAGACTGAGCTCTTTAACCTTGGTTAGGCAACCGGTCTAGGAGAAGGAAAACTCTGAATTCAAACCTGTTGAATTCCCCTGAAGAAATTGATTGACCGGAGGGTTTGGTAAATATATATATAAACTCCGCTTAAGAAATTGACCCTGTGTCACACCCTGCTCGTGCGGAGGGGTTGGCAAATATATATATACAAAGATAATTCAACAACGATACTCACCGTCGCAGTAGGATTCCAACTAGCGTCCAGTTGGCAGACAAGGGCGCAAGGTGCCCTACTTTGGGTAATATATGACATACCAAAATATTGCAACACTTTTGACTCACCTTTCAATAGTAGATGGAAATATGTTAGTGTGTTTTTGTCAAGAATTTGATTACCAATAAAATACATGTGGTATGTGACTAAAGTCGCGTTTATCAAGCATCGGTAAGATACTATAATGAACTTGAAGAATTTCACTGACAAAGAGAAACATACGTCTCCTTTCAACTCATCTACTGGTTTCTGTTTTAAGGTTGATTGGTTAGTTGGATTTTATGGCATGTCAACCCTTGTTAGACTATTTTATGCCGAAGACATCGTTTATGCTTTATTCATTCATGGGTATTCATTTGTTTACACTCAATTGTTTAAACACCTTTTTCATACTCATTGGTTTATCTATTTAACCCATAGATAGGAACCTAACAGTCACTACCACTCCGGGTCAGGGTCTGGAAGTAATGGCGATAAAGGGGTACTTCACATTCCACAGAGTTCTAGAATTGAAACCTCATCACTAGATGCAGTTTAACGTCATATCAAGGGTACTAAGACCCTCAGCCACTGCTTTCTAACACATATAGCATAGAATGGTTAGAGTACCATGGGAGGAATACGATTGGGACAATCATATAGGTGCTAGAGCTTGACGTGACCAGCCAATTGATCGTAAGGGGCCTCTCAGATCTCTGTTTTAAGTAGTTAACTTTTGAAGTTTGATTTCAACAGACAACTCCATAAAACTTATGATTGAGTCACAAAGTTGACCCCGTCTTTATGGAAATAATGGCATAATTCAAGTAAACATTGAAACGAGTTCGAATCCGGGACGAGGCTGTTTGCATTTCGTATAGCGCAAATACCCTTGGAAAGATATTCATCCAACTATTCTCCTTCCAACTATAGGTAAATTGTAGGGCAGATTGGGCCCTTTAACCTTGGTAAGGCGACCAGTCTAGGAGAAGGAAAACTCTGAATTCAAACATGTTAAACTCCGCTTAAGAAATTGACCTTGTGTCATATACCATTCGTGCGGAGGAGTTGGCAAATTTTATCTACAAGACTTGTGTAGCTTTAATTTAATTTTTTTCGACTTATTTTCTTTTGTAGTCACCCTGTATTGACGCGTTCGTTTCGTTGATAGTGACACCAATGTATTGGTGTTGCAAATGCATTCCGGTATTGGGAGTATTCGCCTAACTTGATGGTTACACATTTAGAGAATTAAGCACTCCAGAATGCACTAAATAACCCGGTCTCACAACCCTCACCCTCACACGTACATACATACACACGCGCGCGCTCACTGACTTTCTACGTAGGAACATAACACATGTTCAAAGCAAACATGCACACAGACACACAATGACACGCGCACACACAATAACAAACTCGCATTAACGCAGACACACAATGATAGACACACATATAATAGTACACATACAATAACAGAGATACACAGTGACACACATATACAATAACACACACACAATAGTACAATGACACACTCACAAAATAACGCAAAAACACAATGACTCTGACATACAATAATAGAGACAGCACAGTGACACATTGAATGGCACACACACACACACACACACACACACACATAACACAGGAAAACAACAACACAGGTCTTGACGCCTATTGAAACAAATGTCTTAATTTCTTAAGTGAAATATTTACAACTATTATTTTCTGACAAGTCTTTCTTTCATCTTATTTTTCTTGATTTTTATTTTACTAGAAGTACCAGAAGTAATAGTAATTGAATTTGAGGTTTGAGAAACAAAGAAAAAGGATCGTATTCTAAAAAAAAAGGACAAAATTAGACTGACCGACGCCAAATTCAAAACTCTCGCTAACTAATGGATATTGTGAGAACGAGAGAAGGAAAGGTTGATAGCAGCAGAACGAAGCAGAACGGTATTGGTAAGCGAAAGGACCAGTCACGAGTACAGTTCTCTTAGAATCGGGTGAATTAAAATACAAGTATGAGTTTTAAAACATATAAGACTTTGTGAAAAAGGAAAATTCGTTAACAGATTACATCTTTGTAACTTGTTCTTCCTTTGATACAATTTATAATACACATATAAAGGACAATTTTGTTACGACTCAAACTTCTTTGTTCATTACTTGCACTGTTTTTGCTTGTTTCTTTGATGTTACATTTCACATAAAAATTACCCCCAACCAACTTACAACATGTGTATTTATCTTTTATAACAATAAGTACAGTATAAAGTTTTGATTGGCATAAAACTTCCAAACAAAATGTTGACTTACTAAAATATCATTCACATTTAATTAAACATTACTCATCTTGTTTATAGATAGATAGAGATGTAAAAAATAACACAGCATCCATTATTTCATCGGATGAAAAAAGTTTGGATCTGAAGAACAAAAAATAAAAAAAGGAAAAAAATAAAACCGGTTTAGTGAACGCGGAATTTTGAAATTTTTTTGACAGCTTATTTTAAAATGTAATAAAATTTGAAAACTGTCATTCTTAAGTGTTTTTACTATTTCTCTGAATGTTTGAGATGAGGCTTGATGATTAGTATTATCTGCGTTATTCGGTAGATATTCTAGCCAAAACAAGACATTAGGTTTATAAGTTCCCAAAATTCACACTGAATTGTCCAATTGGACACATGGCCTAGTGGATAAGGTAGTTAGGTTAAGACAGTTCTAAGTGATAGAAAAATAATTAACACAACTCCTACCCCAGATATGGTTAGCGGGATGAGAACAGGATACACCCCGTGGACTAAATAAAGGGTTAGGTTCGAAGTTCCGTGATTACGACAAGAAGTTCCCGACTATGACAAGAAGGTTCCCGACTATGACAAGAAGGTTCCCGAGTCCGACAAGAAATACCTGAAGAAAGCCGGAGGGCATATCGGCCGAAACGTTGTACAAATAACAATAAAGATGGGGACAATAGTCCGAATAACGCAGATAATATTAAGTGTTTTTGTTTTGTATTGTATTGTTTTGTTTTGGTAATGGGGTCATAGAAATATAATAGCTTAAATCATAAACAAAAAATGAAAAGAAAAACAAATTTTCATGACTTACTATAAAATTTGACTGAACGATATTTACTTTTATCGGCAAATTTACGAAAAATAAAGTTAGCATTAAATTATTTAATGCAATTTTTGTTTCTTTTCTACGTTATTTAAATTGTGAGAAGACCTGTTCTGCACTCTGCTCTTTCGATGTACTTTGTCTAGTTCCGCAAGCGTTGTGAATTATGTGCTGGCCGAATTTAAGGCACAAGTCAGAAAAACAGGCTCACAAGGATTAAAAACAAAACAACAACTACAAGTGTAAACAAGACACGGATGGAAGAAGGGTGTGTTTGATACTTCGCTGGCTGCTACTGTTTATCCCTACCGGCGATCTTAACACCCCAACGGCCGAGTTGTAACTGCTTAGTGCTCGAGTTTAGCTGTATTTATGTCAAATTCCCCTTCCCCCAACCATCTTCTCCGGACCATACAGATGGCCAGTACTTAAAATAAATCGCAGACTTCTAGTCGTCATTAACCCTTAAAATTAAAGTACTTAAATATTTTTTCAGACAATACGTCTCAATACGTTGATCAAATTTTTTCAAAAGAATTTCTCCTTTTTTGCAATACCTGGGTGAAGATATTATCATTATTTGTGGCTCTGGACCTAATTTTGTCTTTTACAACCATAGTATCACAAAATCTATTTAAGCTCAATATACAATTTAAACTTTCTTTAAATCGACAAAATTTCTCTGTATTTATTTTACAAAAATGCACAAATTTGCAGAAAATTTTAAGGTTTTATGTTAGTTTCCGACTGGAAACAAAATTTCAGATAAAGATATTTCCGGTTCTTAAATAGTAAAGAGAAAATCATTAAATTTAATATATACAACCCCTGGTAAGAATTAGGGAATTAGTACACTTAGAGGATGTCCACCTTGTTTTGTTTTGATTGTTTAGCAGTAAATAAACTAATTACAGTTAAGACGCAAAACATTTCTTTATTTACATTCTGGCCTCATAAAATACACATTAAAAAATCTAGATCAAATTATGTAAATTATTGGTAATTTTTTTTCAAAACGGTCTAATTTCATAATTTTTGCCATGTAATGTAATATTAATGTTTAAAAGTGTAGCAATCCTTCTATATTTCTGAATAGTTACTTAAGTTGTTGAAAAATCCTTCATCGCTTTTTTTTTATAAAGGCGTGATTTCGTTTCGTTACAGCATGAAGAAAACATGAGGTGTCATTCCCCCATCAAATGCTCAAAATGTTTCTTTTCCTATTTCTTTTTCTTGTTCTTATTTACATTTTTCGAAGCCTTACTCAAATAAGTGGTTGAGTCTAACAACGCAAAATGTATATTTCTCTTTATTTCTATTGGCCATATATATATATATATATATATATATATTATATATATATATATATATATAGAGAGAGAGAGAGAGAGAGAGAGAGAGGGGGGGAGAGAGATAGTTTATGAAATCCTCGGATCTTCATTTCCGGAAAACAGAAATTGCGAATTTTTTCTGTGAAAAAGAAAACAAAATGGTGAGCAGACAAAAAATGTCCATTTTTTATTCATCTATTTTTTTTAATGGAAAATCGAAAAGAATCAAAGTAAGATGTAAAGACAACGTGTTCATCAAAGGTTTGTTTACAAAGGGAAAAGTCATTCCTTATGAAAGGAAGAGAGTGAGAGATGAAGAAACGAGAAAGAAGAAGATACGAGAAAGAAGAAGAAGAAGAAGAAGAAGAAGGAGAAGAAGGAGAAGAAACGAGAATGAATAGAGAAAACGAAAAAGACGAGAAAAAAATGAAGAAGAAGAAACGAGAAAGAAGAAAGAAGAAGAAGAAGAAGAAGAAGAAGAAGAAGAAGAAGAAGAAGAAGAAGAAGAAGAAGAAGAAAGAAAAAAGAAAAAAGAAGAAGAAAACGAAAATGAAGAAGAAGAAACGAGAAAGAGAAGAGAAGAAGAAGAAGAGAAAGAAGAAGAAAAGAAGGGAGAAGAAGAAGAAGAAAGAAGAAACGAGGAAGAAGAAGAAGAAGAAGAAGAAGGAGAGAGAAACGAGAAAGAAGAAGAAGAAGAAGAAGAAACGAGAAAGAAGAAGAAGAAGAAGGAGAAGAAGAAGGAGAAACGAGAACGAAGAAGAAGAAGAAGAAGAAGAAGAAGAAGAAGAAGAAGAAACGAGAACGAAGAAGAAGAAGAAGAAGAAGAAGAAATCCGATAAGCAAATCTTTGATGATCGTAAGGTTAACTGCATATCTTTTTGGCCATCATCAAAATGAAAATAAAAGCACCAATTCGTATTTGTGATATCTTAACAGAATAAAATAATAAAATCTTTTAAAAACTGAATCATTTCATAAATTCACGTTTCACCAATTATTTTTCTCTTTGTTTTCTCTTGAAAAATTCATCTCCGTTAACAATTGATCAAAATAATAAATCGATCTACGCGCTTTCCTATATGGACGAGTCTGTCTCTCTATATGCATTTGTATGCATATGTGTTATATATATATTATATATATATATATATATATATATATATATATATATATATATATAATGGTATACAATACACAGGAATACATACTCGAGTTTCACCATAATGATCTTCAGGTTAAATCCACCAAATTAATCAAGATATTGATTAATTACAGCCGACTGCACGCGTGCAATCGGCTGTAATTAATCATTATCTTGATTAATTCGGTGGATTTAACCCTGAAGATCCTTATGGTGAAACTTGAATAGGTTATTGCTATGTATACCATTATAATAAATTTGCTCTACTCACGTATTGAACACTTTATATTTGTTATATCGCTGTTTTATCATTGTGAAATTTGCATCAACTAACCATTGTGACCAATTTCACCGGTAAGTCACCTTCTTCCTTTAAATAAGATATATATATATATATATATATATATATATATATATATATAGGTTTCGTTGAATTGAACAGACAATTCCTGTCTGACAAGTCTTTCATTGATCCGTTCTAATCTTCGGGCCATCCTTCTGGTGTCAGGGTGGAACTGGTATACCAGTCCACCGAATGTTTCAACACTAGCGCTTTCGGCAATACACTTTGCCATCCTCAGGTGGGAAACGATGGAATAGTTTTCATGTCTCGTTTTTAACGAGAACGAGTAGAAGCAAGGAATTAGTGGGAGGTAATATCAATTGGAATAATGAAAGACTTGTCAGACAGGAATTGTCTGTTCAATTCAACGAAACTGTATAAAAAGAAAAAATGCTGCCTAAATACACTTATTTATATATATATATATATATATATATATATATATATATATGTCTGCGCACGCGCGTGTGTGTGTGTGTGTGTGTGTGAGCATTTTGGGTAAAAAAATTTAGTGAATAGGTCCAGACCAAGAGAGATACTGCTCTTACCAGAGGTTTCAAATGTTAATTCATGTCTCAATACATCAATGGTCGATAATTTCATTGATCTCCCTGGTTCACCATTATTCACGAAAATTATTTTTGTATTTTTCTTGGGGGGGGGGGCTTCGTACCGGCCATCGCACTACAAAGTCGAGACGTCTTATTCCTGGAGTATCCAACCGGAAATGAGAAGATTATCATTCCGTGACTTTTGTAAGTAATTTTGTTTCATCCAATGATGAGGGATTCAAAATACATTTTTTTAAATACCGATTAGATTATTTCATGTGAGATCAAATATTTTCTATACGGTTCCGATGTGGACTCTAGTCTAGCCAAAACACGAGCCTGATGGTTCCCAAGCGCGGTATTTTAGGTCAAATATGGGTAATTTTCATCTTTAGTTGGCAAAATTCCTAGCATAAAATTGTGCGTGCGAATGAACTTAATTGTTATTAAGAACAGATTTTATGATATTTTTGTGTTAAAGCATGCAGTTGTATTGTTTTCGAAAAGTTTCTAAGATTGTGTATTTCGCACGGAGACTTTCAAAATAGCTACCGGCTTGTTTCAAAGTGAAAGTCAAGGGAGGTTACTCTAATTACCTTAATTGCTAGGAATTTAGCCAACTAAAGGTGAAAATTACCCAAATAAGTGTATCGAAGGACGTATTAAATCAAAAAGCTATCAGCATCACTGGAAGACTTCCACATTCAACTAGAATCTTGATTAGTTACTTCGGTGAACCTTTCCCCAACCCTTACCTTTACATCAAACTTTCCATATTCTTCTAAGGACGTAATTCTATCTATGATGTTTATCTGAGATCATCATCATCGTCATCATCATCATCATCATCAGATCGTGCCGAAAGCTCGGACACCCTTAACTCTTTCTCGCCACTCGTCCCTATTGGCCATAATTCCTGGTAGGTCCTCTGCACAGCATCCAGTAGCCTGCAGACAGACTCCGCCGTAAAATGCTTTATCGTAAACTCGTAGATTGCACGCGAAGGACAAGAGGTCCCCAAAAGCAGATTAAAGACGACATGAAGACGACCCTCAAGAAATGCACCATCACACCTTTCAACCCTAGAAGATCTGGTCTCCAATAGACAGGGTTGGCGAGACACGTAGCACATAGGAGCTGAGCGGCTCAATATCGTCGCCATGAACTACCAAATACAGATGGAAATTTCCCATGCAATGTGTGTGACCGCATCTGTAAGTCCAGAATTGGACTGATTAACCACCAGAAGGTCCACAACTGTTGAACAACATGGAATGACGTGATTGTTGTCTGCAACGTACTTCTAAAAAGGAAAGGATCCAGTATCCCCACAGAGCTGATCAATGTAAGTTTTTGCTGGCTGACCTACCATGTGCAAATGCCCACTCGTGAACGCCACTTTTGAGCTTGTTTTTGTTTCTCCAGAAGCATGCATAATGTCCTGTACGTCTTACTTGGATGGGTAGTGTGATAGGAAGCAAGTAACCGTAGAGCTGCTATTTTTTGCGGTGCTACTTCAAGATTTATTCAAGACTGTATGCAGCATCCTTGTACAACTCACGTATAGCTTTTTCTCTTAGCGTTTCGTTAGTGTTCATGTGGTGCAGACATACAATAGCACTGACACGGCTACAGCTTGGAAGAATGCTCGCTTTATCTTATCAGAGAAATCAGATTTCCAAATTTTTCAAATGCTCGATATGTATATTGGTCCAGAGTTTTTTGATTTCGTGTTATCTATCTCCTAAACTGGTTGCATACCAAGGCTAAGAGAGTCAATCTTGCCTTTTTAAGCGTTATGTTAAAGTCCAAATGGTGCAGCCATACAGTAGTACTGACACGGTTACTGCTTGGAAGAATTCTCGATTTATCCTTATCAGAGAGATCAAGATGTGCTAAAAGTCATTACTATCTCAGATGAAAGATCATCTGAAATAGAATTCTGCTGATGGTTCTTTTTCTGTAGGTGTTTTTCTTTGCCTTTGACAACTGTACAGCCAGCCTGTAGCCATACATGAGGCTACATAATCTCCAGATCGGCAACATTAACTGTTGTCTCAAAATGTTGACTGTTATTCCCCAATAACAGATTGACAATCAAAAGGATTGTCTATTAGGGTATATCAATTTTGGAACTGTAACGTTAAGTTGCAAATCTTATTATAATGGAGATTGTGTGTTTTTCTGTCTGTAACCGAAACTATATTACTACTCAAGTCACAATTCCCTTAATTATTTACGTCAAATTCTCCATGATTTCATTCTTTTAAACCTTCAGTTATTAATAAAAATTGTTTTACATTATTAATACTGTTGACCATATCTACATACTAATAACATGCAATTGTATTTATATATACAACAAAATAGCGGTTTACAGTTTGAACGAGAAGGCTAATTTTCATATTGATATTTAACATTTTATTTTAATAAATATGTGCTTGGTATTATTGATTTCTAATTGTTTGGTTTTATCTTAAGAAATATAAACAAAAATCTCGTGGATAAATCTTAAAAGAAATCTATTTACAAGAAGAAAAACTGTAATATTATCCTTTACTTCCTATTTAACTAAATAGTTAAATTAGGAAAATTTACCAATGAAACAGGGAGTAATGGAAAATGATGGAATAGTTAGTTTCAAAGTTGTTCTATTTTTCGATTATTGCAGATCTTTTTATCTGCATTCTTAGTCAGTTTCATTAGCCTTTCTAATTTAATATGATATTTTATTATATCAAAACTTAAATATATATTTGCTAGTTAACATAAAGAATTAACCCACAAAATATTTTTCTTTAAAAGTTTGCCTTCATTTGAGGAAATATATTTCAGCTTTTTTAAATGTTATCCCTGTTTCAGCTTAATTGTAATGAGGTAAAACGCAGCATCGGAGGTGTCGGCGATGAGGGGGATATTTTCAATTTTAATTATAGTTATAATATCTTATTGGTTTAATCTTAGTTAAAGAAATTTTTATTTCAAATATTGAAATTGCAAAATTTTCTAACCAATTTCTAGGTCAAATTTTGCAAAGACGAGGATTTTTTGTGCAATCTTTTTTTCTGACAATCTTTGATGCTATTTCCCCAAACAATGATGCAAGTAAAAGATCTAGTTTTTGGTGTCAGTATTTATTATAGCAACATACAACTTTCATTGTTTGAGAGAATTTGATATTAAAAAAGGGAAAAATCGACTGATTTGAATACCAAAGCAGTAGTGTGAGTTAGTAAGGACTTTGGTTTAAACCTTGTTCTGGTAACTACTACAACTATATAAATACCAAATTGTAAGTGCTCTTGTCTTCATCGGGGTCGTGTAGAGGGTTTGGTTGCTGCATGAGCAATTGCAGGTCTTTCATATGACCTTGCTCAGTGCCTCTACCGAGATCTTGGCGGAGATTCATCGTCTCCTTGTGTTGGTTTAAAATTCTAAAAGGCAATTACTGCGTTAAATTGATGGTATCAAAAAGAGCAACAGTGTGACAAATGAGCTTGATTCAATCTCATCAAAGCATCAATAGCTTGATTGCAAACCAACCACTATGGAATGAAATGAAACATGTAGTTCAATGAGTCAGTGATTAAATATTGTTTTAATCATTCAAATCCTTCTTTTCTTTTTCTTTTTGTCACAATCCATGCAGTGACTCATATGTAACGGTTGGTTGACATCCTTCCGTCTACGAGAGACGATGGAGTAGTGTCAAGGTCTTTTTTGTTAACTTGAACTACATAGCCCGGGCGGGTTCATATGGAGGATGAGCTGTTGCCATGCAGCAAATCCCCCCTTTCCACACTGCCGCTGTGATCTAAAGGAAAGATACGGTACCAATGCTGTTTGGCAACGGTAGTGTCGCAGGAGTTAATTGGCAGCACTGGATTTCAGCATCACACCACCTTAGGGACTCCGGATCCTGATTTGCTTTCGGAGTTTACTCCCCTAGCCTTTTTTGAAAGGCAGCAGACGTTTTGTGTCGGACTTCTCCTTGAGTTGATGGGTTGCCGACCAAGGTTAAAGAGTCCATTCAAACCCATTTGGGGATTTATGCGAGTAGTAAATAGTAAAGTGGTCGGGGCGGCCTAAAGTCGGTATCAGCCAGTCAGCGAAGGAGTGTATCCCCTTTTCAATAGCGCTAGACTAAGGAGATTGTTTTTGGCGTCTGATGTGGAGCGCCACACCTACCATCAGATCCTTACTTCACCGCACAGATCCCTGTGCTACTCATAATGCTGAGTTGGCGAGGACCGGTATCGAACTAGGAACCTTGTGGTTTCTAGCCGAACGCTCTACCGACTGAGCTAAAGTGCTCCAATCTTGCTACTTTCGGTGTTCCTGAAAAAGAATTGAGGTTAGGGATACGGTATATTTTGCATTTCTGTATCAGATAAGCAAAAGTACATTCAGGTCAGTTTTTTTTTTTTTGGGGGGGGGGGTAAGCTCATTAGAGACATCAGGATGTTCTGATGTTCACTGTGTTTATACACACATATACGCATGTATACGTGAAACACGCTCGTTCATGTACACGTGTGGTTATACCAGTGTTGTTGGATTATCTAAGTTACGACTTAGTATAAGTCAACATGCGATATTTGAAAATATCCTGTAACGGTTACATTGTGTCAAAAACGTTTTAAAATCTATTTTATCTTGTATCATTCAGATTTTTTGACTTTTGTTCTAAACAAAAAACATAGACAATAGGGTAGGTTGATCTTTCACTTTTAAAAAATATCAAATTCTCTCAAACAGCGAAAGTTGTGTATTGTATAGTTTTTTGGTATCAGTATTCATGTATGAATACTGATACCAAAAAACTATACAAGTTGCCAAAAGCAAAGAAAATACCTTCAGTAAAACAACCATCAGTAGAATTATATTTCAGATTATCCTTCATCTTTTGTCCTCATCTTTATTGTTATATACACAAGATTTCGCCCGATCTGCCCCCCGGCTTTCTTTAAGTGTTTTTGTCAACTCTGGAACGTTCTGGTTGAACCCAGGAGCCTTGGTGTTGTATTCGGGAACTTTCACTTAACTGCAAACCGAAACCTTTATTGAATACATTTTGGTAGATGGTTCGCATTTCATTAACCATAACCGGGTAAAAATATTAAGCTATGTTAAGTATTCTATGTAATTTTCACCTGTAACCAAGATTCAAAAATTCAAACAAATACCCCCAATGGGGCCACCTGTTGGCCGTGGGTGGCGACCCGTGATGCTTAAGGATAGAGCCCAGGTGGATGAGCAGTTCATGACATGCAATACTCCACTTTGGCCCTATCTTGGGCTAGACGGGCGGTCGGAGAGGCCCCTTCCGATCAATCGGCTGGTCACGTCAAGCCCTAGCACCTATATGATTTTCCCAACCCTATTGCCCTTATGGCTAGCCCCAACCCTTTTTATCATATGGGTGCTAGAAGGCGGTGGCTGCGGGTCTACATGTCCTGGGAATGACATTAAACTCTATCTGATGGTGAGGTTTCAGTTTTGGAGGTTTGGGGAATGTGGAGCACCCCTTCATCACC
This sequence comes from Doryteuthis pealeii, assembly GCA_023376005.1. Taxonomy (NCBI): domain Eukaryota; kingdom Metazoa; phylum Mollusca; class Cephalopoda; order Myopsida; family Loliginidae; genus Doryteuthis; species Doryteuthis pealeii. The sequence goes on from CM042174.1 coordinate 10,595,111, forward strand.
ATTGCTCCCTGGTCCACTCTGACCCGGAGTGAAAGTACCTGTTAGGGTCCCATCTATGGGTTAAATAGAAAAATGTATTTATAAAAAAATTGTATTATCCATTAAGAATTGATTTATTTCAAAACTTTATCGGCATTAAATGAACCACTGAGGTTGATATGCCGTAAAACAAAACAAACCAAACCAAACCAAACAAATACGATAAATTTTATTTATCACCTTTTATTGTGTATAAACTGCATACATGTTCTTTTTGAGGTGCGTGGTGTAATGGCTAGAGTCGTAGAAAATGGACTCGTTGACCCGAGTTCAAATCCTAGACATGATCTACATTTCACATCGCGCTCATACCCTTGGGCAAAGTATGCATCCACCTGATCTCCCTCCAGCTATGGGTAAAGCAGGCCAGACTGTGTTCTTTAACCTTGGTTAGGTAACCATCCTAGGAGAAGGAAAACTCTGAAGTGAAATCTATTCTATTGGTATGTAGGTAAATATTGGTTTGGTTTTATGAATTGGTGTTGTATACCCTTTCTTACTTCTTACTTCTAGTCGTCTTTTCTTCTGGCCGGCTTTGGTTCTATCTTCTAACATCTTGGTCTGGTCTCTTCTAAGGTCTGGACTTTCTTGGGGGCTTCGGGTCTGGTTTCTGTTAGGGATTTCTCCTTATCAGAAGCCCTGTGTCATTGTTAGTTTTTAGGTAATAAACACAAGACTTCGATTTACTTTGATGTTACTTTATTTGTAAATCCCCAAACCAGACATCTGCGCACATCCTACGAGCTCGGCTCCTACTTGCTAACTGACTGAGAGTTACTTACTATCCTTAAACCGGAAGACATAGTCTTCTATGCCTTCCGGTTCTCACGATTTATCCCCGGAAGGCAAGGTGAGAGTGAGGTCAAGCGCCGTCACTCACACTCAAGGCCATCAGCTGCACTAATCACCATTATGATTTCTACACTATTGCCATAATTATTAGGTATCTAATAATTATGTAACACTGGTAGACAAACTTCACGTATATTAATAAATTGGTAGAGTCAATGAAATAGTGGTTGACCCTCAGCCATCGACTTCTAGCACCCCTATGATAAAAAAAGGTTGCATGTTTGTCATAAGAGCAATTTGAAGAATTCGGTCAGTACAATCATATAGGGGCTAGGGATTGACATGACCAGCTGATTAATCGGATAGGACCTCCCCGAACGCCCCATCCGACCGACGACATTGAGCATTAATTACTTATAAATACAGCACCCACAAACTCAGCGCACGAGTAGCACAGGGATCTGTGCTTAAATTGAGGAGCTGATGGTAGGTGTGGCGCTCCACCTCATACGCCAACACAATCTCCTTGGACTAGCGCTAGTGAAAAGGGGATAGACTCCGTCGCTGTTTTGGCTGATACCGACTTTAGGCCACCCTGATGACATAACTTTTTTTTAACTTAACCTATATATATATATATATATATATATATATATGTTGTAGATAGAAGGAAAGTGGGCAAGAAATGAACAACTCAAAACAAGTCAATATATATATATATATATATAATATATATATATATATATATATATATAAAATTATAATAATATAATACTTATAGTAACTGATTCCCTGCGTATATTTCTTCCTCTTTTGTCAGGTAAGAATCTTAAAAACGTGGATTGCAATTTGTTATTTTGCCAGGTGCGATCTTAGTTGCCAATTCCAAATGTTAATTGATTTCTATAAAAGAGAAATTCACACAAGAGAAAAAAACACTTACCAATTATATTGCGTATATCATAAACCTTTAATTGTATTCTCTTTTAATTTTCTCTATTAATTGTAATTAAATTTCTTAGCGAAATGTAAATCTGTTTTTCGTTTCTTTCTTCTTAACGTATTTTCGATTTTGTATCGTAAAAGCAAAAATGGAAAGCCAAGTCGAAAAATAAATTATCGAAATAAAAATAAAAATACAAACATCAATATTAATAAATGAATACAATTACATTAAATGCAGTTTTCTTTCTACAAACATCTAATTCCTAACATCTATATTTAAATAATTGACTTTAAATTGGATATTTTACAAGCAGAAAATTAAACCAATAACAATATACGCATAGATATTTTTTTAAGAATTAGAAGAATACATTATGCTTCATAATCAGATTTTATAGGAGAGATTTTTGCTCAGTCAGTAGAGTGTCCGACTAGGAACCTCAAGTTTCCGGGTTCGATACCAGCCATCGCCAACTCGGCATGTAAGTAACACAGGGATCTATGCGGTAAAGAAAGGAGGTGGTGGTAGGTGGAGTGCCCCACCTCAGACGCACAAAAATTACCTTGATCTAATGCTAGCGAAGAGGGTATAGACTCCCTCACGGTCAGGTTGATACCGACTTTAGGCCACTCCAATAACTTATATATATATATATAGGAAGCGCGTGGTGTAATGGTTAAATTCATTGGAAATGGACTCGTCGCTCCGAGTTCAAATCCTGGATATGGTAATTCACTTAGCGCTAATACTCTTGAGAAAGGTATGAATCCTACTCTCCCTCCAGCTATGGATAAATAGTAGGACAGACTGGGCTCTTTAACCTTGGTTAGGCAACCGGTCTAGGAGAAGGAAAGCTCTGAATTCAAACCTGTTAAACTCCGCTTAAGAAATTGACCTTGTGTCACGCGGAGGGGTTGGTATATATATATATATATATATAGAAGACTAATATATATGCTCCCCCCATGGTTGAGCGCTGTAAAAGGGACATTAATTGAAATGTCACTGTTTGGCGTAAAGCCGTTATTCGTCTGTCCGCTGTTTACAGTCTTGAGTTCTCTGGTGATTGTAAAAACAGTCCGCGTAGGGATGTATCAATCAATTGTTCACTTCAGACTGACATCCACTGATGGCAAGGGTAAGGGACTTGGCAGACGAAAATTCTATCGGGTTTCGATGCCAGCTAGAAGTAGCTGCTAAAAAGTCGAGCAGCACAGATGAGAAGTAAACTTCGAAAAACGTGTCTGTGCATGACTGATATATATATATATATATATATATATATATATATATATATATATATATATATATATATATAATCCAAAAGTCCAGAGAAGAAATCTTCCTTATGACACAAGAGTTTTATTTTAAAAAACCTGTCGCAGTTTGAGAGCTCAATGTGTGCTCTTAATGTTAGAGTCACAGAGCAAATATATAAGTAAAGAATAACAAAAGACTTAGAGATTTAGCGTTATAGTCTATTTCAGGGAGCTTAGACAAATAGTCTAACCTCCCGACTCATCAGATGCGAATCAATCTGATGAGTCGGGACAGTTAGACACTTTGTTTAAGCTCCCTGAAATAGACTATACGCTAAATCTCTAAGTCTTTTGTTATTTCTTTATATATATATATATATATATATATATATATATATATATGCTTAAGTGTGTATTTATTGTATACTCATATATCTATGAGATAAAGAAGGAGATATTTAGGATGATACTGAAGTTTTATAAATATTGAGAAAATAATGCTGATTACGACAATAAAAACGTGAAAATAATGCTGATAAGGATATTGCTATTGATGATAATGACAATAAAACATAGGGAAATGATGCTAATAATGATATTGCTAATGATAATAACGGTAATAAAGACATAGGGAAATAATGCTGATAATTATACTGCCAATGATGATAATGATAATTAGAACGGGAATAATACTGACAAGGCTACTGTCAATGATGATGATAACAGCTAATGATGATGATGACAATAAAAACAAGGAAATAATGCTGATAATGATATTGCAAATGATGATAATGGAAATAAGGACATGGGGCAATAATGCTGATTTAATGTCGGACAGACCCTCATACTTTGTATTCATTGCGTCTATCCCTTTCTTAGACTAAACTCATACCTATGTATATATATGTGTGTGTGTGTGTGTGTGTGTTTATGTATATGTATGTATATTTATGCATATATATATATATGTGTGCGTATGTATATATATGTACAGAGAGAAATAATGCTGATAATGATACTGCCAATGATGATAATGACAATAAAACATAAGGAAATGATGCTAATAATGATATTGCTAATGATAATAACGGTAATAAGGACATAGGGAAATAATGCTGATAATGATACTGCCGATAATGATAATAACAATAAGGACATAGTGCAATAATGCTGATCTGCAGTTGAACTAACCCCCCCCCCCATACTTTGTATTCATTGCACAATTTCCACTAGTGAGACCAGTCATAATATTGTCAGTAATAATAAATGACACAGATGCGTGACTAGTTCTGTGTTAGTAGTAATTAATTGATCATTATTCAGGAAAGATGGAATAAATTCGCGATCGATTTTCGCTTAGTTACTCCTGATTAGAAAATATTTTTATTAGTCGGGATTACAAAACATATTTATACAAAATAAAAAAATAGGTTGGTATTTCTTTTCATTATTAAAATGATCCTAGAATAACACAATGAAGACATTGGTCATTTTTAAATATTTACAAATAATTAGAAGAGGAAACACACTCTAATTAGTATGGGTGTTCAGTGTGTAATGTGTTTCACATAGCGCTAATATCTGTGGGAAAGGTATGAATCCAATTATTCTCCTGTCAGCTTTGGACAAATTGCGAGGCATGCTGGATTCTTTAACCTTGGTATGGCAACCAGTCTAGAAGGAAAACTCTAAATTCAAACCTGCTAAACTCCACTTTAAAAAATTGACCTTGTGCCAGTGTCAAGTTGTATGTAGCCACCAACCCCTTCACATGAGCAGTATGTGTTATTAAATATATATCTTATCATAATGGAGATTGTGTGTTTCTCTGTCTGTAACTGAAACTATATCACTACTCAAGTCACTATTCCCTTAGTTATTTACGTCACATTCTCCATGATTTTATTTTTATTCAAACCTTAATTATTGATTTAACTTGGTCTAATTCAGCTTGGCACATTGCCAGAATTTTTTTTTTGAAGAATAGAACGGTATTAACTTCTGGCCTGACTATTAGGTACACCCCCTCCGCAATCTGGCCTTGTGCCAGACTAGGATTAAAAGAAACATTGCCATGCGAGGTTTCTTTTCTAGGGGTACAACGATTAGCAAGCTTGTACAAATAATAATAATAATAATAATAATAATAATAATAATAATGTGAGATAATGGTTCACTCAAAGTCAATTTCTTAAACGAAGTTTAACTGATTTAAATTCAGAGTTTTCCTTCTCCTAGACCGGTTGCCTAACCAAGATTAAAGAGCCCAGACGGTTCTACTATTTACCCATAGCTGGAGGGAGCGTAGGATTCATACCTTTCTCAAGGGTATTAGCACTAAATGAAAATGCAATTTCCACGTACAGGATTTGAAATCGGGTCGACGAGCCCATTTCCCATGACTTTTAACCACGCGCTTCCATGACCGGGTACAAGTGTTAAGCTATGTTAAATATTCTATGCTATTATCGCCCGTGGACAGGATTGAACCTGCATCCTACAGATGATTGTCACTTAGAACTGTATTAACTCAACCCCAATATCCGTTGCGCCATGTGTAATTCAGGCAAATAGCCTAAAACGTGTAGTTTCAAAACTAAGGATTCTCTGGTCGTTCTTTTTTTTTTTTTTTTTAGATGTCCTTAACGTCTTCGTTTCAAAATGATGAAGAAATACAGATTCTTGTTTACGTGGTACACCGTTTTTTTTTGGGGGGGGGATTTGTTTGCGAACAGCAGGGAGACCCGTTCAGAGACTTGAAAACAGTGTCTTGCCCACACCGCTGTCCAGTCCACACCCATCCACAAGCACAATGACCCTTAATCAAATAAATTGTCCACGGACGTCAGTCGGACTATGGGCAACCGATTCGGTTAAGACTTTGGCCACCACAAAAGATGTCTGCCCGATCGCCAATCTAAATTTTCCGTGGACAATGCCTCGCCTTTGGCAAAATGCCAGTTCGTCCTGTCCTCATGTTTGTCTTGCGTCCGTCATTTTCATGTGACTTTTGCTCTTTAGCACTTAGTCATTCCATCCCCAGTTCTTCATCTTGACCAATCGGCCAATGAATTTTCAAACCTAACTCCAATATCTACCAGGTCCAGAGAGAAGTGACCTTCTGTGTCATGAGCCTCGACCTGAAAATAAAAGCCAAATTTCTTCACTCTCTTTCAACGTAAAGCTCCGTGCTGTGAAGGAAATCTTTTAAAACTTCTCTTATCTTCGGCAATAAAATCTATTTTTGTCTACAACAACTTCCATAATTTAAGGTAATGGAAAGTTTCCTAGGGAAATAGAAAGTTCATCATACTCCCTCTTCCCCCCTTCTCTCTCTCTTCTCTCTCTCTCTCTCTCTCTCTCTCTCTCTCTCACACACACACACACACACACACTCTCTCTTTCTATCTCTCCACTTATCAAAGTTCCTAGAAAATAAACCGACAATTAATCTGTAATTTATATATACTAGCAAAATAAAAAACACCCTCCGGTCGATGTAAAAATAGATTTTTGAAACATATTACATGAGGGGTGGGAGTTAAAAATTCAATGTCAGCTAGTTTGTACCCTAAGTAAGTAAAATCATCAAATTCATTAAAGGATTAAAAAATAAAACAATTTGAAATGTAAACTTTAAATATGTATTAAAATAAAACAAACTATATATAGATATATAATTACCAGTCATGTATTTATTAAAAACTTGTTTTAAAAAACAATGAGGACTGTCTAATGTTTCATGTTCAAATTTTGAGTGTATTTATTCTATGTTATGACGATTTTGGGTAATGTGACGGAGCAGTGACGTAGTTTTTGTTACAGACAAAAACCGGAAGCGAATCTCCATTATATATATATATATATATATATATATATATATATATATACAGTGTTTATTCAAATAACCTACTGGAGTTTCACCATAAGGATCTTCAGGTTATGGTGAAACCGAGTAGGCTATTTCAATACACACTGTTATACTAAATCCGCTCTACTAAGGTATCGATCACTTTATACTTATTATAACACTGACTTATCCGATTAATACTTGAAACATCAATATTGCGATTGTCAAAATATTTGTTTCCCGGTAAATCATTACCTTTATCATATATATATATATATATATATATATATATATATATATATCTTATTAACAAACCATATTTGGCTATAATAAATTTATTTCGACTAGAGGCCTTTTGTAAATGCTCACTGATGGAGACTGGACTCATATTGAGTCTTAGGTCGAAATAAATTTATTATAGCCAAATGACGGTTTAAGTTTTTATTTATTTGAAACTTAGATATTGCTCTGTATATAATTAATCTATTAGTTATTATACAATGAGCTCTCTTAAGGATTTCTAAAAATCCTTCTAATAATCTATAAGTTTACACCTACATGAGCATACATTGTTGATGTACAGTGAAATTTTGATGATCCCAAATAGAATCATCATCTACTTACCAGTCAATTGAATTACCTAATATATATATATATATATATATATATATATATATATATATATATATATACACACACACACACACACACATATATATATATATATATATGAATGTAAGGTATGCAAAACTGGTAGTAAGGGATGATTCTACATGGGATCTTCAAAATCTCACTGTATAATTATTGCATGTTTTAGTAGGTGCAAATACAAGGATTTTTATAAATCCCTAGATAACGATCAATGCATAATAATCTATAATTTAGATTAAATTCAGAGCAATATTTACCTTTGAAAGGAAGGAAAAACTCAATAAACGTCATTCTGTAATAAATTTATTTCGACCAAAACTTAAAAGGTTTTTAGAAATTTAAAGAAATTTCCAAAACTCCTTAGAAGTTCAGTTTCATCAGACAGTCACAGACAAAATGAATAACCTAAAGAGAAAATTAACCAGAAAATCCATCAAATGTTGGTCAGACAGCAAATATAAATTTCAAGCTAAAGAAAGAGTTACAAAGTATATATATATATATATATATATATATATATATATATTGTGTGTGTGTGTGTGTGTGTGTGTGTGTGTGTGGATTTACTTGTCTCTTCGCTATAGGTGGCCTGACATTTTGATGCACACCCTGAAGACCCCTAGTGCATTTTATAGTAAAACTATTAGCAATGAATATTTATAGTAAAATCATTTTCAACACTTTTTATTATAAAATCCTTTTTATTGTTTTTATATTGTAAATTTATTTTTAAATTATCTTAAAATCATTTTCCAATGCAATTTGTAATAAACAAAATCACTTGCAAAACTTTTTTTTATAGTAAAATCATTTATAATTCATTTTAATAGTGAAACGCATTTGCAATGAATTTTTATAGTAAAAACTTGCAATGGCTTTTTACAGTAAAAACCATTTGCAATGTATTCTTAATAGTAAAATCATATGTAGTCCATTTTATAGTAAAAATTATTTGGAAGGTACTTTTATAGTAAATCTCTTTCAGTGTATTTTTATAGTAAAAATAATTTCCAATTGATTCTATAGTAAAAATAATTGCAATGCATTTTATAGTAAAACAATGTTTATCGTAAAAAATCGACCTAAAAACAGCGATGAAGTCTATCCCCTTTTCACTAGCGCTAGGCCAAGGAGATTGTTTTGTGTCTCAGCTGGAGCGCCACACCTATCATCAAGCTCTACACTTTACCGCACAGATCCCTGTGCTACTCATACGCTGAGTTGGCGAGGGCCGATATCGAACCAGGAACCTTGCTATTCCAAGGCAAGTGCTCTACCGACTGAGCTAAAATAAGCATTTCCAATGCATTTTATAATAAAATCATTTGTACTTTATTTTTACCGTAAAAATCATTTGAAGAGTATTTTTATAACATAATTTGTTCTTTTGAATGGTCTAAAAAATTCAAGATAATATTAATCGTTTGCAAGCTTCTCTAGCAAACGAAATCTAAATTCCTTTCGCCGTCAGCAGAGTCTCTACCAACTGAGCACGTTACTCTCACTTCCTGACACCCCAAATACAGCAGTCGTCAAATTTCACTTGTCCAAACACTTATTTTCTTCCTCACTCGCCGTATCAGCCTCATGCGGGTTTCTGCCAACAGCATTTCAGCTACGAGGAAGTAGCGAGTTCAACTATCCGTGGCCACCCCCCCCCCTTCGCACAGGCAAAAATATCCTGACGCGCTTTGTTTGTGGAGGCTGGGAATCCACTCGTCCACAGCTCTGCCCTTCAGTTTCGCCACATTTGTAAAGCATATTTTTTTGAAAAACCGAATAATATCGTCAAAAGTTTCATTAATTCTTTTAAAAAATATATATTGTTTTTCCTCCATTTACAGCCAATTATTTTAAAAGAATGGTATAAAATTTCCAATGCATCTTTGAATAATTCCTTATGAAATTTTGCTGTGAAATCTTCTGAAAACATAGATATTATTGAAATTAAAAAAAAGCCGAGTTGAAAACCCATCCTCAAGATAAAATTTTGACAATGAATTTTTCCACTTTTTATCGTAGAAATAAAAACAGATTATAACGATCATAAATTTGAATTATGTTTTTATTGAATTATACCTTAATAAAATCATATGGAGATAAATTCGTAATTTATTCTTAAACATAGGAATTTATCTGCACACAGTTGTAATAACATTAACGTCTATTTTTGTGAAGACTTATAGATTAATAAACATTATCAAGAAGTTAATATGTATGTTTTCTCGATGGTCATTATTGTTTATATGAATAAACATAAACATAAATGAATATGTTGTGAGACTCCAAATAAAGCTGTTAAGAACATCAACAAAGCAGTACATCTTATTATAATGAAGATTGTGGGTTTGTCTGTCTGTAACCGAAACTATATAACTACTCAAGTCACAATTCCCTTAGTTATTACATCACATTCTCCATGATTTAATTTTTATTTAAACCTCAATTATTAATAAAATTGTTTTACATTATTAATACTGTTGACCATATCAACATACTAATAATAAGCAATTGTTTTATACATACAACAAAATAGCAGTTTACAGTGTGAATGGGAAGGCTAATTTGCATATTGATCTTAAAAAAAATGATTTTAATAAATAGATTTTATCTTATTTAATATGACCAAAAATCTCAGGGATAAATCTTAAAAGAAATTCATTAACCAGAAGAAATAACTTTAATTCTATTCTTTACTTCCTATTTTAACTAAATAGTTAAATTAGAAAAAAATTACCAATGAAAGACGGGAGTAATGGAAAATGATGGAAGAGTTAGTTTCTAAGTTGTTCTATTTTTTCAATCATACCCCCTCCGTTCCAAATCTTTTTATCTGCATTCTTATTCAGTTTCATTAGCCTTTCTAATTTAATATGAATTTTATTATATTAAAACCTGAATACTTGCACCCGGAGGGTGCATATATTTGTTAGTTTCGTTAAAGAAGGAAACATTTCGAAATTTTTGTGTAAAAATAGGCACATTTCGTCACTGTTTGATGGTTCCACGAGCTGGCACATTGCATGCGACTTGGAACAGCATCTCATTTTTCTTCTCCCCCATTCCCCATAACATGTCTTATAAACCTGTGAGTCCCTCTTACTACTTATTCCTACCGCTACCCTGTTTGTTTAAAAAGAACCACGGAAACATTTCACTACTCTACATCTGATGATGGCACTGAGTAGTGCCGAAAGTACTCGTGAAAGAACCATCGGTGCAGTCATTCACCAATTCCACCAAGCCATAAGAAAGATGGCCAGATAATTGGAAAAGATCGAAAAGAAAACTCGTCAGACAGGAAGTGTCTGTCGGGTTCAACCACACACACAAACACACACACACACACACACACACACACACACACACACACACATATATATATATATATATATATATATATATATGTGTGTGTGTGTGTGTGTGTTTGTGTGTGTGGTTGGGGTTTTTTGTGATATGCTTGTCCATAAGTGAATTGAGACCCATCTGATGAGGCGAAAATATGGGGAGCCGGTTTAAATCAACTTAGATTTATATGGGCCCCAATTTCCGTCGAAATAAATTTATTATGGGATCACTGTATTGAGTTCTTCCTTCATTTTTTGATAAATATTGCTCTGTATATAATCTAAAAGGTTATCTTACATTGAGCTCTCTTCAGTGATTTAAAGATTCGCTGTATTTATACATACTGGATCATCAATATTTGTACAGTGGATCTTAGAAATCACATATAGAATCATCCCTTACTACCAAGTTTTGGATAAATCTCTTTATATATATATATATATATATATATATATATATATATATATATATATATATACACACACACTAAAAATCTATACAAAACCGTATTTATTGGTCATTGTTCATACTAGAAAAGTACGCACAAAAACAAAGTTTGTTTAAGTCTTTATTTCCTGGTAACACACAGAAAAGCATGAATGGGAAAAGATCAGAACTTTGATTTCTGGTCTTAGAACTTTAAGTTAGTTATCTATTTATATGATCAAACAAAGTGATGAAGATTTCCTTTAGTTAACCTGACAATTTCTTTTTTTAAATAATGGTTAAAAATCCACCGTACAGGTAAGATTTTAAGTTTCATTAACTGACCATGAATTTCTTGTGATTTTATTGCAGAATTAAACACAGGCAAAATAACACGAAACTAAGTTTTTCGAGGACTTATAGGTTAATAAACGCCATTGAGAGTTTAATGTTTATGTTCGCGTTCAGGAAATATATAACATTTTCACAAATAATATTTCTTCAGGGGAATAACGATGTTATACTAATAGAAGGTTGATTGATTTTAAAGACCTATCAACTGGTCGAGGCTTATTTTATGCCTGGGGGTTAGGTAATCGTGTTCATTGTCCGTTCATATTTATATATCTTATGTAATGGTTTCTTAAGAGTTGTTTTCTTACGAATAAGAATAATTTTTGAACAGATCTATTCGAGCCATAGATCAGACTCTGACAGGTACTACCACTCCAGGTCAGAGTGGACCATGGAGGAATGGTTTCTTTGTTTAATGGCATATCAATATTCGTGGGTTATTTACTGCTAGAGCCTTCATTGTAGGAGTACTATTTAACTCATAGCTGAGGGATGCGTGGTTTCATGCCTTTCACAAGGGTATTAGTACAACAGTGAATGTAATAACGCGAATGGAGTTCAAACTTTCTTGTTGTACGTACGTTAGCCACTATGCCACAGGGACCATCCTGGGAATAATGGCAATGTAGGTGTACTTCACACTCCCAAGATTTCCAGAATTTATCCAGGGGCAGGGTGGGGTGTATTGCCCGGTGTCTGGTGTGCCTTAAAATGAATGCTGATGGGACCCCGCATTTTTGCTCCAATCATTGCATTAGTTTTTATTTGTACGTAGATCCTCACGTAAAATGACCTAATGTTATCTAGCATAGTGGGAAGTCAGAAAAAGAATTACCCCTCAGAGCTGCAGAACTGGAACCTCACCACCGGATTAGGAAAGTGAGGTAAAATAAGTACCGTGGGCCCAGAAGGCGTTCCTCATGCAGCACCTGCTGCTCGGCTAAAAGGGAGGGACTGGGTTTATTGCCCGGTGCCCGAGGCGCCTCAAAATGGGAAATGCCGATGGGACCATGCATTCTTTGACCAGGCCATCGAAAAATACGTAAAATAAATCTTATGTTAATCCGGCCTAGTGAGAAGTCAGGAAAATAAATAATCTTCAGAGCCTCAGAACTCGAACCTCACCACCAGATGCAGTGTAGTGTCATACCCAAGACTCTCCTTTTTGGGTGACACCTTACCACTGGAGGAGATACAGTCTGTGTATTTTAAAACCCGCTCACAGGACTAAAGTTTTATTATCAACGACAACTGATATTCTACTCACAAGTAAAAGATGACAAAATAACAAGAAAAGAATGTTCGTAAAATCTAAATTCCAAATTGGGAAAATGACTTGAGGAACTTTCACATACAATAAGCATGCATTAATCCGTTCCCAAAATTATTAATGACTATGGATTATCTTGGGAGTTTTCTTTTTTTCCTGGAAGGCCTTCTATAATTACGATGAATACTGAAGAATTCTATAGAATTAACCTTTGTAGTATTTCAATAGAGAACATTTCACTATCTATTAACGATCTCTTGGGAGTTCTTTATAAAATTTCATTAAGATTTCTCTTCTAAGAAACATCGTGAACTTTTCTCCAAGTCCGCACATGATGCTTGTCTAATAATAACATCATTTCTGAAGACTCTTCAACATGAACGATAAATTCTCATGAGAAATAAACTTGCATTGCATTCTGGGTAATTGTAGAGAGGTGAACCAAGGCAAAAATAAATATGTTTAGAAAGTTTCGGGAAAATACTGAATAAGTGAAGTATTGTTCACATGAATTGTAAAAAAGGGTAGAATACTTGAAAATGAAATCACGTAAGAAACACAATTGAATCTATGAAAAATTAAGAGAACTGCATACGTAATCAAAAGAGAAATACCAAGATGGCTGAAAATTTAGGAAGCCATAAAAATTGAGAATAGCAATGACTTCAACATAAAAGTCACAGATAAAAAACAAATAAACAAAAAACTGTTAAACAATTCCATACATGAATAATGTTTTGTGATTTAAATTTTTTCCCAAAATTGTAAAATGTTTCTTTTTATATGTTTACATTACCATATATATATATATATATATATATATATATATATATATATAGTCCACAAATACGTGCTTCGACTTATCAAGAATTTTCAGTGTGGCTAGACATTTGTGAGCTACCTACAGCCGTAATAGAAATCCGATCCATTCAGCATCAGGCGGACAGTTTAATCGCTCGACTATCGTCACCCACAGAATGCGAATGGGATTTTAACTTTTTTAATACACACATCTGCATGTATGTAAAGTCAACCATAGAGTGCTCCATCCCTTTTTATAGGAGAGCGTTGCGTTTACACTTTAGTTGGCGGTCGTCAGCGAAATCCCTTCCAAAGTACTCAACCCCAGGGGGATGGGTAATAGTAATATAAACATATATACTAGCAGAAAAACATGCTTGAACCGACGCAGACTTCTGGGTGGATTAATAAAAATCGATTTAAAAAGTGCTCAATAAAAAGAGTCAAATATACGTTTTTAAAAGCGAATATTATAAAATATTCCGACTGCAGTTTCTTGCCATAGCAATTCTTCAGGGCAGAAACTGCAGTCGGAATATTTTATAACATTCGCTTTTAAAAACGTATATATATATATATATATATATATACATTTGTTATGGAATTGCTTCTCAGAAATTTTTGCTTGGTTTTTAAACAGATTTTTACGGCCCATAGATGTGATCCTAACAGATACTTCTACCCAGGGTCAGATTGCACATGGGTGTAAGTATAATGAATGCGGGGGCGGGGTTCTATAGTCCCCAGATCTTCTGAAATGGAGCCTCGACATAAGATACTGTTTAATATCATACCCAGGACATTTCTTTGGTGGGGTTGGTCATACCTAAATATTGGTTTTGTAACATAATGGGAGTGGGGTGGAGCTATAAGTATAACCTGCTATGTAAATTAGTACGGAAAAGTTTTTAGCAAGAATTACGTGTTAGATGAGAATGGAAAAGTTTAAAGATGAATAATCATTGCCACATATCGTTGTTTCTATTGGACGAGCCGTATGACGAGGTGAAATGGGAGAGAGGAGGAGTGAGAGGTCAGAGTGTGAATTCAGTTTGAAATTATGAGTTAAAAGGGTCAGATGTGTTCTCGTCTGGTGTGACTTAGGGGAAATAAAAATCTCATGAGAAAAAGAAGTGGCCTTTTTCTATTACTAAATAGTACAAGGCAAGATATCCCCCAGCACTCTAAATTGATTTCCAGACTCCAAACAACAAAGAATTGTCAGCCAACTCCAGCATCAGCTCAGCCACCAAGATTCGAGTCTCTGTCATGCAATACTGGTACAGAGAGATAAGTATACTATTAAATGATAGGTTATTTCCTAGTAACATGATATTACAGGGTGGCCCAGAAAAAAACAGAACCCAAATTATTTATTAATTTTCCCATTAAACTAACCCTAAACACCAACCCTAACCCTAACCCTAAACCCTAACCCTAACCCTACCCTCCTAGTTGAGTAACATAATATTACAGAGTGACCCGGAAAAAACAGAACCCAGATTATTTATCTATTTTCCCATTAAACTAACCCTAAAACCCCAACCCAAACCCTAACCCTAAACCCTAATCCTAACCCTAAACCCTAACCATAGTTGAGTAACATAATATTACAGAGTGACCCAGAAAAAACAGAACCCACAAATTTTGTAATAAAACTGTTAATTTTAATTTTAAATTTTTTTAAAGTTTAAGTCCAACAAGGGTTAGGCTTAGACTTAGGCTTAGGCTTAGGGTTTAGGGTTCTGTTTTTTCTGGGTCACTCTGTAATATCATTGTTACTCAACTAGGAAATAACCAAATGATTTTTGTATCAACACATCGTCACACCATTCCGAAGATAAGAACCGTAACGTAATAAACATTGACACGTAATCTCTCCATTTCCGAAAGGAGACCGTAACGCTACAGTTTGGTTTCAGTTTGATTTCTTTGTTTTAATGTCATATGAACCTTCGTGGGTTATTTAATCCCAAATCCACCCTTTAACTCATCGCTGGTAGAGGGTTCATACATTCCCCTAGGGTGCTAGTCTGAAAGAGAACGCAATAGCACATAATGGTGTTCGAACTCACAACGTTGTTGCAGTCCAGCACGTTGCCGCCCTGTCGGTTATACCGACTGCACCTCTGCAGAGGGGTAAGATTCCCCCAATGGGGCCACTTGTTCGCCGTGGGTGGAGACCCGTGATGCTTAAGGATGGAACCCATAGTGCTGAGCACTCCACTTAGGCTCTTACTTAGGCTAGATGGATGGTTGGAGAAGCTCCCCTCCGATCAATCGGCTGGTTATGTCAAGCTCTAGAATATGATTTTCCCAACCCTATTGCCCTTATAGCAAGCCCCAATCCCATTTTATCATATGGGTGCTACAAGGCGGTGGCTGAGGGTCTTCATGTCCTGGGAATGACGTTAAACACTATCTGATGGTGAGGTTCCAGTTCTGGAGGTTTGGGGACGGTGGAGCACCCCTTTGTCACCATTATTCCCAGGTCCACCCTGACCCGGAGTGGTAGTACCTGTTAGAGTCCCATCTATGGGTTAAATAGAAAAACATGAGTTTATGAAAAAAAATTTGAGCATCCATTAAAAATAAATTTATTTCAAAACTTTGTCGGCATTAAATGACCCACCGAGGTTGATATGCCATAAAACAGAACAAACCAAACTAAATCAAACAATTCATTCTCCACCATAACAAGTGAATGTTCAACCTCCCAAACTAAAATACATATAAATAGATGAAATTTACTATAAAAGCATATGTTACATGTCAATATAGAAGTAATTTAACACCTTGCCTACTTTAAACTACTCACAGTGGCTCTGCCATCGCTGCGACCTTATCATTATCCGCTGGGTAGCGGTTCTTGTGTTACGTAGTGCCTTTTCTTTCACGGCACTAAATAGACATATGTTACGTAGTGGGTTTTTCACTGCGTCTTCAGTGCCTCGAAATGTACGGCACTGTTAAATTCACAAAAGTCGCTGGACGCTTTCAAGTCATGTAAACTTCTGGGGTTTGTTTACAACTAACACATAGCAGTAATCGTCTGTAGTCCGCCAACCCTTCCCCACTTCTTTTGGTCAAGGGAAATATATCACTTAACACAGGCCGCGTGCCTTTTCGCTACGGTCAATTAACTACCTCCACGGGGCAGAGGAAATCTCATTCATAAAAAGATTTCTTTAGCGTGGTAAAACAGAAGACAAACGTTTCGTTTCTTTTTTTTTTTGTTTAAAGACTGGATTTATTCACTTCGCTTCTTAACTCTGAGAGAGAGAGAGAGAGAGAGAGAGAGAGAGAGAGAGAGAGAGAGAGAGAGAGAGAGAGAGAGAGAGAGATTTCGTTAACACATATGTTTTTCTTTTAGTAATTCTTACTTGTCTCAATGGTCAGTACTCCAGCGACTTCGTTAATAATAATAATTGTTTTCATCTTCGTCTCGCGTAAAAGATTAAAATTCAGGTTGAGTACTTTAGCGACATTAG
Organism: Doryteuthis pealeii; assembly: GCA_023376005.1. NCBI lineage: Eukaryota > Metazoa > Mollusca > Cephalopoda > Myopsida > Loliginidae > Doryteuthis > Doryteuthis pealeii. Next base: position 10,612,338 of record CM042174.1, read on the forward strand.
TTCGCCAACTGCCAACTGCCACGTACGGCCTCCTGGCTCTGATCTCCTCTGGTCTCTCCCTGACTGGCCCCCGATCTCTGACTAACTGCCAATCTGATCTGCCCCTTATATAGTGTGTCTAAATAATCTTCCAGAAAGGTCTTCTTCTGGCATGTTCTAGCTCGTTCCCGAAAGAATAGAATATTCCATTACTTCGAAAAGTTCCAACTCATTCTGGTCACAGTCGCTTGGATCAAAGGACTCTCCGCAGTCACTAATCCTGTTTTTTCGTTAAACATAGACTTATCGTCGCCAAATATCTCGTTAAAAGATTTTATCTTTCTAATTCTTTTTCGGCCGATTCTTTCAAAGGCCACCCAGTAAGAGAATCGGTAGTACACATTTTTAAAAGGTTTTTTCTGCCATATTTATTTGAATATAATGAATTCTGAGGTGAATTGATAAGTTTTTTTCGGCATTAAATGACCCACTATGGCTGATATGCCGTAAAACAAACCAAACCAGACTAAAACCAAACCCGCACATTGCCTACTACACAAACATAGAGAATACAGTAAGCGTATTCTGAGCCGACAATCGACACAGCGATCCCCGTTAACACTAATTAATCTTGCTGGCTTTTCATATAAAGAAACAATATTTGTTCAAGAAAATATTATAAATGTCAACTGAGTTCAAACTTAAAAGTTGATTGGTTGTTGCCTAATTTTGAAGATTGATTTAATTAGCGTCTATTTGGTTGTCTTTCTTTGTGTGATTAATATGTGTAATTAGTTACCATTTGCCAAGATGAAATTTGCTTCAAGGTTGCAAGTAGATAAAGAAATGGAAAGAGGAAAAACACCTTTGGCTTATGGCAGACTTTTATATAATTATGGATAATTGTTGGAAAGGACCCATAAGGGGAGATAATTCAAGTTGGAAAATATTTCACTACAGAATGAAAAATATGTGTATCAGTACAACTATAATAGGAAAAATGGTGGCCATTTTTATTCAGATTTAATGTATATGTATGTATGAATGTGAGAGAGTAGGCCTTACTGTCCGTATATATATATATATATATATATATATATATATATATATATATATATATATATATATTGCTTTAGGCATAGGAAAGTAAACATTCTTTCAGTGAAAACAATCTTCTGGTTAAATTCACTTGGATTTTTTAATATATACATGGTGACTTTTTAAAGCTACACACACACACACACACACACACAACACATACCTATATATATATATATATATATATATATATATATATATATATAAATAGTTATTTTTCTATTAAATATCTTTGTTTTTTCTGTAGTAATGCGTTCTTAATTACCAGATGCACCATGATGTTCACTTTCAATTACCCACTAGTGGCCGAGCACTGGGGGGGGGGGGGACTTGGTCAGTTTAGAAACGATAACGGAAAATAGGGAATGACTGATTTAATGGGGTACACACATTGTGTCACCACAGAAAACTACGTAAGAATTTAGAAAATTTGGTTAGTTGGTTGGGTTTTACGGCATGTCAACACTTGGGTTATTTTATGCTGAAGACATTTTGGTTTTATTTATTCTTGTTGTGTTGAGTTGGGCTGCGTTGGGTTGGTTGGATGGTTGGATTTACGACATGTCAACACTTGGATTATTTTATACTGAAGACATTTTGGTTTTATTTATTCTTGTTGGGCTGGGTTGGGCTGGGTTAGGTTGGTTGATTGGTTGGTTGGTTGGTTGGTTGGATTTTACGGCATGACAACACTTGATTTATTTTATACTGAAGACATTTTGGTTTTATTCATTCTTGTTGGGCTGGGTTGGGCTGGGTTAGGTTGGTTGGTTGGTTGGTTGGATTTTACGGCATGTCAACACTTTGGTTTTATTCATTCTCCTGGGTTGTTAGGTTGGTTGGTTGGCTGGTTGGTTAGATTTTACAGCATGTTAATTCTTGGGTTACTTTATGTCGAAGACTCTTTCACCAATTCTTGTTGGGCATTCAACTTTTTAAAACTCATTTTTAAACACATTTTTTAAAACTTGGTTTTTAGTCTATTTAGTCTAACAATAAGGTCAGAGTGGGCCTGGGAGTAATGGCAATGAAGGGGTACGCCACAGAATTGAAACCTCACCACTAGATACAGTTTATATCCAGGTTGTAGGAATTTAGAAAGAAAATGTAGCAAATGTATAAAACCGGAAGAGAAATGAATTGAAGTTTGGAGAAATAATACAAGGAAAATTAGGTGGGCTTAAAACAATAGAAGAAATTCGTTCTTGCGCTTCCGTCCCCACATACATACACGACAGGAAGTGTCAAGAGAAAGTTGGATAAATAAAAGATAATTGGAAATAAAGGTTCATTGTAACACACACACACACACACACACACACATATATATATATATATATATATATATATATATATTATGAGTGTGTGTGCGCGGGCATGTGTGTGTGTGTGTGTTGGCATCCTTCCGTCTGCTAAAGACAACGGTGTAGTGTCCAATTTTTAAAAAATGAATCTGTGCCAGTGACTGAACAGGCCAATTTTTGGATGGAAATATCTGGTTCAATGACTGCATATATATATATATATATATATATATATATATAATATACCAAACTTTTTGGTAAATCCTCGTGGTGAGAAAAAAACAGCAAATAGTTTGATTGTAAAAATATACTACCAAACATAACCCGGGGAGAAAAAAATTTTTGGAGAAAAAAATTTTTGGAAAAAAAGAAAAGACCAAGATAATCGTACCAACCAAAAATAATCTATTGGTACAATATTTGGCCAAAAGAAGAAAAAAAATTATATGTATATATCTTAGCCCTGAAGAGCATTAAGTGAAACCCTTAGTAGGTTTATCTGACTCATTAGATTTATCTTTATATATATATATATATATATATATATATAGTGAAAATTTTTTAAAAGCACAGGTTTATAAAATGAGTAATGTTTATTTCACCAACGCTGCAGTGTTTCAATCTGTTTTAGTAAATCTTCGTCAGAGCTTTTGTTTATTTGAGGAAAAATAAATTTATCACAGAGACTAAGGAGACTGTATTTTTTACTCAAATAAACAAAAGCCCTGACGAAGATCTACTAAAGCAGATTGAAACACTGCAGCGTTGGCGAAATAAACATCACTCATTTTATGAACCTGTGCTTTTTTAAAATCTTTCACTATATTACATACTGTCGGATTCACTTCCATTTCTCTCTTCACACACACACACACACACACACACACATATATATATATATATATATATATATATATATATATATAATTTTAGTAATATAAAAAGAAATAGTTTACAGTTTGGGAAAAATATAAAAAATCACAGAATATTATTCATGTATATATATATATATATATATATATATATATATATATATATATATGGTAATATAAACATATAAAAAGAAACAGTTTAAAATTTGGGGAAAAAATTTAAATCACAAAACATTATTCATGTATGGAATTGTTTAACAGTTTTTTTGTTTATTTATTTTTTATCTGTGAATTTTATGTTGAAGTCATTGCTATTCTCAATTTTTATGGTTTCCTAAATTTTCAGCCATCTTGGTATTTCTCTTTTGATTACGTATGCAGTTCTCTTAATTTTTCATAGATTCAATTGTGTTTCTTACGTGATTTCATTTTCAAGTATTCTACCCTTTTTTACAATTCATGGGAACAATACTTCACTTATTCAGTATTTTCCCGAAACCTCCTAAACATATTTATTTTTGCCTTGGTTCACCTCTCTACAATTACCCAGAATGCAATGCAAGTTTATTTCTCATGAGAATTTATCGTTCATGTTGAAGAGTCTTCAGAAATGATGTTATTATTAGTCAAGCATCATGTGCGGACTTGGAGAAAAGTTCACGATGTTTCTTAGAAGAGAAATCTTAATGAAATTTTATAAAGAAATCCCAAGAGATCGTTAATAGATAGTGAAATGTTCTCTATTGAAATACTACAAAGGTTAATTCTATAGAATTCTTCAGTATTCATCGTAATTATAGAAGGCCTTCCAGGAAAAAAAGAAAACTCCCAAGATAATCCATAGTCATTAATAATTTTGGGAACGGATTAATGCATGCTTATTGTATGTGAAAGTTCCTCAAGTCATTTTCCCAATTTGGAATTTAGATTTTACGAACATTCTTTTCTTGTTATTTTGTCATCTTTTACTTGTGAGTAGAATATCAGTCGTCGTTGATAATAAAACTTTAGTCCTGTCAGCGGGTTTTAAAATACACAGACTGTATCTCCTCCAGTGGTAAGATGCCTCCCAAAAGGAGAGTCCTGGGTAGGACACTACACTGCATCTGGTGGTGAGGTTTCAGTTCTGCAGCTCTGAGGATTAGTTCTTTTCCTGACTTCTCACTAGGCCGGATAAACATAAGATTTATTTTACGTAAGAAACAAACCAATGCTCATCCGATGGCCTTGTCAAAAAATGTATGGTCCCACCGGCATTTCCCATTTTGAGGCGCCTCAGGCACGGGGCAATAAACCCAGTCTGTCTCTTTTGGGCGAATGGCAAGTGCTGCACGAGGAACGCCTTCTCGGCCCACGGTACTTATTTTACCTTACTTTCCTGATCCAGTGGTGAGGTTCCAGTTCTGCAGCTCTGGGGAGTATTTATTTTTCTGCATATATTTTGAACTTTTTCGAAGGGAAAAACAGTTTTTGTTTATCTTCTAGTGAAAGGATTTCAGTTTCGTCTGATTGTTTCGTAACCGCAGTTCTGATTATAAAATGGCAGATAAAATAGTGGTGAAGTTCCAGTTCTGCAGCTCTGAGGAGCATTTCTTTTCCTGATCTCCCACTATGCTAGATTAACATAAGGTCTTTTTACGCGAGGAGCCATGCACTAACCGTAGCTCATCCAATGATCTGTGCAATAAAATACGTGGTCCCATCGGCATTCCTCTCGGGCAATAAACCCAGTCTGTCCCTTTTAGGTGAGGGGCAGTGGCTGCATGAGGAACGCCTTCTGGGCCCACGGTACTTATTTTATCTCACTCTCCTGATCCGAAACTGAGGTCCTCTGAACAAGGTCCAGCTGTAAAGAATATGGAGTAACCCGTCATTGATATTAATCCCAAGTTTAAAAATCTATTTTACCTGGAGTGATAGTACCTGTTATGATCCTATCTATGTGTCAAATAGATCTGTCTACAAATTATTTGTATAATTGATACCTGATATGATATAATCTCATAAGCTAAAACTAAGGCCGACTGGGGTCAACTCTATTAAATTCTAATACTTTCACAGCCTCGCCTGATTACCTGACTTATGAGAACCCCGTCCCAGATGAACCTGAGGACAAGATCTATCAATCAAACTATCAGTAATTTTCTACCTTTGAACGTTATTTTAACTTACTCTATACTACCTTCTAAAAATGATAGGCTACGCATACACTGGTTGACATGTCATTAAAATCAATCAATAAATACTATATAGTATGAAGTATTCTTATCTAATACAAATAATCTTCTTGTAGTTATATGGTTTTTAGGTTGGTTATTTGGTCGTTCGGTTGAATTTTACAGAATGTCAAACCTTGGGTTATTTTATGCCGAAGACGTTTTGTTTTATCTATTCTTGTTGGGTATCCAATTTTTTTTAAATCCATTTTTAAACACATTTTTGAAATCTCATTTTTTATTAATTTAACACATAAATGGGACTATAACAGCTACTACTACTCCAGATTAGAGTGGACCTGGAAGTAATGACAATAAAGGGGTGCTCCACACTCTCCACAGCCCCAGAATTGATGCAGATGCAGTTTAACATCAGACCCAGAACTCTATATGATTTCTAGTATTCCAATCAAATACTAAGGATTTTCTTCTTCTTCTTCTTCTTCTTCTTCTTCTTCTTCTTCTTCTTATTATTATTATTATTATTATTATTATTATTATTGAGTTTTCACATCAGCATTAGCTGATGGTCTTTCACTGGAGTCTGAGTGACAGCAAGTCTTCTCAGGCCTCCAGGACTCTTCTGAGTATTCTGGCAGATTGCAGCAGTGCGGTGTTCTGAATGGTTTCAATCCTTCCTCTGATTTCCAAATTATTATTATTATTATTATTATTATTATTATTATTATTATTAATAATAATAATAATAATAATAATAATAATAATAATAATAATAATAATAATAATCATTTGATTACATATATGATTTCTTATCTAATAAAAATAGTTTGCACGCAGTTTTAAGCATTCCCATTTAATTTTCAAACAGGTCTATTTGACCCATGCATGGATCCTTAAGAGGTACTACCACTTTGGGCCAGAGTCGACCTAGGATTAATAACAATGAAGGGTTCACTTTACACTTCCCAGAACTCCAAAACTAAAGCCTTACTACCACATGCAATTTAGTGTCATAACCAAGGACCCCCTTTTTTAGAAGGGGTTTTACCCCTCTCCAGAAGTTACAGTCAGTTTGCTCTAATCCCCACCAACAAGACCGATACATAAGGCGAAGTAATTCATAATTAGCATTTAATAGTTACTTTCTTTGAGTAATTTTAATGTATATATATATATTTACCCCCCCCCCCCCGCACGAGCAGGATGCGACACAGGGTCAATTTCTTAAGCGGAGTTTAACAGGTTTTCCTTCTCCTAGACTGGTTACCTAGCCAAAGATGTAGAGTCCAGTCTGCCCTGCTATTTACCCATAGCCATATGAAATGCCAACAGCTTCGTCCAGGAATTGAACTCGAGTTGACGAGTCCATTTTCTGCGACTCTAACCATTAGTCCACGCGCCTCCATTTTAATGTAATTTTAATGTATAGGTTGCATGAGCGTGCAGACCCCACACTTATTTGTAGATTGGACTGAAAATTGCTTTATTCAATAATTTAATTGTATTGCTCAAATAGAAATATCTTTACATTGTGACATCTGTACAAAGCTACTTGGGTTATTTCTTATAACTCCAATATAAACAAAGGGGGACCACCCTTGACTGATAAATTATCTATTTATTTTCCCATTAAACTAACCCTAACCCTAACCCTAAACCCTAACCCTAGCCCTAATCCTAACCCTAACCCCATCTTCTTTTTTCCTAGTAGATCATTAATAAATAAATAATTTATCAGTCAAGAGTGGTTCCCCTTTTGTTTATGTTGGAGTTATAGGAAATAACCGCTACTTATATACATACAAATATTGCTTTTGATTTAAGTTGCATTAAGAGCAGAGAAATTGAAGAACTGACTGACCTGGAGATGACAATGCCATCCATTAACAGCATCTGTGAAGTCTCCATCTTATTGAACTGAAAGATACTATTAATTAGACAGCTATAATGTATGAAGCCAGAAAATTGTAAAGGTCTAACTAAAAGTCCATAGCCCTAAACAAAAATAAATACCTCTATTATTTATTAACTCAACCCCTCTGCACGAGAAGGGTGTCACAAGAACATTTTTTAAGCGGAGTTCAACAGGTTTGAATTCAGTTTTACCTTCACCTAGACTGATTTCCATACCCAGGTTAAAGAGCCCCCAATCTAACCAACTATTTGCCCATAGCTGGAAGGTGGATTCATATATATATATATATATATATATATATATATATATATATATATATATATATATATATATATATATATATATATATAGGCGTTATTCGTCTGTTTACAGATTTTAGTTCTCTGGTGATTGTAAAAACATTCCGCGTATGGATGTAACAATTATATGTTCACTTCAGACTGACAGCCGCTGATAGCTGCAAGGGTAAGGAACTTGGCAGACGAAAATTCTGTCGGGTTTCGATCCCGGCTAGAGGTAGCTATTAAAAAGTCGAACTGATCTGATGAGAAGCAAACTTCGAAACACGTGTCTGTGGATGATTGATATATATATATATATATATATATATATATATATATATATATATAAAGAAATAACAAAAGACTTAGAAATGTAGCATTATAGTCTATTGCAGGGAGCTTAGACAAAGTGTCTAACTCTCCCGACTCATCAGATGCGAATCAATCTGATGAGTCGGGAGAGTTAGACACTTTGTCTAAGCTCCCTGAAATAGACTATAATGCTAGATTTCTAACTCTTTTGTTATTTCTTTATATATACTAGCAAGTATATGCACCCTCCGGGTGCAAGTATTTAAGTTTTAATGTAATGAAATATCGTATTAAATTAGAAAGTCTAATAAGAAGGCAGATAAAAAGATATGTAACAGATTGGGGGTATAATAGAAAAATAGAAATGAAACTTACTCTTCCATCACTCCCGTCTTTTATTGCTGAATTTTACTTATTTAACTATTTAGTTAAATTAGGGAATAAAGAATAAAATGACAGTTATTTTTTTTGTTAATGGATTTCATTTAAGATTCATTGAAGGGATTTTTGCTTATATTCATTAAAATAAAACCAAACAATTAGAAATTAATAATACTAAGCACATATTTAATAAAATCACATTTTTAATATCAATATGCAAATTATCCTTCCCGTTCACACTGCAAACCGCTATTTTTTGTATATATAAATACAATTGCATGTTATTTGTATGTAGATATGGACAACACTAATAAAAAAGTGAAGCAATTTTATTAATAATTGAGGTTTAAATATAAATAAAATCATGGAGAATGTGATGTAAATAACGAAGGGAATTGTGACTTGAGTAGTAATATAGTTTCGGTTACAGACAGAAAAACACACAATCTCCATTATAATAAGATATATATATATATATATATATATATATATATATATATATATATATATATATATATATATATATATATATAAGGTAAAAAGAAATTCGTTGAAAGAACAGTATTAGGAATAAAGAATATTAGTGTGAAGAAGATGCCGCCGTAACTGGGATTTGAGCCTGGCTTGTTAATTTCATTTTCTGTGCTAACTGCTTCACCAATAGAACATGCACGTATTCAATGCATAAAGATACATAAGAAAAAAATGCTATCGTTTCATAATCTAATAACTTGACTGATTCTCGTTCAAATGAACTAGATATTTTACAACATATATAGAAAACTCAGTAATTTATGTTTAATGTTTAAACAA
>CM042174.1:10626469-10646469 GCA_023376005.1 Doryteuthis pealeii
TGACATTCTTATTGTATATCATTTCTTTATGTACCTTCTTTTGACATCATTGACTAACGGTAAGTTGTAGTGTTGCATTATCTATGGTAGCATAGATTATTGACAACACTGTGTAGCGTAAATGGAAATTTACAGACGATTGGGGACCTTTTGACCCCAGAAGCGGAAAACCCGCGAATCACATGAAATCACGTGAGAGCTAGTTAGCTCGTCAGTATCAGCCAAGGATGTTGAGCAAGAAAGATGTCTCTTACTTAGCTAGACTCATGAACTGCGCGTGTGGTGTTAGATAGTAAAGAAAATTAGTTAAGTAAATAAAAAGGTTTTTAAAAGAACAGTACGGCGTTGTTGGTTGATGCATACATTAGTTAGAAGATCGACCAACAAGAAGCAGAAGAAAGAAAATGAACCAAAAAGAAGAGATAGAATTCAATATGGTGACTGGACGATCACAAATGGCCAGAGAAGAAGAGAAAAGTAAGTAATGCAATTATGCATATCCTCTTTCTGATACCCTGTCTATCTATCCCCCCCCTCTCTCTCTCTCTCTCTCTCTCTCTCTCTCTCTCTCTTCTCTCTCTTCTCTCTCTGACACAAAAGACCACTTGTGTATATACCCAACATGTGGGTATATAACAGAAGTTGTTCTTTTCTACTTCTCACCAGCTCAATATTTGTTACTTACATTTTCTCATCTTCATCCAATCACTAGGCAAATAGATAACATTTCCAATGGGAATGTCTTTTAGCGTAATCCTTAAAGTAATTAAGTGGCCAATTTCATTATTACTTTTCTCTCTGGTGTGAAAAACTCGGCTATTAAACTTAAATCTTGTTTACACTGTAGAATCATTACGTTAACACTCCTGCCATATTTATTTGAATAGAATGAGTTCTGAGGTGAATAGATAAGTAAATGTTGAAATATCCCATCATACAGGTAAAATAAAAGAGAAATACCTAGCAAATTTGGTGCAGCTGTTGGGGAAATTTGGTAGGCAAAATTTAGATTAAATCGAAAATAACGGACCTAAATTCCACCTTCGTATGTCACCCCGCCGAAAGAAAAAAAACCAAAATCAGGAATTAACCGAATTTAATGAAATTTTCAGTGTTGATATATTAATGAATAAAAGATATAATGCACCAGTTATTTTATTATTATAAAAACTTACATTTTTTCAGGTCAGTTAACTTTGAACCACGTATCTTTGAGAATCTGTGTTACGCCTCAAAGATACTCAAGGTGAACTGACCTGAAAAAATGTAAAAGTTTTTAAATAAAATAACTGGTGAATTATATCTTTTATTCATTGATATATCAATATATTTCATTAAATTCGATTAATTTTGGTATTTATCTATTTCGGCGGGTGACATATGATGGTGGAATTTAGGTCCGTTAAGTTCGATTTAACCTAAATTTTGCCTACCAAGTTTCACCAACGGCTGCACCAAATTTATTAGGTATTTCTTTTTTTTTTTACCTGTATGATGGGATATTCCAACATTTACTTATCTATTCACCTAAGAACTCATTCTATTCAAATAAATATGGCAGGAGTTTAACGTAGTGATTCTACAGTGTAAACAAGTGATACGTGCGAGAGCCGCTACCAGCGGTTTACGGTAGGTTCGCAACGATGGGAGAGCCGCTGTGAGTGGTTTAAAGCAAGCAAAGTGTTAAATAACTTGTACATCGACATGTAACGTACCATGCTTTTATAGTCAATTTCATCTGTTAATATGCACTTCAGTTTGCGAGGCTGAAAATTCACTTTTGGTGGAGAACGAATAGTTCACATGGGTAATTCCATGTCAAATCATCTAGAAAAAGTAAAATTGCCACCCACCCCTTTTAATCTTTCTGAAATTTTGTACATCTATGGACTATGGTAAAGTTAGACATTACCCAAAATTTAAGCTTCCAATTCAAAAAATTGGCGAAGTTATGTGGATTTTAAATCTCTAAATTTGAAGGTGGATCACGAAAAATGGCGACTTTTTAAATCTATTTTTGTCTGTAAAATGAGTTCTAGAGCTTCCTTACTTCTAAAAATTGGTTTATAAAAGCATTTTGCCCAATGAATAAAAAATGGTATCAATAAGTCTTAAATCAACCAATTTTAAGTTATTGATAATTTCTGATTTTTTCATAGCAGATGAATATCCCAACGTGGTCCTGCATCTATGATAATTTTTTTCTATTATTATTTCACATATATTTTGAAAATTAATTGTAAAATACACCGACTGCACTTCTGCATAGGGCTTAAAATACTTAGAAGAGTCTTTGAGACTTGATGAGACTTGCTGTCACTCAGACTACAGTAAGAGACCACTAGTTAAAACTGGTATGATAAAAACACACATCAGTTTTGGCCGACCAGCAAAAACTTACTTTCACTAGCTCTGCATGGACACTGGGTGCTGTCTATAGGACTTACCTAGAAAGAGGACCGTAGTTTAGTTGGTTGTTTGGTCTATTTTAAAGGCATATTAATCGTTTCAATTTTGATATTCATTTTCTTCTGAAACCTGTTAAAATGGCCACCCATCTAAGTATTGAATAGGCTTATCGATGCTTAACTTCGATGGTCTAGCAGGAATCGATGCTTTCAATGTGAATTGACCGTAAGCAGACATGACTGATAGGGACAGATGGCGAGAGAGAGAGAGAGAGAGAGAGAGAGAGAGAGAGAGAGAGAGAGAGAGAGAGGGGGTACGATTTTGTCGCCATTTTTAGGCTACAGTTGAGAGCACTTTACAGTGGAAATCCCTTATGTTCCTTAGTGAAGAATCTTTGGTTTTCCTTAGTGTTAGTCAAAGTCCTTGGTTGTTTCCCAGTATTCCTTAGTGTTAGGTAGAATCCTTTAGTTGTTCCTCGGTGTCCCTTAGTGTTGGGTAGAATCCTTTGGTTGAGCAGATTCCTTGGCTGCAGTGTCAAATACGTGCAAATGAATGGATTTCAAGATCGGCTATTTGATAGTTAACTAACCACGTATTTTAATCCCCGCAACGACGCAGAGTCTGTAAGTTTAAGTGGTGGACTTCAGCACACCTTATATGCACACAAATTCCAACAGAGAGAGAGAGAGAGAGAGAGAGAGAGAGAGAGAGAGAGAGAGAGAGAGAGAGGAGAGAGAGAGAGAGAGAGTGTGTGTGTGTGTGTGACTCAAGGGAATCCGATAACGATGATGATGATGATGATGATGATGATGATGATGCTGTGTGTAAGTGTGATATTTTGATTGTTTTTTTAAACAAATCAAATTCCGTATTTAATGGTTTTGAAGGTTGAGTATGTACTAAAGTGTTTCTACATCTGAAACTTTAAATGCTAAAGACATTTTTTGCGGTGAGTGGGGGAGGGGGCACTGATCTTAAAGCATCAAAGAGAATTCCAACAACAACTACAAAGTGACAAAGTGTATAGAAAATGTGTTGTGTGGCCTGTCATGGCTGACTTTCTATTTTCAGGTGGAAAGAAGCAAAAAACAAAAAAAAAAAAAAAAAAAAAAACACACAGAAAAACTGGAAAAAAGGTGTCCATGTTTTTTTATTCAAATGAAAATGCGGGAAAACATGCATTTAAAAAATCTGACAGACAAAAAAAGAAATAACAATGTTTTTAATTTAAGACAGTGACATGTTGTTTCTGTTAGCGGTTAACTTAATCGGAATGTCTTGAATGTAATCAGCGTAGGAGGTTGTATATACGTAATCAATACCTACCCATTCCCTCTCTGTCTCTCTCACTCTCTTTCTCTCTCTCTCTCTCTCTCTCTCTCTATATATATATATATATATATATATATATATATATATATATGGGAGAATGTGGTTAATTGAAGTTATACCTAATTTGAATATTAATTAGTTGATAATGAATTAGGCGAATGTATACGTTCAAATGTAAGGCGTAAACAAATCGAGAAAAAGTCGATCTCTGTAGGTACATTCGGCATATTATTCCTCATCAGCAGAGTTATAGAAAGGAAGCTGCTTTGTGTGTGATTCGAACCCTAACTGCCAGGCCGACAGGCGGGGATTCTAACCTTACATTTGAACAGATATATTCGCCTAATTCATTAATTATCAACTAATTAATTTTCAAATTAGGTATGACTTCAATTAAGCACATTCTCCAAAAAATTGTCGGCTATCGCCATCTAAAACAAACTGTTTGTTTACTCTCATATATATATATATATATATATATATATGGCGGTTAAAGTGTCTGACTGATGTTGAACCGATCGGATTTCAATTCCGGTTGTAGGTAGCTTACAAATGTCTAGCCACACTGAAGAGACTTGATAAGTTGAAACACGTGTCTGTGGATGACTATATATGCTCCCCATCCCCCTGGGGTTGAGCACTTTGGGGGGATTTCGCTGACGACCGATCAACTAAAGCGTAAACGCAATATAAGGGATGGAGCACTCTATGGCGGCCTTTATATACATAGGGATATGTGTATTAAAAACAGTTAAAATCCCATTCGCATTCTATAGGTGACTATAGCCTGTGGGTTAAGGTGTCTGACTGATGCTGAACCGATCAGATTTCAATCCCGGCTGTAGGTAGCTTACAAATGTCAAGCCACACCGTAGAGCCTTGATAAGTCGAAACACGTGTCTGTGGATGATTATATATATATATATATAGTCATCCGCAGAGTCTTAATTACTGGGCCGTCATCAGCACTTACAAACGAAAGTGGAATTTAGGTAGGTATATATGTCAAAATCACAGGAGAGAGCTCGTATCCGTTTAATAGGAGAGCCTTGTTTTAAGCTTTATCCGGTGACCGTCAGCTAAATTCCCCTTCAGATAGCTTTACCAGTTGGGAGCATATATTAGTCATCCACAGACACCGTGTTTCAATGTATCACATCTCAGCATGGCTAGACTTCGGAGGCTACCTCCACCCAGGATCGAAACCCGACCGATTCATCATCAGTCGGAGTCTTAACCCCCTACAAACGAAAGGGAATTTTAGCTGATAAATACATGCATAGGTATATATGTCAAAGTCACCAGTCTCAGTCTGTTAGTATCTATCTATCTATTTATCTCAGTATGTTCATATATATATATATATATATATATATATATATATATATATATATATATATTATAAAGACACGAAACGACAGTACTCCAAGGTTTGCAATATGGAGTTAACCACGAGTGTGGCGGACAGGTTAAGAGTTAAAGAAATAATCAAATAACTAGAAATAGGAATAAAAGACTTGTATTACATAAAACAATAGGATTGCAAACTTTAGTTCATCTGCACAAATGTTTATACTTTGTCACTTATCTAAATCCTGAGATAGGGTATTATCGGAACCCTTGCTACGGCCTTCTGTATGTTCGGATATTATTGACGTTCTGTTTTGCCGATGTTGCGTAAGTGATGAACCACGCTCCGATGCTGGTTGTTGAGGAAGAGGAGCGACCCCCTTTTTTTTGTCTATTCCCGTTGAAAGCTGGATCAGAAGAGGGCGAGTTTGCCTAATTCGGATTTGTCGCCAAAGTATGCTGGCTCGTGAGTGGTTGGTTCGAAACAGAGGCTCGTAGACAAGGATGATAACCCCCATACCTCAGGATTCTCAATATATATATATATATATCCTGCAACCTACAGCTGATTGTCACAGAGCAAGTTAGAAACATAGCGCAACGAATATAAGCGTTGAGTTAATACAATTCTAAGTAACAATCATCTTTAGGTTGCGAGTTCAATCCTGACATGTGCGATAATAACATAACATAGTGCGGGCGCAGCGGTTGTGAAATTGCTCAAGGAGTCTTATGTCGTGACAAGTTCACACTGTATGCCGAACACTCGTACACACACACACACACACACACACACACACACATATAGATATATATGTATATATATAAAAACGCACGCACACACATACATATGTGTGTGTGTGTATAAGTATGAGACATTTGAAAAACAAGAAAATATCTCAAAGATTGACATTAAAATATATATATATATATATATATAGAGAGAGAGAGAGAGAGAGAGAGAGAGAGAGAGAGAGAGAGAGAGAGAGAGAGAGATAGTTTGGTTTATTTTGTTTAATGGCACATCAACTTGTGAGGGTTATTCAATGCGAAAGTCATCCTTGTAGAAGAATAGTTGTTGTACGTTTAACCCATAGCTAGGGGAATGTAGCGATAACCCACTCTCTTTAGATCTCTAGAACTGGAGCCTTACAAACAGATAACACTCCAGGCTAAAGTTGACCTGGGAGTAATGGAAATGAAGGGATATTTTATAGTCTGAAGATCTCCAGAACTGGATATTCATCATCGGATGCAGTTTAGTGTCCTACTTAGACCATCGAGTGAATTGCAGTGAAATTTCGGACCATATTACCTTTAGGCACCCCTTTTTGATCTCGATTAAGAAAGGACATATTTTTCATTTACACCATCAATATCCGGTTTTTTGTTAGGGGTTAGGGTTAAGGGTTACGCTTAAAAAAAATTTTTAATCTAAAAATCATCTGTTAAACTGTGTAAATGAAAAACACGTCCTTTCTTAATCGAGATCAAAAGGGGTACCTAAAGGTCATATGGTCCGAAATTTCTTAAACATTGGAAGTATGACCATTTTCTTTTTCAATCCTTTCTCTTGAAGAAGCCAAACAAAGTAACTTGAAAAAGAAAAAAAGAAAGAAAAAAGTAAAAAGGCACTGCTATATAAATGCTAATTATAGTCTGAAGAAGAAAAATGAAAGATGAACGAACAATGCTGATTATTTTCATAGAGAATCATATTGATCAATATTTGGATACCCCAATGCTAAAGACCAACTTTAAAGTCAGAAGAATTATTTTGGCAACTTCAAAGAATTTATCATCACAGATTTCTTTGGAGAACAAATATTCTAGAGAGACTTTTTTAGAGTCTTCAAAAAAAAAAAAAAATTTGTATTATTATTATTATTATTATTATTATTATTATTATTTATTTACTCCTTTTGAGTTTTCACATCAGCATTAGCTGATGGTCTTTCACTGGAGTCTGAGTGACAGCAAGTCTCCTCAGGTCTCCAGGACTCTTCTGAGTATTCTGGCAGATTGCAGCAGTGTAGTGTTCTGAATGGTTTCAATCCTTCCTCTGATATCCAAACTTTCCAAACCCTTTTCTAATCCTTTTGGGACTGTTCCAAGTGCACCAACCACAATTGGTATCACTTTCACTTTCATATTCCATAACTTTTTCAGTTCTCTGGCAAGGTCCAGATATTTGTACATTTTTTCATTTTCCTTTAGCTTCACCCTGTGATCTGCTGGTACTGCACCAGTTGACAAGTTCTTTCTTTTTTGTTTATCAACACTAGGGCTGGTCTTCTTGCTGGGATAAGGTGATATTATTATTATTATTATTATTATTATTATTATTATTATTATTATTATTTTGACTCAGTCGGTATATTACACGCCTAGGTAATCAAAGATTCCTGGTTCGATACCAGTCCCCGCCAACTCAGCTCACCTTATCATTGTAAGGAAAGAAATGAAAGAAAAAGAACGCACTAACGTCAAAGGGGAAAAGAATTAAAGAAAGAAAAGTAAGAGATAGAAATAGATAGCACTTATCGTGTTTCAATGAATAAGAAAAACCCAGAAAATAAATTTATAAAAAGAAAGAAGAAGAGAAAAAAATCCACTCTTTCTTTCTTTTTTCTTTCTTTCTTTCTTTCTTTCTTTCTTTCTCCTGTGTCTCTTTTTCGTTTTTTCTTTCTTTCTTTTTTTTCTTTCTTTCTTTCTTTCTTTCTTTCTTTCCAATCTGTCCCTTTCTTTCTTTTTTCTTTCTTCTGCCTCTGTTTTCTTTCTTTCCACTCATTCTCTCTTTATTTCTTCCTTCCTTCTTTCTTTCTTTCTTTCTTCCTTCTGTCTGTCTTTTTCGTTCTTTCTTTTTTTTCTTTCTCCAGTTTATCCCTTTCTTTCTTCCTTTTTCGCTCACTTGCCTGTTTCTTCTTTTTTTCACTCATTCTTTTTTTCTTTCTCCTGTCTGTCTCTTTTTCGTTCGTTCGTTCGTTCGTTCTTTCTTTCTCCTGTCTGTTTCTTATTTCTTTCCACCCATTCTTTTTTTTTCTTCTTCAGTCAGTCTCTTTTTTGTTCTTTCTTTCTTTCTTTCTTTCTTTCTTTCTTTCTCCTGCTTGTCTTTCTTTCTTTCTTTCTCCTGCTTGTCTTTCTTTCTTTCTTTCTTTCTCTTGTCTGTTTCTTCTTTTTTTTCCACCCATTCTTTCTTTCGTTCTTCTGTCTATCTCTTTTTTGTTCATTCTTTCTTTCTTTCTTTCTTCAGTCTCCATTTCTTTCTTTCTTTCTTTCTCCTGCTTGTCTTTCTTTCTTTCTTTCTTTCTTTCTTTCTGTCTGTCTGTTTCTTTTAATTCTTTTTCTCTTTTATTAAAACAAACGAAAGGTGCAATAATTTTAAAAGAAATTAAATTCGTAAATCTTGAACCGCCCCCGCCTAAAAAAACCCCAACGACAACCAACAAAAATGGCGTCCGTCTAAATTTAGACAAGTTGCAAACTGTTGCATCTTCAGATGTTTTATCATTTATGCTTCTTCCTCATTAAGTGAGCGTCACGTCAGGAGGAGTTGAAAAGATTTTGCTGATTCCAAGTTCATCCTCTTTGCTTTAGATTCCGATAATTCCAGTTGACAAAAAAAAAATGGAAAAAAATTCCAACTTTCTCACTTTGGCTGATGATAAAGAACAAGAAGAAATTCACAAGAAAATCAATATGGAGAATTGGAGATTGAACAGGAAGAAAACTAATCATTATTTTCATCTTTTCTTTTTTTTTTTTTTTTTATTTGTGTGTATGTTTAATTATTTTTTCTTTCTTTTTCTCTTGTCTGGCATAAAACAGTTCATTTCCTTTTGATTTTTTTTCTTTTTTTTTTTTTTGTTACATTTTCTAAATTCTTTTTTGTTTTTTTTTTAATTCATTCTCTAACTTCCTTCCTTAACAATTATTTTTTTTTGCTTCTCCTATTTTTGTGATTTTCATTAGGCTGAGTCAAAAGTTTTGCAATATTTTGTTAATGTGAAGCACAATTCAATAGCTTTTGCCGATGTTGTGAAAGTGATGAACCACACTGGACTGTAAGATGCTGTGCTCTCTTGATACTCCCAGAGTGCTACTCACTGGATTTGCAGCTATGGCTTGCAACTTTCTACCTTAACAATTATTTTTTGCTTCTTCTATGTGTGTGCTTTTGATTAGGGTGAGTTAAAAGTTTTGCAGTATTTTGATAATGTAACTTTTGTTACAATTCATGAGAAGTCTTGAATTGTGAACAGACCTGTAGCTAGGAATATTTGAATTAGGGTCTGTTGAATTGGAATCAAGGGAGTCTATGGAAAATTACCGGTGACGGTTATAACCTTTTGATCCCTTGAAAACATGCCATGACAGATACGTGAGTTTAGAGTTAGATTTGACCCAGCTTTGAATAAGAGCAGACGTGATCGCTGGCTGTCCCAGGTCATCTCATCCCCACAGCGGAATCAACCAATATGGGCAAGAAAAAAATAGAGCTTGATCAAGCAAAAACAATCTTGTTGTGTTGTTAAATAACTAAGACAATGTTAAGAAGAAGATAGAATAACTAACAAAGCAGAAATAAGTCAACTAGATAAAATGGCGACTGAAGAAGAAGCAGTTAGCAACAAGTAGAAACAAGTGTTACATAATTATTAGTACCTAAAAATTATGAACAGTTAGTGTAGAAACCAAAATGGCTGTTAGAAATTACGGCCAGAAGCCTTTGAGTACGATATCATGGAAGATTGATTGACATGTGTTAAACTCATCTTGTACCCTATTCCGGTAGATACCGTGAGAAATGAGAAAGAAGGCTTCTTCCGGTTTTGATTAGAAAGATTTAGTTAGTTTAGTACTGGGTTAGCCTACGGAGGTAGTAAGTCGCGTTAAGCGCGCTGCCGTTCTCACTTTGCGCAGTTAGTCTGGATGGGTATTTCGGAATAAAATATGATATAAAGAAAATCGAAGTCTTGGGTTATTTATCCAAAAACTACAAACCCAGGGCCTCTGATAGACATCCCTGATAGAAGACCAGACACGAAGTCCCCAAGACGAAGACCAGACGCTAGAAGAAAACATAAGATACTAAAGATGACCAGAATAAAAGAATATATACCACAAGCAGGTAATATCTTAATGATATCTTAATAATGATCTAATATATCTTAGTCTCTTTCTGTTATATACCCGATGTTATAAGGGCTATATAACACTTTTGCCGATGTTGTAAAACTGATGAACCACACTGGACTGAGATGCTGGGCTCGCCCGATACTCTCCGTGTACTACTCACTGGATTTGCTCACTGGATTGGCTTGGAACATGGTCTCAGAATCCACGGCCTTAGGCATAGCTGACTTGGGCTGGATATGCTTGTGGTGTAATGGTTATATGAACACGACAAACTGAGTTCAAATCTTGGAGGTTGGTTGCATTTCACACGGTGCTCTTGGGAAAGGTATGAATCCAATTATTGTCCCTCCAGCTATGTGTAAAATAGTAGTTTTTTCTGAGATTGTGAAAGAGATAAACTACACTGGACTATGAGATGCTGTGCACGCCTGATACTCTCCAAGTGTTACTCACTGGATTTGCCTCTATGGCTTGGAACATAGTCTCAGAATCCACGGCTTTAGGCCTAGCTGCCTTGGGTTGGATATACTTGTGGTGTAATAGTTATTATCGTAAGAAATGAATACGGTGAACTGAGTTCAAATCCTAGAGGCTGTTTGCATTTCACATAGGGCTAATACTCTTGGGAAGGGTATGAATTCAATTATTCTCCCTCTAGCTATGTGTAAAATGTAATTTTTTTCAATATTGTGAAAGTGATGAACCACACTGGACTGTGAGATGCTGTGCTCGCCAGATACTCTCCAAGTGTTACTCGCTGGATTTGCCTCTTTGGCTTGGAACATGGTCTCAGAATCCGCGGCTTTAGGTCTAGCTGACTTAGGCTGAAATTGCTTATTGTGTAATGGTTATATGAACACGGCAAACTGAGTTCAAATCCTGGAGGTTATTTGCATTTCATATGGTGCTCTTGGGAAAGGTATGAATTTAATTATTTTCCCTCGAGTAAAATAGTAGACAGAGTGAACTCTTTAACCTTGGTATGGCAAACGGTCTAGGAGAAGGAAAACTCTGAATTCGAACTTGTTAAACTTTGCTTAAAATTTACCTTTTGTCGGTAAATTAGTATCTGATTATTTAGGTTATCTCTGCAAACCACGCTGGACTCTTAGATATACAAGAGTGAGTCAAAAGTTTTGCAATATTTTTGTAAAGTGAAACACAAAAGTTAACAACGTTGATCCCCGGGGTTCATACCCCCAGGCAACACCTGCCCTCATGATTTAAATTGGCAAGGCTGGTTTTATTTCCCAGTGCCTGAGGCGCCCCCGTGAGGCGGAATGCCGACGGAATCAGCATATATTTCTTGCACCCACCTCCCATGAGCTTCCGTTCGTGGGTGGTCCCACATTAATAGGGCCTTGTACCTGATCCGTAAACGTGGGGTACGTGGTACATAGAGACAACATTTATTCTCTATCTAAAAGTCGCAGACACCCCATAAAGACTTTTCACCTTAGAACATTCATCTATTCAGTTTTGTATTGTTTATTAGATTTTAATAAAATATAGTTGTTATGACTCTTCGCCGGGATTTGTTCAATATATATGTTCTGTGTTGAGTGGGAGTCCACAATCAAGTCCGCTGCAAACTGGTTAAGTTCGTCACTTTTCTTTCTGTCTTTTCCCACTAGTTTTATCTGAAGTCTTACGTCGGTTAGTCTCTATAGGTGTGCGCGCCGCTCTGTTCTTTCTTCTCTTTGGATTCCAGCTACTTATGGACGTAGCCTCCCAACATCCGGGGACCTGAATCGAACCTCGCGTCCGCTCAACGTCTCATTTTCTTGCATTCGGGTTCGACTCTAGCAGGCAAGACAATGCATTGCTCTTTTTCTCACTGAACACGGCAGTTGCCGTGCATTGCCGCTTCGTTCTCCATCACATATGTATACAGGGTGGTCCAAAAACACAAATTATAATATATAGCATAACATTTTTAATTCTCAATGTTTAACCAAACTGGGTGCCAAATTACAGAAAACAAACTGAATGGCAAGAATATATACATATTTTACAGACTAGATTCATTCTGGGAAGGTTACAGCAGCCTATTAGTAGATGATGTGGCTCATCCAGACACCACCGTGAACTAGCACATGCTGGATACGGGTTCTTCTGACCATATCGGCAGTGAATTCGTCTTACCTCACGCTTGTTATTCTGCTTCAGCTGCTCTACATCATGAGACACAGGATTAGAATACTCACTCTTTAAGGTAACCCCACAAAAAATAGTCGCATGGGTTAAGGTCTGGACTGTACGGGGGCCAGGTGTGCTGATTTCTGAGTGAGAAAAACCTGCCATCAAACCTCCTTTCTAGCCATGCAATGGTGTCATTGGCAGTGTAGGGAGGTGCCCAATCTTGCATGAACCACATCTGCTTGATATCAGTCTTCTTGCAGCTTGGAAATACTGGTTTTGTAGCATCTACTTCAAAGTGTTTACATATTTTGGACCACCCTGTATACCACGTTTGAGAAAATGAATATTCATTTCCAACATGACGAACCACAAAGGATTGTAAGATATCGAGCCTGCTTGATACTCTCAGAGTTACTCGCCAGATTTGCCGTTGTGGCTTGAAGCACGGCATTGGAATCCATTCCTAATTATCGAGGTTCTTGAACCATCTGGTTACTGTACTCTGATCAATTGCGCCTTCACCTGTCGTACAACAAATCTTTTTGGTTCCAATTGTGGTGTTATGACTCAGTTTCAACTCGCAAAGCATAAGTTCCCAAATTATACTATATTTCAAATCATAGATAGAATGAATATGTCAGCACACCAACTACCACAATACTATTGATCACAGTGAATACCTACCATGGATTAAATTGCTTTGGTCATATGATATACCACAAACAAACATGCTACCAAAATATTGCAAAACTTTTGACTCGCCCTAGTAGCTTTTTCATTATTCTCCCCTTCATTTTTCTGTCTCAATATACATTTAGTTTTTTCTTTCTTTTCATTCTTCTTCCTATTTTCCTTCCTATAATCTAATATTTTTTATTCCAATCTTCTTCAGTCTTTGAAAAGTGGTAAATAGATAAATTCAGATAAAGAAAATAAAAAATAAAGATATTTAGAGAAAAAGGAAAAATGAAATAAAGATTTTATTTCTTCATTTTTTTCTAAATATTCTTAATTTTTCTTTCATTTTTTTGTCTTCATTTACCATTTTTACGCTTTCTTTTTCAAAATTTTTGTTTTCTTTTTTCTTTCTATTTTTTTTTGTACTTCTCTTTTATTCTTACGATTTCTTTTGAATTTTCATTTTTCCTTAATTATTTTTTCCTTCTTCTTTTTCCTGTGCTATTTCTCCTCTTTTTCATCATTTTCATTCTTCTTTTATCTTTTTTTTTTTTTCTTTTTTTCATTTATCTTATTCTTATAATTTATCTTTTTCTTTTCATTGTCTTCTTCTTTTCCATTTTTTTCTTCTTCTTTTCCATTTTCATTTCTTATTTTTATTTCGTTCTTTATTATTATCATTATTTTTCCTTTTGTATTTCTAAAATGTTTTCTTCATTCATGTTTTCTTTTTCTTCTCTTTTCCTTCTTTTTCACTTCTTTTTTTCCTTTTTCTTTTTTTTTCTTTTCTTTTTCATTTTACTCTTTTCCTTTTTTCCTTTTTTATTTTCCTTTTCTTCTTCTTTTCCATTTTTTCTTCTTCTTTTCAATTTTTTCATTTTCTTCTTTTTTTTCCATTTTTTTCTTTTTCATCTTTTTTCCATTTTTTTCTTCTTCTTTTGCTCTTCTTTTTCTTTTTCTTCTTTCTTTTCTTTTTCATTTTTCTTCTCTTCTTTTTCTTTTTTTTCCGTTTTTTTATTTCTCTTTTTCTTTGTTATCTATCTTGATTCCTCTTTTTACAATTTCATTTTTCTCATTCTTCTCTTTTTTCTCTTCTTTCTTCTTTTATTGTTATTCCTCCTCTTTTTTCCCAATCGCAGACTTCTAGTCTCATAGGAAATACTTCAAAGATTGATGCACAAGAAGGAACAAAGTTTATCAAAACAGGAAAAGAAAATTAAAAGAAATAAAAGACGGAATCGGTACAAACAAGAATTGATTCTTGGAACAATTCTGTCATTCTCAAAGAAAGAACGGAATTAGAAAGCAAACATTTCCTTCCTTTGACTTACCTTCTGAGGGAATTAAACAAAACAAAAAAAAATGAACATGGATTCTTCAGAAATAAATATCTATTACAGACATTTCTAAAATAAATCATCATCATCATCATCAACATCATCATCATGCCATGCCTACAGCATGGATTCCTTTGATTCTCTCTTTCTCACCATCTGTCCCTATCGGCTATCCCTCTTGGTAAATCCTCTAGATCAGCGCTACACTGAGTGGTTGTACATTGGGGTAGGTTAATTTTGGAACTGTAACATCTCCCATGTGGCAAAAGTTGCAAATTAACATTAAAAAATTACCACACGAAATATTTTTCATTAAAAACTTTGCCTTCGTTTGAGGAAATTGATTTCAATCTTTTAAAATGTTATCACTGTTACAGCTTAAATTATATAAGCAAAAAGCAGCATATTGGGATATTTTCAATTTGAATTCTAGTATACAATATTTTATTGGTTTCGTTGAAAATAACAAGCTTTTCTGTTTTAAACATTTAAATTGCTAAATTTTCTAAACAATTTCTTGGCTAAATGTTCCGAAAGCGAGGATTTTTGGTGTATCAATTCAAACCAAATATAAATTGTTATTACTATAATCAAATATTTGAAAATGTAAATATGAATCAATTTTTGCCATTAAATAACCCATAAGGAATTAATATGACTTTAAACAAACCAAAGTAAACCAATCAAACCGTTACAAATGAATCAGATATCGGCATTATATAGCCCATAAGGAGTTGAATAACAATAAACCAAACCAAAGCAATCCTTTCGATATTTGGCGCTATTTCCTCAAACAGTGATGAAAGTATGAGATCTGATTTTTTGTATCAGTATTCGTTATACTAGCACACAACTTTCACTATTCTAGAGAATCTATTATTTAAAAAAACGTTAAAAATCAACCTACCCTATTGTACCGGTACTGGTACGCAAGTCATTGACTACCAGTACATGTTTAGTTTCCATTTTCACATTATCATAATACATACTAGTAATAATATGCGTAACTAAAAAATATTGCTCTTATTTTAATTATATGTTAATTGGTTTCTATATAAAACCTTAATAGGATTGATTTTAATACATTGGAAAATTTTTAAAAATACCATTAGATATCAATGACACCGTGTAATTATTATTAAACCCGGTTTTGTTAAAACCCGTATGCAAATTAACCATAACATATATTATGTAAACCTTTATTTGTATCTAAGATACATTGCAGGATTTTAAACATATTAATAACATTGGCCTTTTTAGACAAATCTAACTCAGATTTTCATCGAGACATCGTTAATATATAAGATTTGATCAATGTAATAATAATTTTGTCCATAAATTAAATACTCATTGATAAACTCACGCAATTCCTAAGGATATTGTGACGTAAGCAGTGACGTAGTTTCGGCTATTAACTTTCTTGAAGAATCCTTTTCTTTAAAAAAAGTATGGGAAATTGCAGCCCCAAATACCGCTAAGAAAGGAATAAAAAAGAAGACAAGGTTTATATTTTAAAAGGGGTTTAATGGTGCAAAAGGTTGCTAAAACTTATTGCTTTAGCGGTCTCAAGTCTCATATATATGTATAAATAACAATTCATGAACTTATCTTTGTGTAGTATTCTTGCAACTTCTGTGCCGTAGTTGTCATTCATTGTTGGGCAGCTGCTGCTATGTTAGTTGTTGCCAAAGTTGGGTGTTGAAGTTAGTCTGTTGAACTGTTGTATCAACCGTCTCTACTGCTGTCAAGTTCTATTCTCCCAGTAGGGACGTAAGATTTCTTTGACTCCTTTTACTGTTCTGATGATTTCGGCCTCTGTCTTGGCTAAAAGAACATCCTTTATGAGCCAATGAAAAGCATGCTTCTATTTTAAGAATATTCAACAATATTAAGCAAAGATTTGTTCATTTTTCAGCCATATAGTGGCACTGACACAGCTAAAACTTGGAACACTAATTATACATACTTTCTATTCTTACAAAGTGTTTCTGTTGTGATGTTAGTTCAACAGTAAAAAAAGAAGTCAAGTCGAGGTAGGGTAAAAAGAGACAAGTGTATTTACAATAAGGTACAAGAACGGCTAGCTTGCCGCTAAACAGTAACAGTACGGTAACAGTACAACCTTTCCCTCGGTGTCTCACTATTTATAGTGAGAACCGGTGTATATTCTCCACTGTAGGAACGGCCGGTATAACAGTTTCGATAGTGCCCAAATGGCACAGACATATACTAGTATTCTTACAAATAAATCGTTGAATTATTAGAGATCGCCCTCCACACATGAATAATTTGTTGTGTTTTTTGTAAAAAAAAATGTAAAGTGTAAAAATAAACATATTTCTTTCTTTCTTTCTTTTTTCTTTCTTTCTTTTCTTTTCTTTCTTTTCAGTAACACTGTACTAAGTATTTTTTAATTCACCACTACATGAAAATTAAATTATACACTGTGCTTATTTCTACGTTGATTTGTATTTCTGGTCTCGTTGGAAATTTGCCTTTAAAATGAAACATTTATAAGTTATGAGGTTTTCTGGAAATATATGAATGTTCTTTCCCACAACGAAATTTATATGTTTAATGTTACATAATTTGTGAGGAGCTTATAAATTATTATATAACGGATATATCGCTTCCTCCACCCCCGGGACTACAAGCGGAAGTAAGGGAACCAATTCCTTCTTTTCGCTGGGTGTCTCATTAGGAGACAGATGTCGGTTTTTCGTGCTCCGCTAGGGTGACCGTAAGTTGTCAGATAGTGGCAATGAAAGGAAATTATGAAAAAAAACAAAAACAAAAAAAAAAAGTAAAAAAAACAAACAAACAAACCCCAAAACACGGAGCGATCGAAAAAATAAACACTCCTTTTTGCCTCTGATACCCACTATTTTCGTATGTTTTTTTTTAATTCACTACTTATGATGAATGTTGTTTGTGTGTGACCTATTAGCTGACCGGTCTACTACTATACGACACTATACAAAACAAGTCTTTTATGGCACTGTGACTACGCTACACAAGATATAAAAGAGACCTAAAGAAGGACAAAGGGTACATCGGCTGAAACATTGTGACTATAAGTCAAAATTAAAAGAATAGTTCGAGACTTGTCAATTATCAAAATTTGACGATCTTTTTTATTAACTGATTAGGTAATTTCTGGCTATAAAACCAAGGAAATAATGCTGATAATCATATGGCCAATTATTATGATGACAACCAAAACAGACAATAATGCTGATAACTATATTGCCAATGATGGTAATGGCAATAAAAACAAACGGAAATAATGCTGATAATAATACTGTCGATGATGATGATAATTGCCAATGAAGATAAAGACAATCGAAATAATGCTGATAATTATATTGCCAATGATGATAATGATAATTAGAACGGGAATAATGCTGACAAGGTTAATGTCAATGATGATGATAATGATGAATAAAAACTGGGAAATAATGCTGATAATAATATTACTAATGATGATAATGACAATAAGGACATAGGGCAATAATGCTGATGTTGGACTACTTTGTATTCATTGCACCTATCTCTCTCTTAGACTAAACTGCGTGTGTGTGTGTGTGTTTATGTATGTGTATGTATATTAATGCATATATATATGTGTGTGTGTTTTTATGTATATATATGTACATAGAGAAATAATGCTGATATTGATACTGCCGATGATGATAATAACAATAAGGACATAGTGCAATAATGCTGATCTGCAGTTGAACTGACGCCCCCCCCCTACTTTATTATTCATTGCACAATTTCCACTGGTGAGGCCAGTCATAATATTGTCAGTAATAATAAATGACACAGATGCGTGACTAGTTCTGTGTTAGTAGTAATTAATTGATCATTATTCAGGAAAGATGGAATAAATTCGCGATCGATTTTCGCTTAGTTACTGCTGATTTGAAAATATTTGCATTAATAGAGATTACAAAATATATTTATATAAAATACAAATTAGGTTGGTATATATATAATATATATAATATATATATATATATATATATATATTATATATATATATGCATATATACATATATATATATATATATATATATATATATATATATATATATATGTGTGTGTGTGTGTGTGGTCAATTTCGCGCACCTGCTGATAAGGGGGATCACAGGAAATTGTTTTAAAAATTATCTAAAATAAACTAACTATCCGATTTTAATAAAACTCTCGGTATATAAAGTATTAAAAGAAAAACTTTTATTGGAAATGAATGTTCCCTAAATTGAAAAGGCTAATTATTTTTATTGTTCGTTTTTGTTTCGCAGATTGATCCCCCGTACAAATTTCTTGGTAAGTTTTTTTTTTTTTTTTTTTTTTTGTATAAAAATGAATTTTACATATTTGGAAAGATAATTCAATGACGGAACATATGTAAAATAAAAAATCGATACTGATTCGGTTTTGGTAGTAGGACGTCTTAACGCTTGAAACGGAAGTCTCGTAAATAAGAAAAGATATTTATCCTTCTTTTATTTTTTTCTAAATCGTTAGCTTATTTTCTAAGGAATTTTATATTAAAAGTCCGAGTTGTCTACTTTTTTTTTCTTTTAGGGATTTTTAAAAAATTATAAAATGTAAAATAAATACGTTCGTTGTATAGCAAAATCGTATTTATTTCATTAAAGAAAATATTGTACTAAAAATATGTAGTTAAAAATAATGAATATATAATTTTCGGTCTTTATAAAAAGATATTGAAAATAATGTTTGAATTAAAAGTTGTCATCATTTTTATTGTGGAAATATGTAGGGGAAATAATATTCTATTCTTGTTTCGATAGCAGCTACTGCCGCTGTGAATAAGTTCAAATAAGTTAAAATCCGTGGAACTATACTACTAACAACACAAAGGCACAATGACCAAATTAATGTTTTGTAAATTAATATTTCATTTTCCTAACTTATATATATATCTATACTTTATCAGAAACGTATCGAAGAAAAAGTCTCGCTTTTTATAATATTTCTGATAGAACTTTATTGTAAATTATTTTTAACATTCTAATTTTGATTTTTCCAGTTCTTTTTTTTTATGATATTAATAGCTAAATACGAAGGCGTCAACGAAATTCTAAATTAGTAATTTGTTTTTGTTTCAGACTAAATATTATTACATGTATGATTTACTATAGAAAATTACGTTGGTCTAAGATGCTATAACTATGCCAACAAAGATTAAGAATTTATTGTAAATTTATTTATTACAAATTTATTGACGTTTTTAAAATATTTTTAACAATTTCTACGCGTATGAAAAGTCCGCAAATTGAGCACACACACACACACACACACACACACACACACACACACACACACACACATATACATATATATATATATATATATATATATATATATATATATATATTGGCAGCAACTTATTTAAACAGGTTTTGTAAAGTGCCATGGAATACTTTATCCTGATGATCTTCAATTTTATATCGGAGTCCAGATAGTAGAGTACCTACCTTATATTTTGTTTCCCCTAGCGCTTTCAAACATTTTCCCAGTGGTCTTATTATTGGATTTTTTTTTTTTTTTTTTTTTTTTTTTTGTGGTGCGAGGTTTATT
>CM042174.1:10651469-10663969 GCA_023376005.1 Doryteuthis pealeii
GTGAAAAAAATTGAAAAAACACAGGTTCAAATGAAATGAGTGATATTTATTCATCCAACACTGCAGTGTTTCAATCTGTTTAGGAGATCTTCTTCAGGGCTGTTGTTGACTAGCACAGTCTCCTTATTATTCTGTGAAACATTTTACTTTTCTTTAAATCAACAAAAGCCCTGAAGAAGATCTACTAAACAGATTGAAACACTGCAGCATTGGCTGAATAAATATCACTAATTTTATTTGAATCTGTGTTTTTTCAAATTTTTCACTTTACTACATACCATCGGATTCACTTCCATTTTTCTCTTCGCATATATGTATATATATATGTGTTTTTGTGTGTGTGTATATATGTGTGTGTATGAGAGAAAGAGAGAGAGTGTGTGTGTGTGTGTGTGTGTGTGTGTGTGTGTGTGTGTGTGTGTTCTAAAAAGGTAGGCTATAAGTTAATTTTTGATACTGTCTATGTCTTTTACATAATCAATATCTTAAAATGTCTGCTTTTCATAAAAGACTTTATGAAGTCTTACCTATTCTCATCGTAAATAACATTATCTTTCACTAAATGCCACCACAACTCTTGACAATCCGCCTCAAACTAAATTCATTTTTTAACTACACCTTCTTAGCTCCAATTTACAAAAGTTTTACTTCAAATTAAAAAGAAAAAAGTTTCATTTTATTTTTGTTACAAGATATGAACTCATGAAAGTTGAGATTTAGTATTGGCTTACGATATAATCGCAAAGACAGAAAGACCGAAAATAAAAGCCATATAAATAAGATCTCTATTTGGTGAACTTGTGTTAAGGTTGGTGCAAAATGAATTTAAAATACTAGCAACAGAAAACACCCTCTGGGCGTCGTAAATATACATTTTTGAAAGACATTGCCTAAGAGGGTGGAAGTTAAAAATTCAATGTCAGAGGGTTTGTAACATAAGTAAGACAAATCCTCATATTTATGAAAGGAGTAAAAAAACAAACAAACAAACAAAAAACAATTATGAAATGAAAACTGAGCCCCATTCCTCTCAAATAAAATGTTGCATGCATGTAATAATCAAACAATTATTTTGAATATTTTCCACATCAATTTTACACAAAATCGTAGGTATTTATTTATTTGTAAACTTTTTAGTTAACTTCTTGTTACTGTAAAAAAAAAAAAGGACGAGAGTAAAAAACAATTTTTAAAAATTGCTTACTCAAATTTTGGGTGTATGTAGAATAAGAATATTGTGACATAAGCTGTGAGTAGAGCTATGACGTAGTTTTTGTTACAGACAGAAATACAGACAATCTCCATTATTAATAGAGATGTGAGTAAACTATGCACACAGTCCTATCGAATGCCAATAATTCTTAAACAAATTTATTTGATGCGACCCTTACATATACTACCACTCCAGGTCAGAGTGAATCTGGAAGTAATAACAATAATGGAGTACCCCGCACTTGCCAGACCTCCAGAACTGGTGCCTCACCATCAGATGCAGTTTCGTGTCATGTCCCTATTTTTTGGGGGAGAGAGTCTGCAGGAGATACAGGGTGTTAACAAGTATAGTGGATAAATGAGTCAGGTGAATATGAATGTATTCATTTTTCATAACCCTTATTTCATAAGAATGTTTTTTAAGATATAAAGAAAAAACCTAACAAATAAATTGATAGAAATTTAAATTGAAAAAAAAAAAGCGCAATCAAATTTCTAGGCCAAGAGAAAGAAAAAAAAAAAGAAAAAGGGAAAGTTTTAGAGGTTAAGATTTTAAACACTCAATGTATGTCAGTGACCGGTAAATGATCCCTGAATTAGATTAAAATAAATAAATAAACGGAAGTCCCAAATTTTCTGCAGAAGAGCGGAAACGGATATGTCCTTCCCCAACCGGACCACAAGCGGAAGTAAAGGGATTGATTCTGTTTTTTTTTTTTTTTTGCTGGGTGTCTCACGAGGAGACAAATGTCGATTTTCATGTTCCCCTGAAGGTGGAGTTTTGACTGATCATAAGTTGCGAGATTGTGGTAATGAATGAAATTTATTATAGAAAAGTTTGACCTATTCTACCCCCCTGAAAAAAAAAACCCATGGAGCGAGCGAGAAATAAATAATTCCTTTCAACCTATCTGCAACCCACTATTCTTTCGTATGTTGTTGGTTTTTTTAACTCACTACCTATGTTGGATACTGCTGCTTGTCTGTGACCTACTAGGTGACCATCGCACTACTAGACGACTTAAGCCTTTTATGGCGCTGTGACTACGCTACACTCGCAGTAATTGCAACGTAACATTTCAACCAACAAACTTGAACATTTAATCATATGTCTATATCCCAATAAAAGTTGGGTTTTTTTTAATGAATGTTAATCTTACATATTCAGCTGTGACGTTCAATATTAGAAATTCATGGCGTATTGCTTTTGATTGGTCACATGACTAGTATAGACGCGCACTTGAAAGAATAATCGATGAAATAATGACTGTTTTAATCCAACTGTTGTAAATGAAATTATACAAGCATATACAAAAGCATTTATCGCCCTGTCGGCTGGGGCGGTGGCATATGCCGACTGTACCTCTGAAGAGGATTAAGACCCCCCCCCAATGGGGGCCACCTATTAGCTGTAGGTGGTGACTCGTGATGCTTAAGGATGGATTCCTGGTGGCTGAACAGTTCATGACATGCAACACTCCACTAGTCCTTGCGTAGGCTAGCCGGGCGATCAAAGAGGCCCCCTCTGATCAATCGACTGTTCACGTCATACTCTTGCATCTGCATGATTGTTCCAGCCCCTATTTATAATATATGTGCTAGAAGACGATGGCTGAGGATCTTAGTGTCCTGAGTATGATGATAAACTGCATCTAATGATGTAGTTCCTATTATGGAGCTCGGGTAAATATGGACTACCCTTTATCGCCATTAATCCCAGGTCCACTTTGACTCGGAATAGTAGTACCTGTTAAGGTCCCATCCATGTGTTAAATAGAAAATTTAGTTTAAATGTGTTGTAAAAAATTGATTGAATACCTTTCAAGCATGAATAAAACAAAACGTTTTTGGAATAAAACAACAAGGATTAACAATACGTAAAAACCAACCAACCAACCAACAAAAACATTTTACTTCAATCATTGCACAAGATCTTCACAAGATCCCATGCAGGATACTTTAAACTCAATCAACAAGGCAAAACATGAGTACAACTTTTTAAGACACGTGTGATTCTCGTTTTATTAGCAGCGAATGACACCAAAAGCTAGGGAAAGATTAACTGACCCCTATACACAAAAAAGAGATTCGAGGCAGATAACTCTGACTTGACAATTTATGAGTTCTATCAAGTACTGACTAATGTGAATTTCAACAAAAAATTCAGATATATCCATGATTTTTTGTGAATAATAACTACGTAGACTACACTAATTAATCTCTCTCTCTCTCTCTCTCCTCTCTCTCTCTCTCTAATATATATATATATATATATATATAATATATATATATATATATATGCTCCCCATTCCCCTAGGGTTGAGCACTCTGGATGGGATTCCGCTGAGGGCCGCCAACTCAACCGTAAAACGCGACGCTCTCCTATATATAAGGGATGGAGCACTCTATGACGGCCTTTACATACAAAGCGATGTGTGTATCAAAACAGTAAAATCCCCTCCGTATTCTGTAGGTGATGACAGCCTGATGGTTAAGGTGACGGACTCACACCCAACCGATCGGATTTCAACCCCGGCTGTAGGTGGCTTACAAATGTCTAGCCACACTAAGGAGACTCTGTAAACTGATTTTACGTGTTTTGTGATTTTTCACTCAGTCTGTTCGTTAATTCATATTGGTAAACCAATAATATACGATCCCTTAATAATGAATGCGACAGAAATAACTTCTACATTTTAAACTGTCACCTGTGCGGTGCAAATGAACTTATACAAGTGATAATAGTAGTTCCATCTAGCTAATATACTTGTCATTTTTTTTCAGATACCATCAGTCATTTTAAATAAAATTCCATGTTATGTGTGTTCTTATATTCCTTCTTTTTTTCTTGTTTTTGTAAAAATAATGATTCAGAAATAAATAAGATTTTTAAATAGGGGAGTTACTTTAAAATCACTATGTGTGTATGTATGTGTTTTCTGATTTATTTTCTTCTCTTTTTCAGATCCGCCCTGTCAGCTGGGGCGTTAGAATGCACCGACTGCACCTCTGCAGAGGGGTAAGACTCTCCCAATGGGGCCACCTGTTGGCCGTGAGTGGCGACCCGTGATGCTTAAGGATAGAGCCCAGGTGGATGAGCAGTTCATGACATGCAATACTCCACTTTGGCCCTATCTTGGGCTAGACGGGCGGTCGGAGAAGCCCTCTCCGATCAATCAGCTGGTCATGTCAAGCCCTGGCACCTATATGATTTTCCCAACCCTATTGCCCTTATGGCAAGCCCCAATCCCTTTTTATCATATGGGTGCTAGAATGCGGTGACTGCGGGTCTACATGTCCTGGGAATGACGTTAAACTCTATCTGATGATGAGGTTCCAGTTCTGGAGGTTTGGGGAATGTGGAGCACCCCTTCATCACCATTGCTCCCTGGTCCACTCTGACCCGGAGTGGTAGTACCTGTTAGGGTCTCATCTATGGGTTAAATAGAAAAATTGTATTATCCATTAAGAATTGATTTATTTCAAAACTTTATCGGCATTAAATGACCCACTGAGGTTGATATGCCGTAAAACAAAACAAACAAATCTTTTTCATATATAACCTTGCAATGGGTGGTGCAGAATTCTAAGTCTGGGAGACGATTAGGGTGATGGGGTGGGGAGTAGACATGACATGAAATTGTGTCAGTCAATCCAAAACAACAAGCTTAGACCTGTGCACCCGGGCAGTTGCTACTAAAATATTTTTCTTAAATACTGGTGAATCTTCAATTGGTACACAGAGGGATTTATTTTTTGGTTGGTGTAATGGTTAGAGTCGTAGGAAATGATCTCATCGACCCGAGTTCAAATCCTGGACAAGGCTGTTTACATTTCACATAGTGCTAATACTCTTGGGAAAGGTAGTGCATCCAACGACTCTCCCTCCAGCTATGGGTAAATAGTAGTGCAGACTGGGCTCTTTAATCTTGAGTAGGTAACCAGTTTTGAAGAAGGAAAACTCTGAATTAAAACCTGTTACCGGTTGGTAAATACATACACAGAGGGATTTTTGTACTCATTTCATGTTACTCTGATTGGAACGATACTGTTTTGGATAGAAATCCGATACTGCTATAGGTTGAAAATTATATCCTGAACAATATTATTCCGACACCCTGTATTATCAGATTCGTGTTATTCTTTGTTTTAAATGGGTGTTCAACATTTTAAGATCAAATTTTGAACACTCAGCCACACGACTCCACTCTCTTCTGTCAACAAGGTCAAAAAGGTCAGTTGTTTATCTCGCGGATCGTTCTAATTTTAGACTTGTGACGTTTAAGATTTAAGATGTCGGCTTCGTCACTATATGTGGTTTTTGAGATAAGGGACTTATCTCAAAACCACATATGGTGACGAAGCCGACATCTTCATTCGGGAAATTGAATGTCGTAACTTCAGTGTCACTTTTGAAGTCTACTAGACGGCTTTTTTGAGGCAATGACTGTCAGTGACATTGTTCAGTGTAAAACGGTTGTTATCTCCAGATGCTTTATTATATAACATTTGAATCATGTATAATTCGGAAAAACAAAAATGGAAGTAGGAGATCAAAAAGGAAATATTGTTTCAAAAATAGAAGTAGGGGAATAAAAATAACAGTAGAAGATAAAAAAAAAAGAAGTAGGGTTCAAAAAATGGAAGTTGGGTTCATAAATATGCAAGTAGGGTTTCAAAAATGGAAGTAGGGGCTTCAAAAATAGAAGTAGGGGGATAAAAATGACAATAGAAGATAAAAATAGAAGTAGGGTTAAAAATGGAAGTAGGAAATCAAAAATGCAAGTAGGGCTTCAAAAATAGAAGTAGGGGGATAAAAATGACAATAGAAGATAAAAATAGAAGTAGGGTTAAAAATGGAAGTAGGAAATCAAAAATGGAAGTAAGGTTTCAAAAATAGAAGTAGGAGTTCCAAAATGGATGTGAGGTTTAAAAATAGAAGTAGTGCTTCCAAAATTGATGTAGAAAATTGAAAATAACTATAGGAGATTAAGAATGGCAGTAGGAGTTCCAAAATGGAAGTAGGAGTTTCAAAATGGCAGTAGGATATGATAAATGGAAGTAGGATTTAGAGAATAAAAGTAAAGTTTTAAAAATAGAAGTAGGAATTTCAAAATAGAAGTAGTAGCCCAGGAATTTAAGTAGGAGTTCAAAAATAAATATAGGGTTTTAAAAATAGAAGTAATAGATTAAAAATAGAATTAGAGTTTCAAAAATGGAAGAGTGGGTACAAAAATTGAAGTAGGGAATAAAAAAGGACAGATGGATACAAAAGTGACAACTGAAGATTGAAAACTATTTTGGAGATCATAGATTAAATTTCTGACTTCGATAAATGTTTGTAACTGTTGAGTGGCATATTCTAAGTGAATTATACTCATCTGATGGATTATAAGTCTTTTTATATGTACTAAAT
The DNA here is from genome assembly GCA_023376005.1 of Doryteuthis pealeii. Classification (NCBI taxonomy): domain Eukaryota; kingdom Metazoa; phylum Mollusca; class Cephalopoda; order Myopsida; family Loliginidae; genus Doryteuthis; species Doryteuthis pealeii. Next base: position 10,658,098 of record CM042174.1, read on the forward strand.
CTCTTTACTTAACCAATGAAATATATACTTCACTCTTCTGGCTATATCTCATTTCTCATCATCACTACTAAACATAATTCGCAATCATTTCATATCAATATATATATATATATATTTAGCTCTCAACACAAAGCAAAAAATCGACCGAATAGCTGCTCGTAACTGGAAAAATTTGTAAATTGGGTCACTCGTAAATCAAGGTACCACTATATATATATATATATATATATATATATATATATATATATATATATATATATGATCTTTTGTACGTAATGTGATTCATACAATTAAATCTTTAACTACTTTAATTATCTTTAATTTCATGTGAAAAAATCATAACAGTGTTATTTGCCTAACCAGCATTTCTTTCGGATACACCACTGATATATATATATATATATATATATATATATATATATATATATATATATATATATATATATATATATGCATGCATATATATATATATTATATGAGGAATAGGGGGTTGGAATGAATCCAACAGAATGAGGTAAAATAAGGAATGAAAGAACAAACGGCTGAAGAAGTTGAATTCAAACATCCAGCGAAATATACTACACATTTTTGTCTGAGTTTTGTTCTTTCATTCCTTACTTTACCTCATGTATTATATATATCATTAAATTCATAGGGTTACAATGTTGCCAATTGCAACGGAAATTGGATAGACAAGATTAGACAGAATAAATTTGAATTACTTTACACATTTTACTACTTCTCAACACAACTTAACAAAGGTAAGACATTAAATTATCCTATCCAATATTTTATATGATTATTAATCTAATGCTTCAATAAAGAGTCCCATAGAATGTGTAAAAGTTTTTTCTATTAATGACCTCTCTCAAAAGTTATTATTATTATTATTATTATTATTATTATTATTATTATTATTATTACTAGTAAATATATGCACCCTTCGGGTGCAAGTATTTAGGTTTTGATGTTATATAAAATGTTGTATCAAATCAGAAACTATTTAGAAAATGATAAACTGAGGGGTTATAATCGAAAAATAGAACAGCTTTAAATCTAACTCTTCCATCATTTTCCATCACTTCTGTCTTTCATTTTTCCTAATTTATCTATTTAGTTAGATTATGAAGTATTTAATAAAATTACAGTTCTTTCGTCTTGTTTATGGATTTCTTTTAAGATTTATCCCCGAGATTTTTGCTCAGATTCGTTAAGAGAAAACCAAACAATTATAAATCAATAATACTTAGCATATATTTATTAAAATCAAATTCGTAATATCAATATGCAAATTAGCCTTCTCGTTCACACTGTTAAACCGCTATCTTGTTGAATATATAAATATACTTGCATGTTATTAGTATGTAGATCCAACAGTATTAATAAGGTATAACAATTTTATCAATAATTGAGGTTTAAATAAAAATTAAATTCATGGTGAATGTGACGTCAATAACTAAGGGAATTGTGACTTGAGTAGTGATATAGTTTAGGTTACAGACAGACAAACACACAATCTCCATTATAATAAGATTATTATTATTATTATTATTATTATTATTATTATTATTTGAGGGAGGTCATCCGTAAAATATCTTTTTCAAATATTCTATTCATTCCATTCATTTTTTATTATATTCGTTGGTTCATATTTGCATTAATTCTTAACTATATATATATATATATATATATATATATGTGTGTGTGTGTGTGTGTGTGTGTGTGTGTGTGTGTGTGTGTGTGTGTACAAACACATTTTGCACTAACTGAACACAAGTAGCATTGTATAGTGCGTGCATCTCAATAGAAATTTATTGAATTAAATCTCCAATTAAATTGTTCATGTATAATAAAATGAATTATGTTCTTTGTTGTATCGTTAAATAACTTTCACCATTTTATAATATTATATTAACATTTTTATGGATATATTTATTACTTTATTTACACGGTACGGTAGAGATACACCCAACATTTGAAACTGTCACTAGTGTGGTGTAAGTAAACTTAGGCAAGTGGCAATGGTAGCTCCATGCTAATGAATTATCATTTTTTTTTTCAAAGGCGATCAGTTAATCCTCTGTCTTTGACTGCCAAACACTGTTTGGTTTGTTTTGTTTTACGGCATATCAACCACGGTGAGTCATTTAATGCCGACAAAGTTTTGAAATAAATTCATTCTTAATGGATACTCAATTTTCTTATATACACATTTTACTATTTAACCAATAACAGGTACTACCACTCGGGGTCAGAGTGGACCTGGGAGCAATGGTGATGAATGGGTGCTCCACAATCCCCAGACCTCCAGAATTGGAACCTCACTATCAAATAGAGGTTAACGTCATTCCCAGGAAAGGTAGACCCCCAGCCACCACCTTCTAGCATCCATATGATAAAAAGGGCTTGGGGCTTGCGATAAAGGCAATAGGGTCGGGACAATCATATAGGTGCTATTGCTTGACGTAACCAGCCGATTTATCGGAGGCGGCCTCTCCGAGCTCCCGTCTAGCCTAAGTAAGGGCCAAAGTAGATTGTTGCATGTCATGGACTGCTCAGCCACCAGTCCATAAGCATCATGGGACGCTACCCATGGCCATCAGGGTCCCAATTTGGTGGGGTGTCTTACCCTTTTGCAGAGGTGCAGTCGGTATATTCTAAAGCCCCACCAACAGGGCTGGTGAACACTGTGCGTTTGCTGTTGAAACATTTTTCCGAGATTAGTGAATCTGTAATTGCAATACAAAGAGCTTTTCGTGCTCATTTCATATTACGTCGTAATTATGCTATTCCGTATTGAAAGACAAGAAAGCCACCTGGAAATACTAAAGGGTGCCATTTCTCAAAAAGTGTCAAAAATACCGCCATACATGACTGTTGGACTTTTTGTCAAACACTATCAATCAGTCACCAAACATCATAGAAATGCCAGTCAACTGAACAGCTGCTTAGCAACCAGGATTCCAAGCCTATCCGTTGTAGTACCAGTACAGAGATAAGTATACAAATGTTTCTACTATCAACATTCCAACACTCCATTCGAAGTAAGAGCCGTAAAGTTAAATACATCTATCTATCTATTTATCTATCTATCAGATAGATATAAAATCAATGAATATATATATGTGTGTGCGTGCGTGCGTGCGTCCAAGTTGTGTCAAAATTATTGAGATTTATTGTACATTTTGAAACACCTTATATTCTGAAAAAAAATTAGCGCTCCATTCATTGTTCATTTCTATATTGGTAAATACAGCTCCAAACTCGATACTTTTATGGCACATCTTGTATATATATATATATATATATATATATATATATATATATATATATATATAAAGTGGAAATTATTGTGACGCTGTCTGAGAGCGATACTAAAACAAGAATTAATAAATCATTTTAGTTTTTACTGAATAACGATTATTATTATCTGATTTCTTAAAAAAGATTCTCCAAATAAACAAGGTTTTTCTGCCAAAAGAATATTTCACAATTCCCTTACACGTATTTAATGTTTACATTTTTACACAAGATACAGTCGATATTACGGAATTTTAAATAACTCAACGCGCGTACGCCGTATGTGTTATCTTAAAACTTATGAACCAATTTTAAAACATATAATCTGAAAACTTATAAACTAATTTTAAAACGTGTTATCTTAAATATTTGTAAACCAATTTTAAAAAGTGTTATCTTAAAACTTATAAACCAATTTAAAATATGTTATCTTAAAACTTATAAACCAATTTAAAACGTGTTATCTTAAAATTTATAAACCAATTTTAAAAGGTATTATCTTAAAACTTATAAAACAATTTTAAAACGTGTTATCTCAAAACTCATTAACCAATTTTAAAACGTGTTATCTTAAAATTTATAAACTAATTTTACAACGTGTTATCTTAAAACATATAAACCAATTTTGAAATGTGTTATTATAAAACTTATAAATCAATATTAAAACGTATTATCTTAAAACTAATAAACCAATTTTAAAACGAGTCATCTTAAAACTTATGAACGAATTTTAAAACGTGTTACCTTAAAACTCATAAACCAATTTTAAAACATATTATTTGAAAACTCATGAACAAATTTTAAAACATGTCATTTTAAAACGTGTTATCTGAAAACTTATAAACCAATTTTAAAACGTGTTATCTTAAAACTTATGAACCAATTTTAAAATGTGTTATCTTAAAATTTATAAACCAATTTTAAAACGTCCTATCTTACAACTTATAAACTAATCTTAAAACGTGTTAACTTAAAACTTTAAAACGTGTCATCTTGAAATATATACACCAATTTTAAAAAGTGCTATCTTAAAATTTATATACTAATTTTAAAGCGTGTTATGTTAAAACTTATAAACCAATTTTGAATAGGTTTTATTTCAAAATGGTCCTTATATCATGAAAAAAGAAACGAAAAGAAAACAGAATATTAAATAAACATTACGTGTCACCACTTACTCTTTAATTTGGTTCATGAGTTGGTTCAATTTAATTATCTAATATAGACAAAGTTATTAACTGATAAGATTTACTTTTAAACCAACGTGATTTTTTTTACTGATTCCAGCCTTAGTTGTTGGTAATACATTTGAATGCAACCTTTAAACATGAAAAGATTTTTTGCCATTGATCTAGTCCTTTTGGGTGAGATGTGACAGAGGTCAATTTTTTAGGGGAACGCCCACTCCCTTCCATAGACGAATGCACGATTGAGAGGAAATGCAAAAAAATATTTTGGTCTTCATCTTAGGAGGTGCCTGGAGCATGAAGCAATGAAGCTGACTCTTGTCCTTTTGGATAAAAGAACAAGTGCTGACCTGGGGGTGGGGATGACCCTCTCAAGCCAAGCTCTTTAATGTAATGGCAGGAAATGAAGCTCTTGCATTTTTTTTGCCTCATATTTATCTGAAGAGGGTAGGAGAATAGACTGGTTGAAATATCATGGCTAATCAAAAAGAATTGGTAAAAAAAAAACACTAAGTGATAACATTTCTCCAAAAATCATCATCATCATCATCGTAGGAAAGTTCTCGGGGTGTAGTGGCTAACGTGCTGGGCTGCGACATTGTAGTAAACGAGTTCAAATTTCAGTTGTGTTATTACGTTCACTTTCGGACTAATACCCTTAGTAATGGTACGGATATCATCATCATCATCATCATCATCTGTTACGATTTTTGTGGCCATTTTTTAGGCTGCAGATGAGAGTACTTTACGGTAGAGATCCCTTGTGTTCCTTAGTTTTTGGCAGTATCCTTGTGTTCCATAGTGAAGAGTCCTTTGGTTGTTCCATAGTGTTAGGCAGAATCATTGGTTGTTCCTTAGTGAAGAATTCTTGGTTGTTCCTTAGTGTTAAACAAAATCTTTGGTTGTTGATCCGTTCGTCCGTGTCAAATACGAGCAACTGAACGCCTTTGAAAATCGGCCATTAAATAGTTAACCAGCCACGTATTCAAGCGTGTTTATTGGCTGATTGAATCCACGCTGCCACGCTGCCACACAGAGTCTATGAGTTTAAGTGGTGGGCTACAGCACACTTTATATTACTTAAATATTCCACCATCATCTTCCTCCTCCTCCTCCTCATCATCATCATCATCATCAGCAGCAGCAGCAGCAGCATCAAGGAATGCTGACCGCACGGATTACTTTGACTCTCTTACCATGGCTCTTGGTAAATACTTTAGACGGCATCCAGTGCCGATAAGTATAAGTCTTTGCATATCGGCTAACACTGGTGTGTCCACGCATAGGAGTCCATAGTAAAACTCCCCTTTTCCTTATATATATATATATATATATATATATATATATATATATATAGAGAGAGAGAGAGAGAGAGAGAGAGAGAG
>CM042174.1:10666469-10668969 GCA_023376005.1 Doryteuthis pealeii
TTAATATATTGATTATTATCTACATATTACTATTCGTGTACCTTAATCTTTATAAAGAAAGAAAGGGGTGAAGCAGGATATGATACACAGAAAAAAATGTAATAAGAAAGAAAGAGAAAGAAAGAATAGAGAGTAGGGAAGAGATAGAGAAAGGTGACGATAACGCTAATCTGTTTTAATGTAACATAATGAAAAGAAGAAAGAAAAGAAAAGAGTGAAAGTTAAATAAAAATTATTATACTTTTTACATATTGAAGTTTTTTGCAATAGTTCTTAATTAAACGCGGAGGTGTACTAGTTAGAGTCGTAGGAAACAGACTCGTCAAACCGAGTTCAATTGCTGGACGAAGCCACAACAAAAAATTATACTTGGTCTTAAATTAAAAAAAAAAAGTTTTGTATGATAGAGAGACGGTATGAGTGGACCGTTATAAGACGAAAGTGGTACAGATGAAACGTTCAATTTTATAACCGGAATTTTAAAAAAGAAATTTTTTAAAATCTTTTAAATTTTGAAAATGCATATTCTGTTTTGAAAATATATATATATATAAGGCATGTCAAAAACGTTTCGAGATTTTTTGACACATCTTGTATTCTGAAAAAAAAACACAACTTTCCATTCATTCTTCATTTCTATCTTGGAAAATACAGCTTAAATCTTGATACGTTTTTGACACCTTGTATGCACACACACACACACACACACACACACACACACACAGAGTTCACATAGCACTAATACCCTTGGGAAAGGTATGAATCCAACTATTCTCCCTCCAGCTATGAATAAACAGTAGGACAGACGGGGCATGGCCTGGATGATTTGACATGAAATTACCCATATTGTGATATATAGGGGAAAAAGCCAGGGGAGATAATCGTGTTGTCTTTGCCACACTTGGCCGACTGTTGTTGATTCTTGAAAGCATTTAGGCGAAAACATGTTTGTGAATTGAGAAGAGGAGTCTATGATTGCTAATGTTTTGTTTTTTTCTTGAATTTTTTTAAAGTTCTTTTTTTTTTAATTTAAGACCAAGTATAATTTTTTTTTAGATGAAAAGATTAAGAATGAATCATTTCTTTCTTTAGGTAAACAACATCTTCATTTCTTTCCACAAAATTGATCGTACTTTTTCTGTATAGATAACAAAACGGCACAGCCATATTTGATTTTACCAATTGATCTAGTGATAAAGTTTTATTCATTGATCTTTATTCATTTAATATCTGATTATTTGATATGTTTGTTACAACGTCTCTCTCTCTCTCTCTCTCTCTCTCTCTCTCTCTCTCTCTCTCTATATATATATATATATATATATATATATATATATATATATATATATATGAAAAATGAATGGAAGTGAATCCGACAGTGTGAAATAAATATTTTAGAAAAAACAAACACATGATGTTAAAATTCGCTGACAGAAATCTGTTTCGACCCTTTATTGAAGTGGTCTTCATCAAGAGCGAGTTGTGTATGATAGACAGACGGTATGAGTGGACCGTTATAAGACGAAAGTGGTACGGATGAAACGTTCAATTTTATAGCCGGAATTTTAAAAAAGGAAATTAAAAAAAAAAAAATTTAATTTTGAAAATGCATATTCTGTTTTGAAAAAAAAATATAAGGCATGTCAAAAACGTTTCGAGATTTTTGACACATCTTGCATTCTGAAAAAAAACACAACTTTCCATTCATTCTTCATTTCTATCTTGGTAAATACAGCTTAAATCTTGATAGGTTTTCGACACCTTGTATGCACACACACAGACAGACAGACACAGACACACACACACACACACACACACACACACACACATATATATATATATATATATATATATATATAGGTATGGCATTAAACTGTACCTAGTAGAGAAGATCCAATTCTGGAGCTCTGGGTATGGTGCAGTAGACCTACAACGCTATTACTCCCAGATCCACTCTGACCCGGAGTGGTAGTACCTGTTAGGATCCCTTCTACGCCTTAAATAGATTAAAAAATTAGTTTAAAAATGTTTTTAAATATGAGTTTAAAAAAAAATGAATAACAAACAAGAATAAAATAAAAACGTTCTTTCCTCTTTCGAATTTTCCTAATTTTCATCACTACCTCCATACCCTCTCCACAACTGTATCTCTCTATACCACTCTTCTTCACACACACACACACACACACTCTCTCTCTCTCTCCTCTCTCTCTCTCTCTCTCTCTCTCTCTCTCTCTCTTTTTTTTATCCTATTTTCTCAGTGTCCTATGATGTATGACGTTAAACTATATCTAGTAGTGAATATCCAATCTGAAGTTCTGGTTAATGTGGTGTACCACTTCATCGTCATTACTCCCATGTCCACTTTAACCCGCACTAGTAGTACTCGTTAGGATCGCATTTATGTGTTAAATATATAAACAAATTATTTTTTTAAATGTGTTAAAAAAATGAATAACCAACAAGAATGAATAAAACAAAATGACTTTGGCATAAAATA
>CM042174.1:10673969-10738969 GCA_023376005.1 Doryteuthis pealeii
AAATCTTCATTATTTTTGCACCAAAACCAAGCTCTGGTGATATCTAATGTGTTTATATATTTACTTCGTCGTTATCATTGTATCCACCCTGACGCAACACCATGAAGCTAAGAGGTCTAAAAGAAAGCAGCGGCAACAAAGCAAAATCAACATCTTCAAGGACAGCCTCAAAATGCGACATCTGTGGTCGAGAATGTTTTTCAAACATCAGACTTCACAGTCACAGGAGGCGCTGTAACTTCGAGAGCACAAAAACTTTATTATAGTCTTCCGAGACTGAAATGCCAATACAATATATATTTACTTTGTCGTTATCATTGTATTTTCGTAGTCTCCTCCAGACATACATACACACACATAACTGCCCTTTATATATGGATAGATTACAATCTGGTGCGAATTAAATCAATATAAACACATCTGTTATCAGTGAGAGATCAGTAACCATGGTAATTTCTTTAAGTCTCAATATAATTAGATCTCCGCCCTGTCAGCTGCGATTATAGAATACACCGACTGCACCTCTGCAGAAGGCTAAAACCCACAATAGGATCATATCTTGGCTGTGGGTGGTGACCCGTGATGCTAAAGGACAGAATCCTGGTATCTGAGCAGTCCATAACATTCTATATGATTGTCTCGACCGTATTGCTCTCATGGCAACTCCCAGTCCGTTTTTACTTATATGAGCTAGAAGTTTTTACTTATATGAGCTTTAGTGTCCTGGGTATGACGCTAAACTGCAGTTAATGGGGAAGTTCAATTCTGGAACTCTGGGGAGTGTGGAGTACGACTTTATTGCCATTACTTCCAGGTCCACTCTGACCAGGAGTGGTTGTGCCTGTTAATGTCTCATGTAAGGGTTGAATAGATAAAAAATGAGTTTAAAAATGTGTTAAAAAAATAAGTTTAAAAAATTAATATAAAAAACGAATGAATAAAAAAAACCCTGGTCGGCATTTCTATTTTATACTTGGTTACACACACACACACACACACACACACACACATATTATATATATATATATATATATATATATATATATATATATATATATTCATTCGATTTTGAGTGCAATGACCTTTTGCGATCATTGTTAATAATCACCTATTACCGGGGCTGGTTTAACTCAGTCGGTCGGGCATACGCTTTGGAATTGCAAGGTTCCGGTTTCGATACTGATCCTCATCAACTTAGTATATTGGTAGTACAGCTTGGATAATTTGATTTGTGGGATTAAGTACGTGTGGCGTTTTACCCCAGAAAAAAACAATCTCCCTGGTCTAGTGGTAGTGAAAAGGGGATAGACTCCCTCGCTGTCCTGCTTATACCGCTTATAGGTAACTCAACTTTACTACATATGACTGGTGCACCCTAAGTTGTATCTTCAAGCCAACGAAAGAGTGTTAAATTTGTATGGGTCATCCTATCACCTTCAAGCAAGAACGCTTGTCCAGTGGAATTGAATCCTTGTTAAAGAGTCCTTCGATAATGAATCCTTTGGTTCCGCTGGTAAAGATTCCTCAGTTCCTGTTAAAGAGTCTTTAGTTCCTTCGTCAATACTTTCAAGTGGACTGTGGCAAATATCCGTGTTTAAGTAATGTATCAGCCACGCAGTATGGCTTGTTGATTGGCTGGCGGAGTAAATCACGTGAACTTGGCTAGTCTCTCTCTCTTTTTCTCTCTCTCTCTCTCTCTCTCTCTCTCTCTCTTATATATATATATATATATATATTTATATATATTATATATATATATATAATATAAGTGTATTTTGGCAGATTTTCTCTTTTAAACTTGTTAGGTTGAACTCGAGTGACGATTCCTGTCGTACGAGTCTCTGTTCACTCCTTTCAAGGTGTATGGCCATCTTTTTGGTGTCAGGGTGGAACTGGTGTAGCAATCCAACAAAGGTGTCTTTACGAGCGCTTTCGGCATGTCGATCTGCCATCTTCAGGTTCGAAACTGATGGTATGTTTCATGGTGTCTCGTTTTTAATGAAAACGAGCAGTAGCGTAGGAATTGGTAGTGGGAGGTAGTACCAATTGTCACTCGAGTTCAACCAAACACAGTAAGTGGGGAATTAAAGCGCATCTCATATCCCAAACTGCATCCTCTACTCCAGACCAAATACTGCCGATCATTTTTAGCAGCACTAATGTCAGATTGATTATTAAATAGTCTAGAATGCTTGTGTGCAATTGACTTTTAAATTCAACAAGGAACATCGGTTTCGGCATAAATTGGCGCCATCTTGTTGGCAATTACATAAGGCCGGGGAATGGATCGTTTGATTGAGGCATTTTCCAAATTCTGTGTTCCCATGTGAATGATTCGGTGCCAATTAAGTCTACCCCTGTGTTGTAACTCGTGTATTCGAACTAACAGAGAAAGTAGAAAAAGAAAAACGCAACGAGTATTTTAGTTAAAGAAAAGTTTTGCTAGACAAGATACAATTGAAACGAGGAATTAGTAACTTACGAGTTGCATTCAAAAGTCCGTGAAGTCTTTCTCATTCTTTCGTCTGTGGATTCAATATTTTTTAGAAAACAGCCGATTCCATTGTCCTCTTTTAGGTACGATATGACACCATGGAAATAAGTTCCTAATCTTCCACATCAATTATATATACTAGCAAATATATGCACCCTCCGGGTGCAAGTATTTTAGTTAAATTTTATAATAAAATATCATATTAAATTAGAAAGGCTAATGAAACTGAATAAGAATGTAGATAAAAAGATTTTGAACAGAGGGGGTATGATTAAAAAATAGAACAACTTTGAAACTAACTCTTCCATCATTTTCCCTTACTCCCGTCTTTCATTGGTAAATTTTCCTAATTAAACTGTTTAGTTAAAATAGGAAGTAAAGAATAATATTACAGTTATTTCTTCTTGTTGAGGGATTTCTTTTAAGATTTATTGAAGAGATTTTTGCTCATATTCAATAAGATAAAACCAAACAATTAGAAATCAATAATACTAAGCATATATTATTAAAATCAATTTTTTAAGATCAATATGCAAATTAGCCTTCCCGTTCACACTGTAAACCTCTATTTTGTTGTATATATAGATACAATTGCATGTTATTAGTATGTAGATATGGTCAACATTATTAATAATGTAAAACAATTTTATTAATAACTGAGGTTTAAATATAAATAAAATCATGGAGAATAAATAACAAAGGGAATTGTGACTTGAGTAGGGATATAGTTTCGGTTACAGACAGACAAACACACAATCTCCATTATAATAAGATGTATACTCGTATACGTATGTGCAGATTCACTTCTTATTACCTGTTCTACCAGTACTGTTTCTTAATATCACACACAAGCACACACACACACATATACGTTTGGTTGAACGCGATATTTCCTGTCTGATGAGTTTCTTTTCGATCTTTTCCAATTGCTTGGCCAGCTTTTTATGCCTGGGTGGAATTGGTGAATGAATCCGCCGAAAATTCTGCGTGCTGTGTTCTCGATTTCGATCTCTGTCGGAGTAGGTATAAACCGCTTATGAGACTTAATAAAGTTGAAACAGCTGTACGGTGTTCCACGTCGCGCGTTATTCGCCGAGTTTGCTTGTCATGATTATTTTCAATAATTATCGAATTTTATACGATATACGCATTGTAATTGCCTTCAATATATATTAAAATTGTTGTTGAGTTTTCTGATTGAAATGAAATAAAAATATAACGCGATGAGGGTTTGTTAAGTTTTTCTTCTTTCAAAGTTATATATTGCTCAGTGTATAATTTAATTTATTGATTATTATAGATTGAGCTCTTTTTAGGGATTTATAAAAATCCTTGTATGAGTATATATGTTTGCATCTACAAGAGCATACAGTATGATTGTACAGTGAGATTTAGAAGATCCCAAATAGAATCATCCCGTACTTACCAATCATTTGGATTACCTTACACACACACACACACACACACACACACACATACACACACATTATATATATATATTTAATATATATATATAATATAGATAGATAGATAGAGAGAGAGAGAGAGAGAGAGAGAGAGAGAGAGAGAGAGAGAGAGTATATTTTGACCACACTTCAATATATATATATATATATATATATTGAAGTGTGGATTTCACCAATGATTTTATATAAATTTAATGAAAATGGCGTGTTCTATCTCTATTGATAATGGAGATTGTCTTTATTTCTGTCTGTAACAAAAACTACGTCATAGCTCTACGTCACAGCTTACGTCACAATATTCTTATGCTATATACACCCAAAATTTGAGTAAGCAATTTTTAAAATTGTTTTTTACTCTCATCCTTTGTTTTTATGTTGTTTTTTTTACAGTAACAAGAAGTTAACTAAAAAGTTTACAAATAAATAAATACCTACGATTTTGTGTAAAATTGACGTGGAAAATATTCAAAATAATTGTTTGATTATTACATGCACGCTACATTTTATTTGAGAGGGACATGGCTCAGTTTTCATTTCAAATTGTTTTTTTTTGTTTTTTACTCCTTTAATAAATATGAGGATTTTGCTTACTTATGATACAAACTCGCTGACATTGAATTTTTAACTCCCACCCTCTCAGGCAATGTATTTCAAAAATGTATTTTTACATCGACCGGAGGTTTTTTTTAAAAATTTGCTAGTATATCTAATTTAGCTAATGTTAATAAATGAAATATAGTGAAAAAATATATTGAAGTTACAATTAAAGGCCGTTGGAAATGAAGCATGAGAAAAAAATGATTTCTTATACAACGAGAAATCCTATCCCTTTCAAGTGGTGATGAAAATGAAATTGACGTATTCAAAAGGATGTAAGTCCGAATTGTTGTTAATGTTCGTTCGTATCTGTTTGGTGACAACAGGTCTATTAATATATATCCGAGATATATCCATTTTACTTATGAATGAAATGATTAGATCTCATTGTTACGATTTTTGTGTCCATCCTTAGGCTTCAAGCGTAATCGGGGCACAATGACTTGTTCCTTTCTAGACTTGGACAGTGCGTCCAAGTCTAGAAAGGAACAAGTCATTGTGCCCCGATTACGCATTCGTCATACAAGACTAGCGCACACCTATATACTCAAACAAGAACAACAACCACAATGTGGAACATATCAAACACTTATTCATGGAATGCAGGTTTTTTGTTCACACCAGAAACCGTTATTTTAAAGAAAATAATATGAAAGTTCTGTTTGAAAATGCCAACATGGAGGATATTATCTCTTTTTTTAGGGAAATGAAATTATACCATAGAATATAGACACGAAACAAATCAATACCATACAACATAATCCCCAATAATGCTAATACATTGTTAAAACCAATTACTAAAACGTATAAATATAAATACACAATATGTATTACTTCCTAGCCGTTAGTTATGACATAACACCAGACGGGTTGATATGCCGTTAAAATCAATAAACAAACAACAAACAAGCGTTTGTGTTAAGCAGAGCGCGATCCCTTGTGAAGAATCCGTTGGTTGTTTCTTGGTGCTCCTCGGTGTTGCAGGTCCGTTCAATGTCAAATAGTGCAAATGAACCGGCTGTCAATATCAGTGATTAAATAGTTAACTAACCACGTATTCGGGCTATTGATTGGCTGGGGTTTAAACCACGTGACCTCGCTTAGTCTATAAATTTAAGTGGTGGATTGCAGCACAGCTTATATATACAAAAATATTCTAACACTCAGATACATATTTTTTTAGTTATTAGAATTATCTCAATGGCATCTCAACCCTTGTTGGGTTATTTTTTTAGCGAAGTTAGTTTTTTAAGCAATTATATGATTTCAAGTAACTAATACTATCTAATAATAATAATAATAATCATTTGTTTGATTACAGTTATATAGACCCAAGTATTCTTATTCAATACAAATAATTTGCACACAGTTATTTGGTTTCAAGTATCCCTATCTAATACTAATAATTTGCACACAGTTATATAGTATCAAGTATTTCTATCAAATACAAATAATTTGCACACAGTTATATGGTAACATGTATTCCTATTCAATAGAAATAATTTGCACACAGTTATATGGTTTCAAGTATTCCTATTCAATACAAATAATTTGCACACAGTTATATGATTTTAAAGTATTCCAATTCAATACAAATAATTTGCACACAATTATATGGTTTCAAGTATTCCTATTCAATACAAATAATTTTAAAGCAGATCTTTTTTACTCATAGAGGGGACACAGGTGTTACCACTCCGAGTCAGAGTAAACCTGGAAGTAATGGCAACAAAGTGGTTATTTAAAACCATATAATTGATTGCAAAAAAACTTCGGCATAACATAACCCGAAAAGGGTTGACATGCCATAAAAACAACGAATAAATAAAAAGCACATTTGAATCTTGTAACATTCACACTGTCATTATTCATAATTTTTTATCGACGGATTTCAAAGAGATCTTGTCAAATAAATTTTGTTTGGTCTTTACGATATTGTTTTTATGCCGACCAACGCAGGCTACTTCTACTTATACACACAGACACACAGACATGTAAATATATAAATGTGCATGACACACACACACACACACACACATATATATATATATGTATATTTTCTTTTCACTGTACATCAACAAACGCGTATACAACAACATATGTATATATATATATAATATATATATATATATATATATATACATATATATATATATATGTATATATACATATATATATATATATATATATATATATATATATATATGTATGTATGTATGTGTGTGTGTGTGTCTGTGTCTGTGTTTGTATATGTGTATAAATGCATATATAATATATATATATATATATATATATATATATATATATATATGCGTGTGTGTGTATGTATGTGTGTGTGTGTGTATAAATGACTATATATATATATATATATATATATATATACGCCTATACACCAACATATCTAAGGATATATATATATATATATATATATATGTGTGTTGTGTGTGTGTGTGTGTATGTGTGTGTGTGTGTGTTGATGTGTGTGTGTGTATTTCCTTTCGCTGTACATAAACAAATGCGCATACAACAACATATGTACTGATACACACACACACACACAAGGACATACACACA
The DNA here is from genome assembly GCA_023376005.1 of Doryteuthis pealeii. Taxonomy (NCBI): domain Eukaryota; kingdom Metazoa; phylum Mollusca; class Cephalopoda; order Myopsida; family Loliginidae; genus Doryteuthis; species Doryteuthis pealeii. Next base: position 10,681,101 of record CM042174.1, read on the forward strand.
CATATATAATATATATATATTCATATATATGTATATATATATATGCCTATACACCAACATATGTAAGGATATATATATATATATATATATAATATATATATATATATATATATATGAATGTATATTTTCCTTTCAGTTGTCCACCTACACAGGCCTATACATCAACATATGTAGGCAGATAGCCATTTACAATAAGAAAATTGTTTATAGCGCAGATCAAAGCCACTTTAAGCACAAAGAAATGTATCGAGTCCGGAAGTTGGCATAGCATCATCAATGGTAAAGTTGGCCAAACGTTATGTTGATTGTTCCCGTCAAGAATTTCTCTCTCGCAAATAAAAATGGCGACCATTTAAATGCTGCGATCGAAATCTATGAGTGACAGCATTATTGGCGGGATTATTAATCTGATCACTTACGATTTTATACGCAATCCTTTCATCTTTATTTTGATCTGCATGCAAAGGTACAATAAATATGCGTATACATACGCACACCTACACACCGTATACACACACACACACACAACACACACCACACACATATATATATATATATATATATATATAATGTGTGTTATAAAAGTATCGAGATTTAAAGCTGTATTCACCAAGATAGAAATGAAGAATGAATGGAACATTAATGATTTAACGGAATACCAGGTGTGTCATAAAAGTTCCAACTTTGAAGCTGCATTTACCAAGATAAAAATGAACAATGAATGGATCGTTATTTTTTTTTTCAGAATACAAGGTGTGTCATAAAAGTGCCAAGTTTGAAACTGTATTTATCAAGATAGAAATGAACAATGAATGGGACTTTATTTTTTTTCAGAATACAAGGTGTGTCATAAAAGTGCCTAGTTTGAAGCTGTATTTACCAAGATAAAAATGAACAATGAATGGAACGTTATTTTTTTTCAGAATACAAGGTGTGTCATAAAAGTGCCAAGTTTGAAGCTGTATTTATCAAGATAGAAATGAACATTGAATGGGATGTTAAGTTTTTCAGAATACAAGGTGTGTCAAAAAGTACAAAAAATCCCGATACTTTTTTGACACAGCTTGTATATGTAATCAATATATCCTTGCATACGTGTATGTATGGGCCTACGTGAGCTTATGGTTATGACCCATTACATACGCACGTGCACGCGCACGCACATACACACAATGTCCTGGGTATGACGTTAAACTCTATCTGATGGTGAGGTTCCAGTTTTGGAGGTTTAGGGAATGTAGAGTACCCCTTTATCACCATTGCTCCCTGGTCAACTCTGATCCGGAGTGGTATTACCTGTTAGGGTCCCATCTATGGGTTAAATAGAAAAACATGACTTTATAAACAAAATTGAGTATCCATTAAGAATTACTTTATTTAAAAACTGCATCGGCATTAAATGATCCACTGAGGTTGATATGCCGTAAAACAAACCAAACCAAACACACACACACACACACACACACACACACATATATATATACATATATTATATATATATATATATATATATATATATATATATATGCATAAAAGAATAAATAGATATATATTATGATAAAATGAGTGATGTTTATTTCGCCAACGCTGCAGTGTTTCAATCTGTTTTAGTAGATCTTCTTCAGGGCTTTTGTTTATTTGATGAAAATAAATTTATCACAGAGAGTAGGGAGATTGTGATGATGAAGATGAAGATCTTCTAAAACACTGAACACTGCAGTGTTGGCGAAATAAACATCACTCATTTTATGAACCTGTGTTTTTTTCAAATTTTTCAATATATATATATATATATATATATATATATATATATATATCTTATTATAATGGAGATTGTGCGTTTTCCTGTCAGTAACCGAAACTATATTACTTCTCATATCACTATTCCCTGAGTTATTGACATCACATTTTCCATGATTGTATTTTTATTTAAACCTCAATTATTAATAAAATTGTTATACATTATTAATACTGTTAACCATGTCTACATACTGACAACATGCAATTATATTTATATATACAACAAAATAGTGGTTTACAGTGTGAACGGGAAAGCTAATTTGCATATTGATATTAAATATGTGATTTTATTAAATATGTGCTTAGTATTATTGATTTCTAACGGTTTGGTTTTATTTTAATGAATATAATCAAAAATCTCTTCAATGAATCTTAAATGAAATCTATTAACATGAAAAAATAACTGTCATTTTATTATTTACTTCCTCTTTAACTAAATACTTAAATTAGAAAAAATAACAATGAACTTGTTCTATTTTTTATTACTCCCTCTATTTCAAATCTTTTTATCGGTATTCTTATTTAGTTTCATTAGCCTTTTTAATTAATATAATATTTTATTACATTAAACTTAAATACTTGCACCCGGAGGGTGCATATATTTGCTAGTATATATATATATATATATATATATATATATATATATATATATAATATAATCAATAATATATTATATTATGGATATTATTATCTCGTTACTATTAGTTTCATGCTCATGCAATCCAGAGAAGAGAGTCAAATAGTTGATATTTTAAAAACCAGTAGTTTTTTTAGCATTTATATAAACGTGAAGCATGTTCACGCTAAAGTTGTATTTAAAAAAAAAAAGATGAAACAAACTTGCTTTGGTCTTAATGCCCGCGGTCTCAAGATGATTTATAATATATATATATATATATATATATATATATTAATATATATATATATTATATATATCTATATATATATTATAATGTTTTATTTCTGTAACCGAAACTATATTATCTATTCAAGTCACAATTCCCTTGTTATTTACGTCACATTCTCCATGATTTTATTTTTTATTTAAATATCAATTATTAATAAAATTGTTACATCATTAAGGCTGTTGACCATATCTACGTACTAATAACATGCAATTGTATATATATTATACAAAATAGCGATTTACAGTGAATGGGAAGGATAATTTGCATATTGAACTTTAAATTTGATTTAATAAATATATATGCTAAGTATTATTGATTTCTAATTTTTTGGTTTTATCTTATTGAATATGAGCAAAAATCTCGGGGATAAATCTTAAAAGAAATAAATTAACAAGAAAAAATAACTGTAATTATTATTCTTTACTTCCTATTTAACTAAATAGTTAAATTAGTAAAATTTACCAATGAAAGACGGTAGTAAGTGCAAATGATGGAAGAGTTAGTTTCAAAGTTGTTCTATTTTTCAATCATACCCCCTCTGTTCCAAATATTTATCTGAATTCTTATTTAGTTTCATTGGCCTTTCTAATTTAACATTTTATTATATTAAAACTTAAATACTTGCACCCGGAGGGTGTGAATATATTTGCTAGTATATATATATAATATATAAATATATATATATATATTATATATTATACTATATAGAGCAAAAGTCAGTATTTTTCTTTTGAATTGTTTTTATTGATTTTTCTATTTGTTGCCGTTGGAAGTGTCTCCCTTGACCTTGAAAAACGACTGACCGAACTCAGAGGGGATATCGCATCCATCCACACCACAGTATTGTTAAAATCAGCTAGGCTACTTTGGAGAGTCACGGAGACTGAGGAGACCTGCACCTGATTTCAATAAAAAAAAAATCAACACCAATTTTTCCGACCCATTTTAATAATTTTGCTATCAACCAACTCCCTCTCTTCAAATTCAACTTTAAGATGAATACATTTATTAACACGTGCCAATAGAATTTAAAAGAAATCTTTTTTTTGATTTTAAAAATCTTTTGAGACTCTGTCGAAATAAATTATTACGAAATGACGGTTTGTTAAGTTATTCTTCCTTTGAAAGTATATTATATATATATATGTGTGTTGTGTTATAATATATTAATAATTTGAAGGCATTACAATGCGTATAGAAAATAAAAACAAAAGATGTTGTTTTTTTGTCTTATCGATTTCAAAGAAACTTTATCTTCAGAGGCGAAAATCAGAAATGAACATGCTTAATTGTTTTTTTTTGCGTGGTGATACTTTTTTCTCCTTTCTCTCCCTTCCCCCTTCTTATGTTATGATTGAAATATATAATATTATAAAATATATATATATATATATATATATATATATATATATATGAATATATATATAATATTAGATTTTAATAGAAATAGAACTTTTGGGGAAACAACTAGCTACTGTATTGAACTGTAAGATGAATAATACATTTATCAGGTTACACGTCTCATGCCGCTAGGGACTCACTTGTTCTCAGCAACCAAGAATTTCAGTGTCACATTGTTTTGGCATATACGTAGATATGTCTTACATATACTTCCCTTCCTAAATGACTAACGAGAGAATTTCTATACACCTTTTTAATATGAATAAAACAATATTGTTAATTTATCTGCCTTTGAAATTGTTAACGTTTTCTTTGAATCAGTTTTGGAGACAAGCAGTTTTCTTGACTCGACTGTTTGTCTCAATTCCTTCTTCACAAATTTCTTCTACACTATTCACTTAGAACACTTCTTTTTTAAGCCAAATTTTTACAAAATAATAATCTACAGCACCTCATGGATACTAAGACAACAACCGATAAATTTCTCTGATTTAAAACTTTTAGAATTGAGGCGTGCTTTAATAATATTCTATATACATTAACTCTGGCAGGTGACAATCGTGAAAGTAAGTCAATATCAGGTTGAATAAGTTTAAACAAATAACATTTAACGTTAGTGGAAATGAGAACAGATACCCCGTGAGAATAAAGAATTGAGTTCAAAGAGTGACAAGTTTCCCGAACAACGTAGTGAATATAGGCGTTGAATATAGTTCTAAGTGACATAGGTTCAACCCTGGTCAAGAGTAACATAGCATAATAATTAACAGCTTAATACTTATACCCAGTCATGGTTACGAATGATAGTATACAGTATATCCCCGTGGATTGAATAAAGGGTTGGGTTCAAAGTTCCGTGAAGGCTCCCGATTACGACAAGAAGGTTCTCGAGTTCGACAAGAAATACCTGTAGAAGGCCGGAGAGCGCATCAGCCGAAACGTTGAACAGATAACAACAAAGATGAGGACAATAGCCCGACTAATACAAATCATAAGACGATGGTGATTACTTTTTTCCGCCTCGACCTGTCGCTGAGGCTTAGAATACACTGACTGTATCCCAAACTGGTTAGTAATACACCAACCCAAATTGTGGTGCCCGGGGTAAATATTTACCCAACCTCTACGCTATGTGAAGGATGTAATACAAGGTCGCAAGTATGAGGCACCTAGCGAGAATCGAACTCACAATTCAGTAGTAATGGATTCGCTTGACTAGCTTGCTAACCATTACACCACGATAGGATGCCCTTATATACATAAGCCGTTCGGTACGGGTGGGATATGACACAAGGTTACAAGCATGGAATATCCAGCAAGGTTCGAACTCTCTATTCAGTAGTAAGAGAGGAAACTAATTTTTCAAATTCTCATCAAATTTTTAAAAATTCATAAATAGCATACACAAAATATTCCTACTTTTTCTTATCACGTTTCATCTTTTCATTTATATGGAAACATGACAAGGAAAAAAAGAACATTCTGTGTTCATGAAACAAAACTTGACACTTCTACCACAAAGAACAAACCCAAAGTATGAATAAAACAGAAACCAAGCAGTGGACTCCACAGAAAAAAAATTGACAAAATTACAAAATACGAGTCACAACTAATAGATTTGGTTTACATATACCCCCCACCCAAATAAAAATTCTCCGGGGGGTCAAAAAAGAGAAAGTGTCAAATTTCAAAAGAGGATACCCTAAGCTTTCAAAAATACCAAATTTAGCTAGGTAACAATTTTTCCCGGTTACCTTCTATCTACCAGACTAGATTGGTTTGCATATCCCCCCGCCAATAAAAATTTCCCCAGGGTTCAAAAAGAGACTTTCAAATTTCAAAATTTAAAATTTCAAAAGAGGATGCCCTAAGCTTTCAAAAACCAAATTAGCTTGGTAATAATTCTTTTCCCGTTCCACCTTCTTAAACTACCAAACTATAAGTGTTGTAAGCTTACTTTACTCGTAGAGAGTAAATGAGTTGGTCCAAGATTATTTGTACACTGCTGTTTTGGAACATCGTGTATGATTACTGAGACTTGCGAAGATTACGGAACCATTACGCGAACCTCGATGTTTTAGCACTCTGTTGCGAGTTACTCTATGTCTGGCGCAAACTCTAGTTGGATGTACAAGTATACCGAATATTGTCTGATCTAGTATACAACACTAAGGTTCTTGTAAACATGCCTAAAGGAGTATCCTATCGCAACCAACTTCGAAATAGAACTGGATTCTTTAATCGGTAACCACGAAGATTTTCTATAGAAAAAAATGAGGAAAAAATCGAGCAGTTCTTTCTGAACTTCATGAAAGACATCGTAAAATTCTGCGAACAAAACATTTCCGAAACAAATTCAGAGGTCAAAGTCCAGGAAGAGACAATAAAAAAAATAATAAAAACGAATACAATGAAATCACAACAACAAGCAATCACAACCCCCTCCCCCGAAAAAACAAGCAAATATTCGTATAACAACTTCAAAACATAGAAAACTAAGGTGGAAGCCTACCACAAAAACAAATCAACAAAACCGAAAACAATGCCAAAAAAAGGCAAATTAACATAAACAACCACACCTTAAAAGTTTGATAAAGGAAGCAAGAATACCACGAGAAAAAATAGCTCAAAATGAACCACACTCATACACACATACACATACACATAGATAGATAGATAGATAGATAGATAGATAGATAGATATAAACAGACTGAGATAGATAGATACATAGATAGATAGATAATAGATAGAAAAAGACTGAGATAAAGACAGATAAAAAGAGACTGAGATATTAGATAGATAGATAGATAGATAGATAGATATAAACAGACTGACATAGATCGATAGAAATAGGCTGAGATAGAGATCACTAGAAAGAGACTGAGATAGATAGATAGATAGATAGATAGATAGATAGAAACTAATGGAAGTATATAGATTAAAAGATATAAACTTATATATATAGATATCAATAGATATAAATAGATATAAACTGAGATAAATAGATTGAGATGGATAGATAGATATAAACAGATTATATATATATATATATATATATATATATATAATATATATAATATATATAAGAAAGAAACTGGATCTATCTGAAATAGATAGATAGGTAGAAACTAATGGAAGTAGATAGATTGAAAGATATAAACTGATATATAGATATAGATATGAATAGATATAAACTGAGATAAATAGATAGATTGATAGATATAAACAGACTGAGATAGATAGATAGATAAATATATAGATAAACACCTGACCAAAACACGTGTAAGTAAAATTGATTAAAATATCCTATTTTATCCATTCTATATTTTCTTTCCTTTATTTATTTTTTCAACATAGATAGATAGATAGATATGAACATACATAGATAGATAGATAGATAGATAGATATGATAAACAGACAGACAGACACACACACACACACACACACAAATAATATTATATATATAATATAGATAGATAGAAGAGAGAGAGAGAGAGAGAGAGAGAGAGAGAGAGAAGAGAGAGAGAGAGCGTTACTGTTACACCGAACCAGTTATTAGCGGAATTATATTTGATCTGAATTTTTTCTATGTTTGATCAATGTAATTATTACTCCCCATCCCCACCCCGAATTAAGTGCTGAATCTGCGAATGAGATTATGTAAAAAAAAAAAATAACATTTTATAGAAAATAAATGCTTTTATCCTCCTAAGGTTGATGTATCTACAAAACGAGTATATATATATAATATATATATCTTTATTGAAAGAGGTGTCCATGGAGATTTTTTTTTTTCTCGCTAAACGGAAATCATCGTCGACCGTGAAATCTTCCGAACCGCTAAAGACTAAAGAGATATCACTTTGTTGTTAGACATATCAGAAATGAAAAAAACTCTTTGATGTGAAGGGCAGGGCAAGCGCAGACTCTGCTAACCTCTGGCACAGCAAGATGTTCAACACAACAAAAGCAACACGAGAAAGAGTGACAAATATCTTAACGACATTCCACTTTGATCGTCCATTACTTTCAATGGCGGGAAAAATCGATTGAACAACATCAACGGCGGGAAACACAAACATAACTGTCACTTCATGTCGTTGTCAGGAAAAGATCTTTAATAAGTAGAACGAAAAGAGAACTTCTGTCTGTCATTTTTCTACTCTGGTTGACTTTTATTTTTAGCTCAATCTTGTCTTATTTGTTGGCATCCTTCCGTCTACTAAAGACGATGGCGTAGTGTCCACTTTTGTTATTATCTGCAACTGCGTGAGTGGCTGAACAGATCAATTTTTGAATGGCAATCTCTAGTGCAGTGGTTGCAAACAAAGAGTTGCTATTTTCTATCCTTCCTTTTGGCTCTCTTTTCTGCAGCGGCTTTTTTCATCTCCTTCCCGTTGCTTGTTTGACGAGGAGACGCCAGGTCGCACGGTCTTCGGCACAAGCCTCCCATGTGTTGGTCTAATTACTGTTTAGGAATTTAATAAAATTTGTAATTGTTGAGTTTTACCAACTAAAATATCTCCTTCGGCATATGAGGCTACTCCCTATAAGTCGCGGTTCCAGAACTACGTATCATTCTGTTTCGTGAAGTTAACCAATGTGTAAGCACATCCTTTTTAGTACCTCCGTTAATATACCTCATTTTACCAACACTATGTAGCGAAATTGAAAAGCAGAACTCATACTGCTGCCTTTGATGAACCAACTACGGTTCGTCGTTCAAAGATGCAGCGAGTGGCGTGCTGTGTGTGTGGACAGGACAGCGGACGCTGACGTAAATTTAGCAACCGTCCATGGCTGCATAAAATACCGGTATGTGAGCTGATCAAACGGGAGAGATGGGGTGTGACGAGCGAAGTGTTTTGCGTGCGGAGTGCCGGAAGTGGAAAGAAAAATGGAGGCGTTAGCGTCCTTGGGGGTGCAATTTGTGGGTCACGAGTCTCGTCGCTTGCGAGACGAGATTTGCAACATATGCAAATTTCGGCCAGCCAGAATTGGTATAAAAGTCGGACAGAGCGGGGCAGTATATTGTCGCGGAGACTGAACAAGACCGGACCAGTTGGGAGTAACTAAATTGATAGAATTGGTCAGAACACACTATGAGTCAACTAACCCACACCACTGCAAGTACATAGACCTTCCTATTCAATAGGTTATTTGTTGTATCGTTGAGGTGGTAAAAGATACACAGAGAAATAGTGTGCTTGATATATATTTTATTCAGCACTTGTATCTGGTGCTAACAGATACTTATAACATAAAACAAGAAGTAGTACAATTCACAAGACAAGCGTACAAGAATGAGGAGGGTCAAATGTCTGTAGTCAAACGCAGTGATTTCGTCCGAATATATATTTTCCCGGCTTTATCATTGCTACGTCGACTCTTATAAGGCTGTGAGCCAGTCCATCTTGTAGGGGTGTTAACTCCTCTACAACATTATTTAACATTAAATTTTCTCAAACGGACTAATATGTGTGTTGGTATGATTAATACTGATGCCAAAAACTAGGTCTCTTTCGTTCACCATTGTTTGAGGAAAGCGAATTTGTAAAATTACGAAAGGAATCGAAATATTCCGACTTGCACTCTAATTTGGTTTTCTAATAACATAAAAGTAGGTATATACCCAACTCGTTCACCACAGAGAAGAAGCGTCGACATTATTAAGTTTTAACCAACTAAAATAGTTCCTTCAACATATGAGCCTATTTAACAATTAATGACAGGAGGGATGGAAGAGTAAGTTATTTAGTTTCATTAACCTTTCTAATTTGATATATCTTATTATTTTAAAACTTAGATACTTACACCTGGAGGGTGCATATATTTGCTAGTTTTTATAAGCAGTTTTTAACAAAACACAGAAATGAGCAATTGCAATACTATTCATACTCTCCACATTTTGGTCCGTGATTTTTGTTATTTCCTAAACTAAAGTTTTATTTGACGAGGAAGACTTCCCACCACATCAAAAGGGGTCCTTCATTGGTGCTTTGACCAATGACCAACTCTCTGGAATTAGTGTGTTGAATGCCACTAGTTGGCAAATCGAGATAACTTTTAACAGTCATCTTCAACAAGTTTGCACCACTGTTTTGTGTAATTGAAATGATTGATATAAGTTGATTACGGTGTACCATAATGCTATAAAAAAATAAATTTATAAATTTATTAGATTTATATATATATATTTATTTATATATTTAATATAAAGTGCTGATTATTTATTACTAATTGCTAATTAATTTTTAATTGCTAATTGGTTATTGTTTAGTAAATATATTTATTAGATTTATATATAATATAGATTTATAAAGAGGTGACTTTTAACAGTCATCTTCAGCAAGTTTGCAGAGCTGTTTTGTGTAATTGAAATGATTGATGTAAGTAGATTACGGTGTACCATAATGCTAAATTGCAGCCAGATGAACGGACGTAAACAAGACGTGGTCTCAGGTGAAAATAATAGTTCATGAAAATGTTTTATTTCTGCAACAAATAAACCGTAGATAAATCATAGTTACCATTGCAAACCAATTTGAAAGTTAAAAAAATGTGTAGAGTAAATATTTTCCTGACCTCTCATCAGACCGAATTGACACAAGGACGTGGGGAGCAGCGCATAAACCGAAGCTCACCCAATGGCCAGTGTGAAATGTGCGTGATCCCTTCGACATTCCCCTTTTGGGTCTCCCCAGACACCGGGAAATAAACCCAACCCTGGATCTTTTAGAGGAGGGGGTAGGTACTGCCTGAAGGAGAGCCTCCTGGTATCACGCGAATTAGTTTATCTCATCGGTCCAGAAACCGAATCCTCTGGTTGTATGGATTATGCAACAGCTGCCAGGTCGATAAATAATTCTAAAATTTCTGAGAATTATAGCTATCACGTGCGAAATGAATGAACACTTATAACCCGTCAGTCGCTGCTGAGCTAAAGGACTCACAGAATCTCCGAAATTGACCGTCAAGATCGGATTTTCTGCATCAACCAAGGATTGCAGGGTCTCTATATTTGCTGAAAGTCTAGCCGAATACCCACGTTGTGTTCAGATCTCAAACGACTAGAAATCTGCTATAGAAACTGATTTCCAAGGTTAATGGTGGCCTAGTTGTCACATAAAAAACAACGACTCTTTTTCTTCTTCAAAGTTAACAAAATTTATATTCAAATAACAAAAGAATACAAACATTATTTCTCAGACTGTGGGAGTGATGGACCGTAATTAATAATTCTGGTTTTCTGCAAAGCATTGTGCAAAACAGTTTCTAAGTTTGACTAAGTTTTCAAATGGTCCTTAGCTGAAGTCAGTTTCTCTCGGCTCTCAGTATTTGGTTTAATCTTCTCAGCTAGCCCGATCAGCTTCATGTGATTTCAAGCAATCACAACTTCATCTCTCTCTAAGCCTGGTTTGGCTTCAATGATGAAGATATTAGTAACTCTCTGCACCTCGCACTTTGGCAGGGTAACCCGCCCTCCTTAGTTCTAACCAGCCAAATCGAATTCACTTCCGCCAAATCGACAGGGGCTTCAGTTCTTCCGGCTATTGAGTGTTTTTAAATACATTTGATTTTCTTTTAATTCGATTTTCAACAAAAGAGTATCTCTTTTCTTAAGTGGAAAAGGAAAACAATAAAAAGATTCTCTTTAATTCCGGTTTTTCATTTTCTGGTCATCTATAAAACAAGGTTTATCTTTTTCCGTGCGACTTTTAGTAGGTTATATCAAGGACTGTCTCCATCGCCGCCGATTCTCGCTTCTGGGAGTTCTGACCCACTTGAGATTTTACATCTGATATGGTCAGCCTTATCCTGGCTACCATCTGTTTCGATTCTCCGACAGAGGTCAAGTTTTATCGGAAAATTTTTAACTTCCGATTTCTTTCTTTCTTTCTTTTCTAATTTCTAAACCTGCATCAGGGCACACACTGTATGAAGGAAAAGTACAGGAACCAATAATGTGAGTAATCCATTCTGTCCAAAACATATATGTACATGCAATTGATCTGTGATTAGACATGTGATCCATTCTGTCCAATACTGTATATCTCTTGTGCTTGTGCAAGGAGATCAAGGATGTATGCATTTTTGTGTGCCTTGGTAATTGGTGTGTATGTGTGTACATAAGTCGTAGAAACAAAACCCCTCAAGGAAGCAGCTGTAGACCAATGGCCCCGAATAACTCACAGACGATCCGAGTGAGACGAACAAGACATGTTCGACATTGCCAGAAAAGCAAGCACGAACTCATAAGCGACATTCTCTAGTGGAAACCATCACATGGACATGCTAATATGGGTCGCTCAGCAAGACCTACATTGACCAGATCTCGCGGATACTGGATACTGCGCAGAGGACCTCCCGGGGACAATGAATGATAGTGAATGTTGCGAGAGATTGTCATGGATATCCATGCTAATTGCGTGACATTATGATGATCACTGGTATATATATATATATATATATATATATATATATATATATATATATATATATATAATATATATATATGTTGTTCCACGTATGCTTCTTTAGAGATATATGCGATGACTGTTGAAAACAGTTTGATTGCATTGGAAGCGTCTTGCATAATATTCCCTTCCTAAATGAACAACGTTCCCCGAAGAATTTCTATACGCCCTTTCAATATGAATAAAACAATATTGTATACTTTAATCTGCCTTTGAAAGTGTTAACGTTCATTCGAATCAGTTTGGAGACAAGCAGTTTTCTTGAGTCGACTGTGGTCTGTCAAATCAACTCTATTTCGTCACTTTCAAATCTCTTAATATGACTATATTAAACTTCTAACATTATTAGACCAGCCAAATTTATACAATAATGGATCTTAGCAGCTACTGATGCCAATATACCTACACAGTCATTCTTCTTTTTTTTATCTAAACTCATGGGACGATGGTGATTACTTTTACACAGCCCAAATTTTGTACTTATTCATACCATACATTCAACACACACACACGCAGAAACACTCAGTGGTTTATCCTGAAAGAAATGCTGGGTTGGGAAAATAACACTGTTAATGATTTCTTTCACATGAACTTAAAGATAATGTAAAGTAATTAAAGATTTAATTGTATTAAATCACATTACGTACTAAAGATATATATATATATATATATAACAATTTCTCACCTATGCGATTTTCAAATCAAGTGGCTGTTTTTATTTGTGTTTTTCTTTATTGTGGTGCTTTGTGTGAAGGATGGCCCATTTTATGATTTTGTGTCTACAAGGAACATATATATATATATAATATATATATATATATATATATATATATATATATATATATAGTCATTTCAGCGCAGTGGCCTATTCTCAGTAGCTGCCAAACAGTGACGGAAGTCTGTCCCTTTTCACTTGCGCTAGACGAAGGAGATTGTTTTGAGGAGGTGGAACGCAACACCAACCATCAGCTCCATGATACTTTACCGCACATATCAAATGACCCAAGCTGTATTACACATTTTTTGAGTTGGCGAGTACTGGTATCGAACTCGAAACCTTGCGATTCCTAGAGGAATGCTCTACCAACAGGTAACCGGCCCTATAAAAACACGTTCTACAAAAAAAAAAAAAAAAAAAAAAAGAACCAGCAACAGCAAATAATTCCCCAAAGTTGACTATGAACATAGTTTAAAGCACTTGGGAACAAAATATGGGCACCTTTTCTACCATCTGGAATCCTATATAAGAAAACAACAAGAAGGTTTGAACGTACGCAATTGAATATTATCAATAAAAAAATTGCGTGTATTCAAAGAAACATGTTTAATATATATATATATATATATATATAATATATTATATATATTATATATATATATATATATACGCCACGTGACAACTTCCTCGTACAATGTTGACGCACAATATCAGTCAATATTTGCTGAAATGAAAAAATTAATCAAAAGTTGATTTTCTTCAAAATAGCCCCCTTTGGCATTATTATTCCAGCGAGTTTGCCATTGTCCGAGTATCACTTAAACTCCTCTTTTCATGCAATGAGAAACTGTGCCTTCGTATTTCTTTTGATATTTTTCAATCTTACGGTTTGAGTTGATTTTTCAGTTTAGGAAATAAGAAAAAAAAATTGTCAACAAGACCGAAAAGCCCTTTTCTTATTCTTTTTCTGTTAAGTCAGTCTCTCTCTTCAATATATATGAGAGAGAGAGAGAGAGAGAGAGAGAGAGAGAGAGAGAGGAGAGAGAAGAGAGAAAGAGAGAGAAAGAAAGAGAGAGAGAGGGGGGGAAGACAGACAAAAAAATCTGCTTATGGGTCAAATCAATCAGGCCATGTCCCCCAATCCTTTCAATTTTTCTGATATTCTGTCCAGGTGTGGACTATGTTAAAGTAAGATAATCCCAAAATTTGAGCTTCCAATTCTAAATATTGGCCGAGTTATGTTGACTTTTAGCTCTTAAAAATTTTGAGTGGCGTGGGCGAATAATTTTTTTTTAAATCTAATTTTGTCTGTAAAGTGAGTTCTAGAGCTTCCCTATTCCTAAAAATTGGTTTATAAAAGCTTTTTGGCCCACGGATTCTGAAAATGCTATTAAAAAGTCTTAAAATTAACCAATTTTAAGTTATTAATGATTTCTGATTTTTTCATAGCAAGATAAATAAATGAGAAAATATCACTGTGGGCACTACATCAAATAACAAAATCTTTTTTAAATATTATTTTACATATATTGAATAGATACTTTGGTTTTGCTCAAAACCGAAGCATCAACATCAGTTAGAATTTTGCACTTTATGTTTTAAGTTTTTCCCATTCAGCCATTGAAATATGGTATGTATGGAGCAAATAACTGTCAGAGTGCAATAGAAATGATCGGGATTGTGTTGTTGGTGGATGTATTTGAAATAATATAGAAACAATACATTTCCCTTGTATAATCATATTGCCTGTAAAATTCTGACAATATACAAAGCTCAATACGCTTATACCTTTATACGCTTCTGTTCCAGAAAATTGATATTATTTTAGATGTACCTGGTGTTTCAGAAAAATCAATATTGTTTCAGATATACAATGTGTTTCCAGAAAAAAAATATCTTTAGAGATGCAACCGGCGTTTCAGAAAAAAAACTGATATCATTGGAGATATACTGGATGTTTCAGAAAAACTGATATTATTTAAGATGTACCGGTTTGTTTCAGAAAAAATGATATTTTTTAATCTAATAACTTGAACAATTCTCGTTCAAAGGATCTCAAACTTTAAACAACATATGTAGAAACGACTCAAAATTCTATGTTTAATGTTTAAATATGTTTTTCTTTTCAATGAATGGCATTTTTATACCCGAAAAGAAAAAAAAAGAAAACATTAAAAATGTTAAGTTATTTCTATAACATGCTGTTAAAATTTGAGATCATTTGAATGATAATTGGTAAAGTTATTAGATTATAAATGATAGGAGTAAAATGTGGAAATAAATCCGACAATATGAAGAAATTTGAAAAACGAAGTGTTCCAAAATAAGATGAATTTATTTATGCAAATAAGTCGACGCTTAACGTTTCGGTTTATTCTAAACCTTCCCCAGGACTGATTATGGATGAAGAAATCAATTGATGTTTTATAAATGACAGGAGTTAGAAAAATATTTATAAATTTATAAATGATATAATGTTTCTGAAACACTCTGTTATATAAAACACCATGAGAATTTTGATATATTTAATTTTTCTGTCTTTCCCCACTTTTTTTATTACCATTCTTTCCAGCTCTTTCTTTTACCATTTTTTACCATTTTTTAACAACTTTCTTCCGGTTCCCCATATTTTCTTTTGTTTACAAAGTCAATTCCTCTGTTCCTGATACCGTTATGCAAATTGATTGTCTTCATTCTCCAAGACATTTTTTTCACTTCTCAAGACAATATCTATTTTCGATCTTTTTCTTACTTTTCTGAAAGACAATGGCAAGAAATTCTCTAAGGTTCCGACTTCAGACTAGAGTCAAACAGCCTAACCTACAGATAATCTTACTCACACATGCAAGTAAAATCTCTCATAAATACATACATACATACATAATACATACATACATGTACACACATGAATATATACATACATACAAAAAGTTTTAAGTTTCTAAGTTTGACTTTAAACATGAAACAGTAAAACATCACATTTTTGCATCTTCATAAATCACTATATATATATATATATATATTATATATATATATATATATATATATATATATATACGCGCAAAGATTGAGAGAAAAATAACGTAGCGTTCAACAGTTATTATCGAAAAATATATTTAATTTAAGTAAGGAATTACATCGACTTTGTTAACGTAGGGAAGGGTCCTGAAGAGATCATTTCAACTTGATTGAAACCATGGTAGACCTTTATTTTTCCTCTAATAATAATATTATTAGTATTATTACGGCCCTGTATTTTTAATATATTGAGCACTTTTGGATTATTAACTGATGCCACTGCGACGTAAAAGTTATATATTATATATATAATATATATATATATATATATATATTATATATATATATAATAAGTGCTTAATTGGAGTCGTACCTAATTTTGAAAATCTGCTGATGAGGCCTAATAGGCCGAAATGTACATACAGAGATTGATTTTCTCGATTTGTTTAGCCATACATTTAATAGTATTCCCGCCTAATTCATTATTAATTATTAATTTTCAAAATTAGGTACGACTCCAATTAAGCACTTATTCTCCAAAAAATTATCGGCAAAAAGCCATTCCAAAACAAACCGTGTTTACAATATATATATATATATTATATATATATATATATATATATATATATATATATATATACCAAACCCCTCCGCACGGGAATTGATGCGACACAAGGTCAATTTCTTAAACGAATTTTATAAGGTTTGCATTCAGGGTTTTCCTTCTCCTAGACAGGTTACCTAGTCATGGTTAGAGCCCAGTCTGCTGTAGTATTTATCCATAGCTGGAGGGAGAGTAGTTGGATGCATACCTTTACCAAGAGTATTAGCGCTATGTGAAATGCAAACAGCCTCGCTCCGGATTTGAACTCGGACGACGAGTCTATTTCCTACTACTCTAACCATTACACGACACGTCACCATTGATCACAATATACCCATGTATGTGTCTGTGTGCACACTCTCATAGACACAACCGACAGACTTATTTTAAATTTTAGGCTGATAAAAGAAAACAATATGAGTCCTTTGTGGGTATGTTGAAAATGAGATTTTTTTTTCTAGAAGACTCTCAGCTTACTAGAGATTTGTCTTTCTTTTTCGCCTTTTTTATTCTGGGAATTTTGAAGAGGTTAATTGATTTGGGGTTTAGACTTTGCAAAGATAAATCAACTTTTGTTAATACACAAAGAAGAACTAAATAAGAAAAAACAACTTTTAACTATAACGAAAGTCTTTTTAAAAGCTACAAATAATACAAGCTATTTCTCTGAATGTTTGAGATGAGGCTTGATGATTAGTATTATCTGGTTATTTGGACTATTGTCTTCCCGATTACGACAGCAAGTTTCCCGAGTTCGAAAAGAGGTTCCAGAGTTCGAAAAGAAGGTTCCCCGAGTCCGAGAAGGTTCCCGAAGTTCCGACAAGAAATACATGAAAAAGGCCGGAGGGTATATCGACCGAAACGTTGGACAAATAACAATAATGATGAGGACAATAAATAAAAGTATGGCAGATTTCTAAATAAACAGACATTAATATGGATTTTGAATAACAACATAATAAATCAATAATTTCTGTCATTTCAATGATGAAATATAAAAGACTAGCAGGACCTGTGGATATATCACAGTAAACAAATTATCAGTGATAGAGATATCAGACCTCGCTGGGATTATTTCTAGAAGACTCTCAGATTTGTCTTTCTTCTCACCTGTTTTATTCTGGGAGTCTTGAAGGGGTTAATTGATTTGGGGTTTAGACTTTGCAAAGATAAATCAACTTTTTGTTAGAACACAAAGAAGAACTAAATAAGAAAAAAAACTTTTAACTATAACGAAAGTCTTTTTAAAGCTACAAATATACAAACGTTTCGATTTTAATTAAACCATCAACGGGACTCAACTTAGTTAATAATTGTAAATCATACAAAAAGAAATTGGTATAAAACAAGCAAAAGCTTGTGAGCCTTCTAACATCGTAAATCAAAACTTACAAGCTTGTTTTATATCAATTTCCTTTCGTATGATTTACAATTATAAACCAAGTTGGGCCCCGTTGATGGTTTGATTAAAAGTGAAACGCTTTAGCATCGGCTGTCTGTAAGTCAGTCTGACTTAATTTTGTTGTATATGGAAATCCGATCTTACTGACAAATTAAAGCGAAAATTCTTCCAAGCCGTAGTTGTATCAGTGTTCCTGAACGGCTGCACTACCTGGACTCTAACGAAGTGCCTGGAGAATAAGCTAGATGGGACTTGCACGAAAATGCTGCGTGGAAACAACACCCCACGAAAAAAACAACTGTATAGCCACCTGCCCCATATCACACAAACCAACCGTGTGAGGCGTCCAAGACTCGCTGGGCACTGCTGGAGAAGAAAAGATGAACTCATAAGTGACGTTCTTCTGTGGAAGCTAACACATGGGCGCGCCAGGGTAGGTCTCCCAGCAAAGACGTACATAGATCAGCACGGATACTGGGTGCTTCGCAGAGGACCTCCTAAGGGCAATGAATGATAGGGAAAGATGGCGAGATTGTCATGGATATATATATATATACACACACACACACAGACATACACACACACACACACACACACATATATATATATATATATAAACGTGCGAATGGTTGAATCTCCAGCTCATATCTCTATATACCGAGACACTGAGGTAAACTTTTAATTTTTGTAAAATTAATTTTTTTAAAGTTTTACATTCAAATTACTTGTGTTTCGTATATTTATACAAAAGTTTGAAATTCTGATTCTACTATAACCATTTGGAACTAAAAATGAAGAATAATTTGCAAATCACGGTGTAGGCTTTTGGCATCATAAATCTCAGAAGTAGCCCCTCTCTTCCATGAACCTGTCGTTCACAGCTATGACTCTGTCTCTCCTTTCTCTGCTACTTGATCCAACCTATTAACGATAAACTGGGAGGGACAGGTGGACTTATACTAAGTTAAAACTTATATCACGACTCCTCTCCCCCTCTTCATCTCCTTCTCTCCCCTCTTCATCTCCTTCTCTCCCCCTCTTCATTTCCTTCTCTCCCCTCTTCATTTCCTACTCTCCCCTCTTCGTACAAAATTCTACATGCCACCCGGCACGTAAAACCAAACCATGGGTAGCAGCATGGTGGATGTGAGATGCGGCGGAAGAGCCTAAATAGGCCAACGGTGTATATCATAAGATGAACCCTGAATGGGTCAACGGCCAGGATCAACAAGTTCAGTTAGGTAACTACTGCTCCTCATCTCTAAGACCGGCGCCTATTGATGAGTCAAACAGCTACCGATAGATATCGATGACCTTGACCCAACCGAAACCATTCATGACATTACACAAAGTTCAAAAATCATGTAGCAACGTACCCTCTGTTTATAAAAAATAGTACGCGATCTGCTGAGGCTCGAGCACCGGCCCAGTGTTCGATAAATACCTTACGGAGCTCAAAAAACAGAACACATTTAAATCACTGGTTGACGTGCCCGCTAAAAGAAATCAACCAATCACCCAACCATGACCAACCAAAACCAACCAACAAGAATGACATGAAAGAAATGTCTTCGGCAAAAAATAACCAAGGGTTTGAACGGTGCCCGTAAAAATCAGACAAATTCATCCAACCGAACCATCCAATCAACCAGCCAAACCAATCCAACAAGAATGAATAAAACAAAAACGTACTTTGGCCATGAAATAAGCCCGAAGAGAGTGACATGTCGAAAAAACAACCAACACCGACCAACCATCCTTCCTCTCTGTTTTCTAATTTTCATTTATTCTCCTTCGAGAACTTTCTAATTTCATCACTAACCCACTCTCCATACCGTCTCGCCCAACTTTATCTGCTCGTATCCCACTCACTCCACTCTCTCTATATTCACACCTTATCTTTTATTATTTTAATCAACTGGCCTTCTTCTGCCCTTTTCTCTTCACAATTACTCTCTCTTCTCTCTCTCACTCTCCTCTCTTCTCTCTCTCTCTCTCTCTCTCTCTGCTCTCTCTGACACACACACACACACACACAGCACACACACACACCACACACACACACACACACACATGTGTCTCCGTTTTACATAGCTATAAGCTTCCATTGGCTTTGACTCTGCCCCAATACAATGTGGCTTCCAGATGTCTCTGTCTCTATCTCTGCATGCGTCTTCCTATCTCTATCGTCTGCTTTACAAGCAACATAATTGCCTCGTTTCTCACTTTCTATTTCTTATATTTATTCTCTTCCACCACCCGTCTCTCTTTCATTTCTCATTTGATACTCTTCTCTGGTCTCTTTCTCTCTGTCTGTCCTCTCTGTCTCTGCCTGTCTGTTCTGTCTGTCTTGTCTCATACTCCATCAATAGCCCTCACATATCTACTTATTCCACTTTTAACTTTCTCACTCTATCTCCACCTCTCTCTTTAGTCTCTCCTCTCTTCTTATATACTGTTTACTTAACATAATTTCATCCTCTAACTCTACCCCTACTTCTCTCTCCCCTCTCTCTTGTTTTGCTATTTCTCATTTTATCTTTCACCATCCCCTTCATCTCTTGTTTCCTCATTTTTATTTCTCTCTCTTCTCTCTTTTTCATCTTATCTCTCATATCCACCTACTCTCTCTCTCTCTCTCTCTCTCTCTCTCTCTCTCTCTCTCTCTCTTTCGATCTCCGACACTCTCTCATTCCGTTTATATTACCATAATATAATTTTCACCCCTTCTCTATTTCTTTTTCATTTTAATCTCTCTCTCTTCCCCTCTCTCTCTCTCTCATTCTCTCTCCTCCTCTCTCCATTCCTCTCTTCCTCTCTGTCTTTCATCTTATCTCTTCAATATCCCCTCTCTCTCTCTTCTCTCTCTCTTTCTCTCTCTCGTCTCCTCTCCCGATCTCCCTTACTCTCTACATTCCGTTTATATAACACGATAAATTTCACCCGGTTCTCTATTACTTTATTTCATTTTAATCTTCTCTCTCCCTCTCTCCTCTCATATCTCTCTCTCTCTCTCTCATTCTCTCTCTTCTCTCTCTTTCATCTTATTCCTCAATATCCCCTCTCTCCTCTTTTCTCTCTCTCTGCTTCTCTCGATCTCCCTTACTCTCTCATTCCGTTATTATAACAAACATAATTTTCCACCCCTTCTCTATTCTTTTCATTTTTATCTCTCTCTCTCTATCCCTCTCTCTCTCTCTCTCATTTCTCTCTCACTCTCTCTCTCTCATTCTCTCTCTTCTCTCTCTTCATCTTATCTCTCAACTATCCCCTCTCTACTCTCTCCTCTCTTTCTCTCTCTCGTCTCTCTCTCGATCTCCCTTACTCTCCATTCCGTTTATATAACAACATAAGTTTTCACCCCTTCCTCTATTTCTTTTTTGCATTTTAATCTCTCTCTCTCCCTCCTCTCTTCTCATTCTCTCTCTGTCTCTCTTCATTCTTCTCTCTTACTCTCTCTTTCATCTTATCTTCAATATCCCCCCCCGTCTCTCTCTCATCTCTCTCTTGCTCTCTCCTCTCTCTCTCCTCTCGCATATCCCCTTACTCTTCATTCCGTTTATATAACAAACATAATTTTCACCCTTTCCTCGTATTTCTGTTTTCATTTTAATCTTCTCTCCTCTCTCCCCCCCTCTCTCTCTCGTCTCTCTCTCTTTCTCGTTCTCTCCCCCCTCTTCTCTGACTCGTTTACATAACATTAATTTCCATGGCTTTTGACTGTACCTCAATATCAATGGGTTCCAGTCACGTCAGTAAGTTGGCACTAACTTGACAAATAAACGATTGTGGAGTGACTCAAAAAACTACGCCAATAAAAATTGGCGAGTTAGTGTCAGACTAACCTAACGTTTCTTTTCTTTCTATGTCATATCTAGACTTACTATCTTTCTGCTCATCTGTCTGACACCCTCTCTATCTTCTCATNTATATATATATATATATATATATATATAATATTATATATATATATATAAAGAGAGAGGAGGGGGTAAGCACGTCAATATCTCTTGCCTAATGATGAAAGAGCATTTATTTTACACAATAAATATTTATTTGCTCATATAATCTCCTTCTTTGGTGATGCATATAACCATATGCTTCTCCATTAATCATATAGATCAAATAGTATATATTGATCCACCCCCATATATATATATATATATATATATATAATATATATATATATATATATATATTGTAAGCTATAATTACACTGACGCAAACACACATACACGTATCTTCAAACACGCATGCAGTAAACTCCTACGAGTTAATAATAAGCCTTCAATAGTTATTGATGTACTTTAGATAAAAACCACTTGATATAATGGCAAATTTATTATGACAGCAGTTTTAAATCCATACGAGTGCCAAATAAGTCTACAATATATATATATATATATATATATATATATATATATATATATATATGTGTGTGTGTGTGTGTGTGTGTGTGTGTGTGTGTAGTATATTAAGAAAATGAAAAAACACAGGTTTAAATGGGTTAAGTGGTGAGTTTATTGGTCGACGCTGCAGTGTTTCAATCTATTAATTAGATCATCTTCAGGGCATTTGTTGGTATATGGAAGGTGATAACATTTTTTTTTATCACAGAATAACGAGAAAAGCGAGTGGTAGTCCTTGTTATTCATCTGTTTAACATTTTTTGAGGTTTGAAAAAAGGGAAGACGGTTTACAAATCACCTTCCATATACCAACAAATGCCCTGAAGATGATCTAATTTTTTTCGCCTGGATAAAGGGGATGACATTACATATAAAAATGTAGTAAGAAAATTTAATTCAATAATTACAATTTTTAAAAAATAAGGTATAATTTAAAATGAGGCGATTAATTCAATGAATCAATATTATATTTCAAAGCAAAAAAAAAAAAAAAACATGCTAAAAGAAAAAAAATATAACGCGCTGATTTCCCATTCTGTTATTATACAAACTAGCAAAATAAAAAAACGCCCTCCAGGCGATGTAAAAATAACTTTTTGAAAGATATTGCTTGAGGAGGTGGGAGTTAAAAATTAAATGTCGGAGAGTTTGAACCATAAATCATGAAATCATCAAATTTATTGAAGGAGTAAAAAAAATAAAAAAATAAAACAATTTGAAATCGAAACTAAGTTCTATTAACTTTGAATATCTATTAAGATAAAACAAACTACATATAAATATATGATACTGGAGATGTATCTATTAAAACTTGTTTTAAAAAATAATGAGGACTGTCTAATGTTGCATGCTCAAATTTTGAGTGTAATTATTCTATGATATGACGATTTCGGGTATAGTGACGTAAGCAGTGGCGTGGTTTTTGTTACAGACAAAAACCGGAAGCGAATCTCCATTATTAATAGATTTTAATCTTTAAAATATCTTCCCAAATATGTATAAAAATCTTCATTATTTTTGCACAAAAACCAAGCTCTGGTGATATCTAATGTTTATAATATTTACTTCGTCGTTATCATTGTAATCCACCCTGACGCAAACACCATGAAGCTAAGAGGTCTAAAAGAAAACAGCGGCAACAAAGCAAAATCAGCATCTTCAAGGACAGCCTCAAAATGCGACATCTGTGGTCGAGAATGTTTTTCAAACATCGGACTTTACAGTCACAGGAGGCGCTGTAACTTCGAGAGCACAAAAACTTTATTATAGTCTTCCGAGACTGAAATGCCAATACAATATATATTTACTTTGTCGTTATCATTGTATTTTCGTAGTCTCCTCCAGACATACATGCACACACATAACTGCCCTTTATATATGGATAGATTACAATCTGGTGCGAATTAAATCAATATAAACACATCTGTTATCAGTGAGAGATCAGTAACCATGGTAATTTCTTTAAGTCTCAATATAATTAGATATCCGCCCTGTCAGCTGCGATTATAGAATACACCGACTGCACCTCTGCAGAAAGCTAAAACCCACAATAGGGTCATATCTTGGCTGTGGGTGGTGACCCGTGATGCTAAAGGACAGAATCCTGGTATCTGAGCAGTCCATAACTTTCTATATGATTGTCTCGACCGTATTGCTCTCATGGCAACTCCCAGTCCGTTTTTACTTATATGAGCTAGAAGTTTTTACTTATATGAGCTTTAGTGTCCTGGGTATGACGCTAAACTGCAGTTAATGGGGAAGTTCAATTCTGGAACTCTGGGGAGTGTGGAGTACGACTTTATTGCCATTACTTCCAGGTCCACTCTGACCAGGAATGGTTGTGCCTGTTAATCTCATGTAAGGGTTGAATAGATAAAAAATGAGTTTAAAAATGTGTTAAAAAATAAGTTTAAAAAATTAATATAAAACGAATGAAAAAAAAACCTGGTCGGCATTTCATATTTATACTTGGTTACACACACACACACACACACACACATATATATATATATAATATATATATATATATATATATATATATATATATATATATATATTCATTCGATTTTGAGTGCAATGACCTTTTGCGATCATTGTTAATAATCACCTATTACCGGGGCTGGTTTAACTCAGTCGGTCGGGCATACGCTTTGGAATTGCAAGGTTCCGGTTTCGATACTGATCCTCATCAACTTAGTATATTGGTAGTACAGCTTGGATAATTTGATTTGTGGGATTAAGTACGTGTGGCGTTTTACCCCAGAAAAAAACAATCTCCCTGGTCTAGCGGTTGTGAAAAGGGGATAGACTCCCTCGCAGTCCGGCTTATACCGATTATAGGTAACTCGTATTTACTACATATGACTGGTGCACCCTAAGTTGTATCTTCAAGCCAACAAAAGAGTGTTAAATTTGTATGGGTCATCCTTTCGCCTTCAAGCAAGAACGCTTGTCCAGTGGAATGGATCCTTGGTAAAGAGTCCTCCGATAATGAATCCTTTGGTTTCTCTGGTAAAGAGTCCTCAGTTCCTGTTAAAGAGTCTTTAGTTCCTTCGTCAATGATTTCAAGTGGACTGTGGCAAATATCCGTGTTTAAGTAATGTATCAGCCACGCAGTATGGCTTGTTGATTGGCTGGAAGAGTAAATCACGTGAACTTGCTAGTCTCTCTCTCTCTCTCTCTTTCTCTCTCTCTCTCTCTCTCTCTCTATATATATATATATATATATATATATATATATATATATATAAGTGTATTTTGGCAGGATTTTCTCTTTTAAACTTGTTAGGTTGAACTCGAGTGACGATTCCTGTCGTACAAGTTTCTGTTCACTCCTTTCAAGGTATATGGCCATCTTTTTGGTGTCAGGGTGGAACTGGTGTAGCAATCCAACAAAGGTGTCTCTACGAGCGCTTTCGGCATGTCGATCTGCCATCTTCAGGTTCGAAACTGATGGTATGTTTCATGGTGTCTCGTTTTTAATGAAAACGAGCAGTAGCGTAGGAATTGGTAGTGGGAGGTAGTACCAATTGTCACTCGAGTTCAACCAAACACAGTAAGTGGAGAATTAAAGCGCATCTCATATCCGAAACTGCATCCTCTACTCCAGACCAAATACTGCCGATCATTTTTAGCAACACCAATGTCAGATTGATTATTAAATAGTCTAGAATGTTTGTGTGCAATTGACTTTTAAATTCAACAAGGAACATCGGTTTCGGCATAAATTGGCGCCATCTTGTTGGCAATTACATAAGGCCGGGGAATGGATCGTTTGATGGAGGCATTTTCCAAATTCTGTGTTCCCATGTGAATGATTCGGTGCCAATTAAGTCTACCCCTGTGTTGTAACTCGTGTATTCGAACTAACAGAGAAAGTAGAAAAAGAAAAACGCAACGAGTATTTTAGTTAAAGAAAAGTTTTGCTAGACAAGATACAATTGAAACGAGGAATTAGTAACTGTTGCATTCAAAAGTCCGTGAAGTCTTTCTCATTCTTTCGTCTGTGGATTCAATATTTTTTAGAAAACAACCGATTCCATTGTCCTCTTTTAGGTACGATATGACACCTTGAAAACAAGTTCCTAATCTTCCACGTCAATTATATATGTATACTCGTATACGTATGTGCAAATTCACTTCTTATTACCTGTTCTACCAGTACTGTGTCTTAACTTCACACACACACACACACACGCACACACACATATATATATATATATGTGTGTGTGTGTGTGTGTGTATGTATGTATGTATATATATATATAAGTTTGGTTAAACACGACATTTTCTGTCTGATAAGTTTCTTTTCGATCTTTTCCAATTGCCTGGCCAGCTTTTTATACCTGGGTGAAATTGGTGAATGAATCCACCGAAGGTTCTTTCACGAGTACTTAAGGCACTACTTAGTGCCATCGTCAGGTGTAGATTAGTAAGATGTTTCCGGTGATTCTTTTTAAACAAACAGAGACGCAGTGGGAGTAAGTAGGAGGAGAGACACAAATTTATAAGAAATGTTATGGGGAATGGGGGGAGGAGAACTGGCAGGAAATTATTGGCATTTGAGATTGTGATTGCTGTATTCAAAGTTAATCTTGTTTAAGGTGGGGTTTTTGTTTAATGTAGAAGGATTCGAGACATAAAAAAGCTGGCGAGACAATTGGAATAGATCGAAAAGAAACTCGTCAGACAGGAAATGTTTGGCACGTTTAACCAAACATGTATAAAGGAAAAAGTGCTGTCAAAATATACCTCTCTCCTCTCTCTCTCTCTCTCTCTTCTCTCTATATATATATATATATATATATATATATATATATAATATATATATATAAATATATATATAATGTGTGTGTAGTATGTATGTGTGTGTGTGTGTGTAAGGTAATCCAATGATTGGTAAGTAAGGGATGATTCTATTTGGGATCTTCTAAATCTCACTCTACAACCATACTGTATGCTCCTGTAGATGCAAACATATATACTCATACAAGGATTTTTATAAATCCCTAAAAAGAGCTCAATCTATAATAATCAATAAATCAAATTATACACTGAGCAATATATAACTTTGAAAGAAGAAAAACTTAACAAACCCTCATCGCATTATATTTTTATTTCATTTCAATCAGAAAACTCAACAACAATTTTAATATATATATATATATTGAAGGCAATTACAATGCGTATATCGTATAAAATTCGATAATTATCGAAAATAATCCTGACAAGCAAACTCGGCGAATAATGCGCGCGACGTGGAACACCGTACAGCTGTTTCAACTTTATTAAGTCTCATTAGCGGTGTATACCTACGATCTCCCCCCGACAGAGATCGAAACCCGAGAACCCAGCACGCAAAATTCTCGGTTTCGATCTCTGTCGGAGGGAGATCGTAGGTATATACCGCTGATGAGACTTAATAAAGTTGAAACAGTTGTACGCATTGTAATTGCCTTCAAAAATATAAATAATAATATACTTTACTTAACAATACCTCAAAAGCAAATTATCAAATTATATATATATATATATATATATTGAAGTGTGGATTTCACCTATGATTTTTATATAAATCCAATGAAAATGGCGTGTCCTATCTCTATTAATAATGGAGATTCGCTTCCGGTTTTTGTCTGTAAGAACAACTACGTCACTGCTTACGTCACATTACCCAAAATCGTCATTACATATAATAAATACACTCAAAATTTGAACATGCAACATTAGACAGTCCTCATTGTTTTTTAAAACAAGTTTTAATAAATACATGACTGGTATTATATATATATATATATATATATATATATATATATATATATATATATATATATATATATATATAGTTTGTTTTATTTTAATACATATTTAAAGTTTACATTTCAAATTGTTTTATTTTTTAATCCTTTAATGAATTTGATGATTTTACTTACTTAGGGTACAAACTCGCTGACATTGAATTTTTTACTCCCACCCCTCAGGCAATATGTTTCAAAAATCTATTTTTACATCGCCCGGAGGATGCTTTTTATTTTGCACTAATATATCTAATTTAGCTTATGTTAATAAATGAAATATAATGAAAAAATATATTGAAGTTACAATTAAAGCCCGTTGGAAATGAAGCATAAGAAAAAAATTAATAAATGATTTGTTATACAACGAGAAATCCTATCCCTTTCAACTGGTGATGAAAATGAAATTGACGCATTCAACAGGATGTAAGTCCGAGTTGTCGTTCGTATCTGTTTGGTGACAACAGGGCTATTAATATATATCCGAGATATATCCATTTTACTTATGAATGAAATGATTAGATCTCATTGTTACGATTTTTGTGTCCATCCTTAGGCTTCAAGCAAAGCACTGTCCAAGTCTAGAAAGGAACAAGTCATTGTGTCCTGATTATGCATTGGTCATACAAGACTAGCGCACTCCTATATACTCAAACAAGAACAACAACCACAATGTGGAACATATCAAACACCTTTGACAGTTAAACATTTATTCATGGAATGCAGGTTTTTTGTTCACATCAGAAACCGTTATTTTAAAGAAAATAATATGAAAGATCTGTTTGAAAATGTCAACATGGAGGATATTCTCTTTTTTTAGGGAAATAAGATTATACCATAGAATATAGACATGAAACAAATCAATACCATACAACATAATCCCCAATAATGCTAACACATTGTTAAAACCAATTACTAAAAAGTATAAATATAAATACACGATATGTATCACTTCATAACCGTTAGTTATGACATAACCCCTGACGGGTTGATATGCCGTTAAAATCAATAAACAAACAACAAACAAACGTTTGTGTTAAGCAGGGCGCGATCCCTAGTGAAGAATCCGTTGGTTGTTTCTTGGTGCTCCTCTGTGTTGCAGGTCCGTTCAATGTCAAATAAAGTGCAAATGAACCGGCTGTCAATATCAGTGATTAAATAGTTAACTAACCACGTATTCGGGCTATTGATTGGCTGGGGTTTAAACCACGTGACCTCACTTAGTCTATAAATTTAAGAGGTGGATTGCAACACAGCTTATATATACAAAAATATTCTAACACTCAGATACATATTTTTTTAGTAATTAGAATTATCTCAATGGCATCTCAACCCTTGTTGGGTTATTTTTTTAGCGAAGTTAGTTTTTTAAGCAATTATATGATTTCAAGTAACTAATACTATCTAATAATAATAATAATCATTTGTTTGATTACAGTTATATAGTCCCAAGTATTCTTATTCAATACAAATAATTTGCACACAGTTATTTGGTTTCAAGTATTCCTATTCAATACAAATAATTTGCACACAGTTATATGATTTTAAAGTATTCCAATTCAATACAAATAATTTGCACACAATTATATGGTTTCAAGTATTCCTATTCAATACAAATAATTTTAAAGCAGATCTTTTTTACTCATAGAGGGGACACAGGTGTTACCACTCCGAGTCAGAGTAAACCTGGAAGTAATGGCAACAAAGTGGTTATTTAAAACCATATAATTGATTGCAAAAAAACTTCGGCATAACATAACCCGAAAAGGGTTGACATGCCATAAAAACAACGAATAAATAAAAAGCACATTTGAATCTTGTAACATTCACACTGTCATTATTCATAATTTTTTATCGACGGATTTCAAAGAGATCTTGTCAAATAAATTTTGTTTGGTCTTTACGATATTGTTTTTATACCGACCAACGCAGGCTACTTCTACTTATACACACAGGCATGTAAATATATAAATGTGCATGATACACACACACACACACACACACACACACATATATATGTATATTTTCTTTTCACTGTACATCAACAAACGCGTATACAACAACATATATATATATATATGTGTGTGTGTGTGTGTGTGTGTGTATGTATGTATGTATGTGTGTGTGTGTGTCTGTGTCTGTGTTTGTATCTGTGTATGAATGCATATACATATATATATATATATATATATATATATATATATATATATATATATGCGTGTGTGTGTATGTGTGTGTGTGTGTATAAATGCCTATATATATATATATATATATATATATATATATATATATATATATATATACGCCTATACACCAACATATCTAAGGATATATATATATATATATATATATATATATATATATATATATGTGTGTGTGTGTGTGTGTGTGTGTGTGTTGATGTGTGTGTGTGTATTTCCTTTCGCTACATAAACAAATGCGCATACAACAACATATGTACTGATACACACACACACACAAGGACATACACACACATATATAAATATATATATATTCATATATATGTATATATATATGCCTATACACCAACATATGTAAGGATATATATATATATATATATATATATATATATATATATATATATATATATATATATATATGAATGTATATTTTCCTTTCAGTTTTCCACCTACACAGGCCTATACATCAACATATGTAGGCAGATAGCCATTTACAATAAGAAAATTGTTTATAGCGCAGATCAAAGCCACTTTAAGCACAAAGAAATGTATCGAGTCCGGAAGTTGGCATAGCATCATCAATGGTAAAGTTGGCCAAACGTTATGTTGATTGTTCCCGTCAAGAATTTCTCTCTCGCAAATAAAAATGGCGACCATTTAAATGCTGCGATCGAAATCTATGAGTGACAGCATTATGGCGGGATTATTAATCTTACGATTTTATACGCAATCCTTTCATCTTTATTTTGATCTGCATGCAAGGTATAATAAATACGTACACTACACACATACACACACACACACACACACACACACACATATATATATATATATATATATATAATGTGTTGTTATAAAAGTATCGAGATTTAAAGCTGTATTCACCAAGATAGAAATGAAGAATGAATGGAACATTAATGATTTAACGGAATACCAGGTGTGTCATAAAAGTTCCAACTTTGAAGCTGCATTTACCAAGATAAAAATGAACAATGAATGGAACGTTATTTTTTTTTCAGAATACAAGGTGTGTCATAAAAGTGCCAAGTTTTGAAACTGTATTTATCAAGATAGAAATGAACAATGAATGGGACTTTATTTTTTTTCAGAATACAAGGTGTGTCATAAAAGTGCCTAGTTTGAAGGTGTATTTACCAAGATAAAAATGAACAATGAATAGAACGTTATTTTTTTCAGAATACAAGGTGTGTCATAAAAGTGCCAAGTTTGAAGCTGTATTTATCAAGATAGAAATGAACATTGAATGGGACGTTAAGTTTTTCAGAATACAAGGTGTGTCAAAAAGTACAAAAAATCCCGATACTTTTTTGACACAGCTTGTATATGTAATCAATATATCCATGCATACGTGTTATGTATGGGCCTACGTGAGCTTATGGTTATGACCCATTACATACGCACGTGCACGCGCACGCACATACACACAATGTCCTGGGTATGACGTTAAACTCTATCTGATGGTGAGGTTCCAGTTTTGGAGGTTTAGGGAATGTAGAGTACCCCTTTATCACCATGCTCCCTGGTCAACCTCTGAGATCGGAGTGGTACCTGTCACACACACACACACACACACACACACACATATATATATATATATATATATATATATATATATATATATATATATATGCATAAAAGAATAAATAATATATATTATGATAAAATGAGTGATGTTTATTTCGCCAACGCTGCAGTGTTTCAATCTGTTTTAGTAGATCTTCTTCAGGGCTTTTGTTTATTTGATGAAAAATAAATTTATCACAGAGAGTAGGGAGATTGAGATGATGAAGATGAAGATCTTCTAAAACAGACTGAAACACTGCAGTGTTGGCGAAATAAACATCACTCATTTTATGAACATGTGTTTTTTTCAAATTTTTCAATATATATATATATATATATATATCTTATTATAATGGAGATTGTGCGTTTTCCTGTCTGAAACCGAAACTATATTACTTCTCATATCACTATTCCCTGAGTTATTGACATCACATTTTCCATGATTGTATTTTTATTTAAACCTCAATTATTAATAAAATTGTTATACATTATTAATACTGTTAACCATGTCTACATACTGACAACATGCAATTATATTTATATATACAACAAAATAGTGGTTTACAGTGTGAACGGGAAGCTAATTTGCATATTGATATTAAAAATGTGATTTTATTAAATATGTGCTTAGTATTATTGATTTCTAACGGTTTGGTTTTATTTTAATGAATATAATCAAAAATCTCTTCAATGAATCTTAAATGAAATCTATTAACATGAAAAAATAACTGTCATTTTATTATTTACTTCCTCTTTTAACTAAATACTTAAATTAGAAAAAATAACAATGAAGTTGTTCTATTTTTTATTATACTCCCTCTATTTCAAATCTTTTTATCGGTATTCTTATTTAGTTTCATTAGCCTTTTAATTTTAATATAATATTTTATTACATTAAACTTAAATACTTGCACCCGGAGGGTGCATATATTTGCTAGTATATATATATATATTTATATATAATATATATATATATATATATATATAATCAATAATATATTATATTATGATATTATTATCTCGTTACTATTAGTTTCATGCTCATGCAATCCAGAGAAGAGAGTCAAATAGTTGATATTTTAAAAACCAGTAGTTTTTTTTAGCATTTATATAAACGTGAAGCATGTTCACACGCTAAAGTTGTATTTAAAAAAAAAAGATGAAACAAACTTGCTTTGGTCTTAATGCCCGCGGTCTCAAGATGATATTATATATATATATATATATATATATATATATATATATATATCTTATTATAATGGAGATTTGGGTTTTTATTTCTGTAACCGAAACTATATTATCTATTCAAGTCACAATTCCCTTTGTTATTTACGTCACATTCTCCATGATTTTATTTTTTATTTAAATATCAATTATTAATAAAATTGTTTTACATCATTAAGGCTGTTGACCATATCTACGTACTAATAACATGCAATTGTATATATATATATAACAAAATAGCGATTTACAGTGTGAATGGGAAGGATAATTTGCATATTGAACTTTAAAATTTGATTTTAATAAATATATGCTAAGTATTATTGATTTCTAATTTTTTGGTTTTATCTTATTGAATATGAGCAAAAATCTCGGGGATAAATCTTAAAAGAAATAAATTAACAAGAAAAAATAACTGTAATATTATTCTTTACTTCCTATTTTAACTAAATAGTTAAATTAGTAAAATTTACCAATGAAAGACGGTAGTAAGTGCAAATGATGGAAGAGTTAGTTTCAAAGTTGTTCTATTTTTCAATCATACCCCCTCTGTTCCAAATATTTTATCTGAATTCTTATTTAGTTTCATTGGCCTTTCTAATTTAACATATTTTATTATATTAAAACTTAAATACTTGCACCCGGGGTGAATATATTTGCTAGTATATATATATATTATATATATATATAATATATATATATATATATATATATATATATATATATTATCCAGTTCTCTGTAGAGCAAAAGTCAGTATTTTCTTTTTGAATTGTTTTTATTGATTTTTCTATTTGGTGCCGTTGGAAGTGTCTCCCTTGACCTTGAAAAACGACTGACCGAACTCAGAGGGGATATCGCATCCATCCACACCACAGTATTGTTAAAATCAGCTAGGCTACTTTGGAGAGTCACGGAGACCTGAGGAGACCTGCCACTCTGATTTCAATAAAAAATAAAAAATCACCAATTGTTCCGACCCATTTTAATAATTTTGCTATCAACCAACTCCCTCTCTTCAAATTCAACTTTAAGATGAATACATTTATTAGGTTACACGTGCCATAGAATTTAAAAGAAATCTTTTTTTTTAATTTTTAAAAATCTTTTGAGACTCTGGTCGAAATAAATTATTACGAAATGACGGTTTGTTAAGTTATTCTTCCTTTGAAAGTTATATATATATATATATGTGTGTGTGTTATAATATATTAATAATTTGAAGGCATTACAATGCGTATAGAAAATAAAAACAAAAAGATGTTGTTTTTTTGTCTTATCGATTTCAAAGAAACTTTATCTTCAGAGGCGAAAATCAGAAATGAACATGCTTAAGTTTTTTTGTTTTTTTTGCGTGGTGATACTTTTTTCTCCTTTCTCCTCCCTTCCCCCTTCTTTATGTTATGATTGAAATATATAATATATATATATATATATATATATATATATATATATATATATATATATATATGAAATATATATATATATATTAGTTTTTATTGATTTTTAAGTGTTAAAGAAACTTGGGGAAACAACTAGCTTACTGTATTGAACTGTAAGATGAATACATTTATCAGGTTACACGTCTCATGCCGCTAGGGGACTCACTTGTTCGTCAGACCAAGAATTATTCAGTGTCACATTGTCTTTGGCATATACGTAGATATGTCTTACATATACTTCCCTTCCTAAATGACCAACGTTCCCAGAGGAATTTCTATACACCTTTTTAATATGAATAAAACAATATTGTATAATTTTATCTGCCTTTGAAATTGTTAACGTTCACTTTGAATC
This sequence comes from Doryteuthis pealeii, assembly GCA_023376005.1. Taxonomy (NCBI): domain Eukaryota; kingdom Metazoa; phylum Mollusca; class Cephalopoda; order Myopsida; family Loliginidae; genus Doryteuthis; species Doryteuthis pealeii. Next base: position 10,715,935 of record CM042174.1, read on the forward strand.
AGTTTGGAGACAAGCAGTTTTCTTGACTCGACTGTGTCTGTCAAATCAACTGTATTTCATCACTTTCAAATCTCTTAATATCACTATATTAACACTTCTAACATTATTAGACCAGCCAAATTTATACAATAATGGATCTTAGCACGCTACTGATGCCAATATACAAAGACAGACATCTTTTTTTTTTCCTAAACTCAGAAGACGATACTATTTCTCTGAATTGAACGCATAGCTTAGTGAATATAGGCGTTGATTTAATGTAGTTCTAAGTGACAGTTATCTCTGGTCGGCAGGTTCAATCCTCGTGAAGGGTGACAGTATCATAAAATGATAATTAACACAGCTTAACACTTGTACCTCGTCATGGTTAGCGAAATGAGAACAGTATACCTCCGTGGATCGAATAAAGGATTGAGTTCAAAGGTCAGTGAAAGTTCCCGAGTTCGACAAGTGTTCGTAGTGAATATAGGCGTTGATTTAATATAGTTCTAAGTGACATCTCTGGGCTGCAGGTTCAACCCTGGTCAAGGGTGCCAGTAACATAGCATAATAATTAACACAGCTTAATACTTATACCCAGTCATGGTTAGCGGAATGATAGTATACAGTATATCCCCGTGGATTGAATAAAGGGTTGGGTTCAAAGTTCCGTGAAGGCTCCCGATTACGACAAGAAGGTTCTCGAGTTCGACAAGAAATACCTGTAGAAGGCCGGAGAGCGCATCAGCCGAAACGTTGAACAGATAACAACAAAGATGAGGACAATAGCCCGACTAATACAAATCATAAGACGATGGTGATTACTTTTTTCCGCCTCGACCTGTCGCTGAGGCTTAGAATACACTGACTGTATCCCAAACTGGTTAGTAATACACCAACCCAAATTGTGGTGCCCGGGGTAAATATTTACCCAACCTCTACGCTATGTGAAGGATGTAATACAAGGTCGCAAGTATGAGGCACCTAGCGAGAATCGAACTCACAATTCAGTAGTAATGGATTCGCTTGACTAGCTTGCTAACCATACACCACGATAGGATGCCCTTATATACATAAGCCGTTCGGTACGGGTGGATATGACACAAGGTTACAAGCATGGAATATCCAGCAAGGTTCGAACTCTCTATTCAGTAGTAAGAGAGGAAACTAATTTTTCAAATTCTCATCAAATTTTTAAAAATTCATAAATAGCATACACAAAATATTCCTACTTTTTCTTATCACGTTTCATCTTTTCATTTATGGAAACATGACAAGGAAAAAAAGAACATTCTGTGTTCATGAAACAAAACTTGACACTTCTACCACAAAGAACAAACCCAAAGTATGAATAAAACAGAAAACCAAGCAGTGGGACTCCACAGAAAAAAAATTGACAAAATTACAAAATACGAGTCACAACTAATAGATTTGGTTTACATATACCCCCCACCCAAATAAAAAAATTCTCCGGGGTCAAAAAAGAGAAGTGTTCAAATTTCAAAAAGAGGATACCCTAAGCTTTCAAAAAATACCAAATTTAGCTAGGTAACAATTTTCCCGGTTACCTTCTATCTACCAGACTAGATCTGGTTTGCATATCCCCCCCGCCAAAAAAATTTCCCCAGGGGTTCAAAAAGAGGACTTTCAAATTTCAAAAGAGTTTTCAAATTTCAAAAGAGGATGCCCTAAGCTTTCAAAAATACCAAATTTAGCTTGGTAATAATTCTTTCCCGTTCCACCTTCTTAACTACCAAACTATAAGTGTTGTAAGCTTACTTACTCGTAGAGAGTAAATGAGTTGGTCCAAGATTATTTGTACACTGCTGTTTTGGAACATCGTGTATGATTACTGAGACTTGCGAAGATTACGGAACCATTACGCGAACCTCGATGTTTTAGCACTCTGTTGCGAGTTACTCTATGTCTGGCGCAAACTCTAGTTGGATGTACAAGTATACCGAATATTGTCTGATCTAGTATACAACACTAAGGTTCTTGTAAACATGCCTAAAGGAGTATCCTATCGCAACCAACTTCGAAATAGAACTGGATTCTTTAATCGGTAACCACGAAGATTTTCTATAGAAAAAAATGAGGAAAAAATCGAGCAGTTCTTTCTGAACTTCATGAAAGACATCGTAAAATTCTGCGAACAAAACATTTCCGAAACAAATTCAGAGGTCAAAGTCCAGGAAGAGACAATAAAAAAAATAATAAAAACGAATACAATGAAATCACACAACAAGCAATCACAACCCCCCTCCCCCGAAAAAACAAGCAAATATCGTATAACAACTTCAAAACATAGAAACTAAGGTGAAGCCTACCACAAAAACAAATCAACAAACCGAAAACAATGCCAAAAAAGGCAAATTAACATAAACAACCACACCTTAAAAGTTTGATAAAGGAAGCAAGAATACCACGAGAAAAAATAGCTCAAAATGAACCCACACTCATACACACATACACATACCACATACACATAGATAGATAGATAGATAGATAGATAGATAGATAATATAACAGACTGAGATAGTTAGATACATAGATAGATAGACAATAGATAGAAAAAGACTGAGATAAAGACAGATAAAAAGAGACTGAGATTAGATAGATAGATAGATAGATAGAATAGATAGATAGAATATAAACAGACTGACATAGATCGATAGAAATAGGCTGAGATAGAGATCACTAGAAAGAGACTGAGATAGATAGATAGATAGATAGATAGATAGATAGAAACTAATGGAAGTATATAGATTAAAAGATATATAACTTAATATATATAGATTCAATAGATATAAATAGATATAAACTGAGATAAATAGATAGATTGAGATGGATAGATAGATATAAAACAGATTATATATATATATTATATATATATATATAATATAGTATATATATATATATATATATATATATATAAGAAAGAAACTGAGATCTATCTGAAATAGATAGATAGGTAGAAACTAATGGAAGTAGATAGATTGAAAGATATAAACTGATATATAGATATAGATATGAATAGATATAAACTGAGATAAATAGATAGATTGATGATAATAAACAGACTGAGATAGATAGATAGAATAGATAGATATATAGAAAAAACACCTGACCAAAACACGTGTAAGTAAAATTATTGATTAAAATAATCCTATTTTATCCATTCTATATTTTCTTTCCTTATTTATTTTTTCAACATAGATAGATAGATAGATATGAACATACATAGATAGATAGATAGATAGATAGATATGAAAACAGACAGACAGACACACACACACACACACACACAAATATATATATATATATATATATAGAGAGAGAGAGAGATAGATAGATAGAGAGAGAGAGAGAGAGAGAGAGAGAGAGAGAGAGAGAGAGAGAGAGAGCGTTACTGTTACACCGAACCAGTTATTAGCGGAATTATATTTGATCTGAATTTTTTTCTATGTTTGATCAATGTAATTATTACTCCCCATCCCCACCCCGAATTAAGTGCTGAATCTGCGAATGAGATTATGTAAAAAAAATAACATTTTTTATAGAAAATAAATGCTTTTATCCTCCTAAGGTTGATGTATCTACATAAACGAGTATATATATATATATATATATCTTTATTGAAAGAGGTGTCCATGGAGATTTTTTTTCTCGCTAAACGGAAATCATCGTCGACCGTGAAATCTTCCGAACCGCTAAAGACTAAAGAGATATCACTTTGTTGTTAGACATATCAGAAATGAAAAAAACTCTTTGATGTGAAGGGCAGGGCAAGCGCAGACTCTGCTAACCTCTGGCACAGCAAGATGTTCAACACAACAAAAGCAACACGAGAAAGAGTGACAAATATCTTAACGACATTCCACTTTGATCGTCCATTACTTTCAATGGCGGGAAATATCGATTGAACAACATCAACGGTGGGAAACACAAACATAACTGTCACTTCATGTCGTCGTCAGGAAAAGATCTTTAATAAGTAGAACGAAAACAGAACTTCTGTCTGTCATTTTTCTACTCTGGTTGACTTTTATTTTTAGCTCAATCTGGTCTTATTTGTTGGCATCCTTCCGTCAACTAAAGACGATGGCGTAGTGTCCACTTTTGTTATTATCTGCAACTGCGTGAGTGGCTGAACAGATCAATTTTTGAATGGCAATCTCTAGTGCAGTGGTTGCAAACAAAGAGTTGCTATTGTCTTCTCTTCCTTTTGGCTCTCTTTTCTGAGGCGGCTTTTTTCATCTCTTTTTTCACTCCTTCCCGTTGCTTGTTTGACGAGGAGACACCAGGTCGCACGGTCTTCGGCACAAGCCTCCCATGTGTTGGTCTTATTACTGTTTAGGAATTTAATAAAATTTGTAATTGTTGAGTTTTAACAACTAAAATATCTCCTTCAGCATATGAGGCTACTCCCTATAAGTCGCGTTTCCAGAATTACGTATCATTCTGTTCTGTGAAGTTAACCAATGTGTAAGCACATCCTTTTTGTACCTCCGTTAATATACCTCATTTTACCAACACTATGTAGCGAAATTGAAAGGCAGAACTCATAGACTGCTGCCTTTGATGAACCAACTACAGTTCGTCGTTCAAAGAGGCAGCGAGTGGCGTGCTGTGTGCGTGGACAGAGAGCGTACGCTGACGTAAATTTAGCAACGGTCCATGGCTGGATAAAATACCGGTGGGTATTTGCCTCATACCCCACTTGTATGGGCTGGGCACAAGGCCTCGTTTTAACGTAGGTCCACCCACAAACCGAAGCTCATGGGTGGAAAAGAACAAAAATTGTGCCGTTGCCTGGGGGGATAGCCCCCTGAGATCGACGCTATTATTAAACTCTCGATTAGTCCAGCGGCCGAAGCTCGCTGGACACCCGGTTTTAACCGGAAAACCAAATGTGCAATGAGTTCATAAAAAAATTATATAAATGGATAAAATACCGGTGTGTGAGCTGGTCAAACGGGAGAGATGGGGTGTGACGAGCGAAGTGTTTTGCGTGCGGAGTGCCGGAAGTGGAAAGAAAAATGGATGCGTTAGCGTCCTTGGGGGTGCAATTTGTGGGTCACGAGTTTCGTCGCTTGCGAGACGAGATTTGCAACATATGCAAATTTCGGCCAGCCAGAACTGGTATAAAAGTCGGACAGAGCGGGGCAGTATATTGTCGCGGAGACTGAACAAGACCGGACCAGTTGGGAGTAACTAAATTGATAGAATTGGTCAGAACACACTATGAGTCGACTAACCCACACCACTGCAAGTACATAGACCTTCCTATTCAATAGGTTATTTGTTGTATCGTTGAGGTGGTAAAAGATACACAGAGAAATAGTGTGCTTGATATATATTTTATTCAGCACTTGTATCTGGTGCTAACAGATACTTATAACATAAAACAAGAAGTAGTACAATTCAAAAGACAAGCGTACAAGAATGAGGAGGGTCAAATGTCTGTAGTCAAACGCAGTGATTTCGTCCGAATATATTTTCCCGACTTTATCATTGCTACGTCGACTCTTATAAGGCTATGAGCCAGTCCATCTTGTAGGGGTGTTAACTCCTCTACAACATTAACATTAAATTTTCTCAAACGGACTAAGATGTGTGTTGGTATGATTAATACTGATACCAAAAACTAGATCTCTTTCTTGCACCATTGTTTGAGGAAAGCGAATTTGTAAAATTACGAAAGGAATCGAAATATTCCGACTTGCACTCTAATTTGGTTTTCTAATAACATAAAAGTAGGTATATACCCAACCCGTTTACCACAGAGAAGAAGCGTCGACATTATTAAGTTTTAACCAACTAAAATAGTTCCTTCAACATATGAGCCTATTTAGCAATTAATGACGGGAGGGATGGAAGAGTAAGTTTCAGTTGTTCTTTTTTTTTCGATTATACCCTCGTCTGTTTCAAATATTTTCATGTGCGTGCTTCTTTAGTTTCATTAACCTTTCTAATTTAATATATTTTATTACATTAAAACTTAGATACTTACACCTGGAGGGTGCATATATTTGCTAGTTTTTATAAGCAGTTTTTTAACAAAACACAGAAATGAGCAATTGCAATACTATTCATACTCTCCACATTTTGGTCCGTGATTTTTGTTATTTCCTAAACTAAAGTTTTATTTGACGAGGAAGACTTCCCACCACATCAAAAGAGATCCTTCATTGGTGCTTTGACCAATGGCCAGCTCTCTGGAATTAGTGTGTTGAATGCCACTTCTTGGCAAATCGAGATAACTTTTAACAGTCATCTTCAACAAGTTTGCACCACTGTTTTGTGTAATTGAAATGATTGATGTAAGTTGATTACGGTGTACCATAATGCTATAAAAAATAAATTTATAAATTTATTAGATTTATATATATATATATATATTTATTTATATATTTAATATAAAGTGCTGATTATTTATTACGAATTGCTAATTAATTTTTAATTGCTAATTGCTTATTGTTTAATAAATATATCTATTAGATTTATATATAATATAGATTTATAAAGAGATGTCTTTTAACAGTCACCTTCAGCAAGTTTGCTAAGCTGTTTTGTGTAATTGAAATGATTGATGTAAGTAGATTACAGTGTACCATAATGCTAAATTGCAGCCAGATGAACGGACGGAAACAAGGCGTTGCCTCAGGTGAAACTTTTGACATTTTATTAAAATGTTTTTATTTCTGCCAAAAATAAACCATAGGTAAATTATAATTACCATTGCAAACCAATTTTCAAAAAATGTGTGGAGTAAATATTTTCCTGGCCTCCCATCAGACCGAATTGACACAAGGACGTGGGGAGCAGCGCATAAACCGAAGCTCATCCAATGGCAAGTGTGAAATGTGCGTGATCCCTTCGACATTCCCCTTTTGGGGCGCCCCAGACATCGGGAAATAAACCCAACCCTGAATCTTTTAGAGGAGAGGGTAGGTACTGCCTGAAGGAGGGCCTCCTGGTATCACGCGAATTAGTTTATCTCATCGGTCCAGAAACCGAATCCTCTGGTCGTATGGATTATGCAACAGTTGCCAAGTCGATAAATAATTCTAAAATTTCTGAGAATTATAGCTATCACGTGCGAAATGAATGAATACTTATAACCCGTCAGTCGCTGCTGAGCTAAAGGACTCACAGAATCTCCGAAATTGACCGTCAAGATCGGATTTTCTGCATCAACCAAGGATTGCAGGGTCTCTATATTTGCTGAAAGTCTAGCCGAATACCCACATTGTGTTCAGATCTCAAACGACTAGAAATCTGCTATAGAAACTGATTTCCAAGGTTAATGGTGGCCTAGTTGTCACATAAAAAACAACGACTCTTTTTCTTCTTCAAAGTTAACAAAATTTATATTCAAATAACAAAAGAATACAAACAATTATTTCTCAAGACTGTGGGAGTGATGGACCCGTAATTAATAACTTCTGGTTTTCTGCAAAGCATTGTGCAAAACAATTTGTAAGTTGACTAAGTTTTCAAATGGTCTTAGCTGAAGTCAGTTTCTCTCGGCTCTCAGTATTTGCGTTAATCTTCTCAGCTAGCCCGATCAGCTCATGTGATTCTCAAGCAATCACAACTTCATCTGCTCTCAAGCCTGGTTTGGCTTCAATGATGAAGATATTAGTAACTCTCTGCACCTCGCACCTTGGCAGGGTAACCGCCCTCCTTTAGTTCTAACCAGCCAATCGAATTCACTTCCGCCAAATCGACAGGGGCTTCAGTTCTTCCGGCTACTTGAGTGTTTTTAAATACATTTAATTTTCTTTAATTCCGATTTTCAACAAAGAGTATCTCTTTTCTTAAGTGGAAAAGGAAAACAATAAAAAGATTCTCTTTAATTCCGGTTTTTCATTTTCTGGTCATCTATAAAACAGGGTTTATCTTTTTCCGTGGGTCTTTTAGTCTGGTTATATCAAAGGACTGTCTCCATCGCCGCCGATTCTCGCTTCTGGGAGTTCTGACCCACTTGAGATTTTACATCTGATATGGTCAGCCTTATCCTGGCTACCATCTGTTTCGATTCTCCGACCGAGGTCAAGTTTTATCGGAAAATTTTAACTTCCGATTTCTTTCTTTCTTTCTTTTTCTAATTTCTAAACCTGAATCAGGTCACACACTGTATGAAGGAAAAGTACAGGAACCAATAATGTGAGTAATCCATTCTGTCCAAAACATATATGTACATGCAATTGATCTGTGATTAGACATGTGATCCATTCTGTCCAATACTGTATATCTCTTGTGCTTGTGCAAGGAGAATCAAAGGATGTATGCATTTTTGTGCGCCTTGGTAATTGGTTTGTATGTGTGTACATAAGTCGTAGAAACAAAACCCCTCAAGGAAGCAGCTGTATGACCAATGGCCCCGATAACTCACAGACCATCCGAGTGAGACGAACAAGACATGTTCGACATTGCCAGAAAAGCAAGCACGAACTCATAAGCGACATTCTCTAGTGGAAACCATCACATGGACATGCTAATATGGGTCGCTCAGCAAGGACCTACATTGACCAGATCTACGCGGATACTGGATACTGCGCAGAGGACCTCCCGGGGACAATGAATGATAGTGAATGTTGGCGAGAGATTGTCATGGATATCCATGCTAATTGCGTGACATTATGATGATCACTGGTATATATATATATATATATATATATATATATATATATATATATATAATGTTGTCCACGTATGCTTCTTTAGAGATATATGCGATGACTGTTGGAAAACAGTTTGATTGCATTGGAAGCGTCTTGCATAATATTCCCTTCCTAAATGAACAACGTTCCCAGAAGAATTTCTATACGCCCTTTCAATATGAATAAAACAATATTGTATACTTTAATCTGCCTTTGAAAGTGTTAACGTTCATTTCGAATCAGTTTGGAGACAAGCAGTTTTCTTGACTCGACTGTGTCTGTCAAATCAACTCTATTTCGTCACTTTCAAATCTCTTAATATGACTATATTAACACTTCTAACATTATTAGACCAGCCAAATTTATACAATAATGGATCTTAGCACGCTACTGATGCCAATATACCTACACAGTCATTCTTCTTTTTTTTATCTAAACTCATGGGACGATGGTGATTACTTTTACACAGCCCAAATTTTGTACTTATTCATACATACATATCAACACACACACACGCAGAAACACATCAGTGGTTTATCCTGAAAGAAATGCTGGGTTGGGAAAATAACACTGTTATGATTCTTTCACATGAACTTAAAGATAATTAAAGTAATTAAAGATTTAATTGTATTAAATCACATTACGTACTAAAGATCATATATATATATATATATATACAATTTCTCACCTATGCGATTTTCAAATCAAGTGGCTGTTTTTATTTGTGTTTTTCTTTATTGTGGTGCTTTGTGTGAAGGGATGGCCCATTTTATGATTTTGTTGTCTACAAGGAACATATATATATATATATATATATATATATATATATATTATATATATATATATATAGTCATTTCAGCGCAGTGGCCTATTCTCAGTAGCTGCCAAACAGTGACGGAGTCTGTCCCCTTTTCACTTGCGCTAGACGAAGGAGATTGTTTTTGAGGAGGTGGAACGCAACACCAACCATCAGCTCCATGATACTTTACCGCACATATCAAATGACCCAAGCTGTATTACACATTTTTTGAGTTGGCGAGTACTGGTATCGAACTCGAAACCTTGCGATTCCTAGAGGAATGCTCTACCAACAGGTAACCGGCCCTATAAAACACGTTCTACAAAAAAGAAAAAAAAAAAAAAAAAAAGAACCAGCAACAGCAAATAATTCCCCCAAAGTTGACTATGAACATAGTTTAAAGCACTTGGGAACAAAATATGGGGCACCTTTTCTACCATCTGGAATCCTATATAAGAAAAACAACAAGAAGGTTTGAACGTACGCAATTGAATATTATCAATAAAAAATATTGCGTGGTATTCAAAGAAACGTGTTTAATATATATATATATATATATATATATATATATATATATATATATATATATATATATATATACGCCACGTGACAACTTCCTCGTACAATGTTGACGCACAATATCAGTCCAATATTTGCTGAAATGAAAAAATTAATCAAAAGTTGATTTTCTTCAAAATAGCCCCCTTTGGCATTATTATTCCAGCGAGTTTGCCATTGTCCGAAGTATCACTTAAACTCCTCTTTTCATGCAATGAGAAACTGTGCCTTCGTATTTCTTTTGATATTTTTCAATCTTACGGTTGAGTTGATTTTTCAGTTTAGGAAATAAGAAAAAAAATTGTCAACAGACCGAAAAGCCCTTTTCTTATTCTTTTCTGTTAAGTCAGTCTCTCTCTTCAATATATATGAGAGAGAGAGAGAGAGAGAGAGAGAGAGAAAGAGAGAGAGAGAGAGAGAGAGAGGGGGGGAAAGACAGACAAAAAAATCTGCTTATGGGTCAAATCAATCAAACCATGTCCCCCAATCCTTTCAATTTTTCTGATATTCTGTCCAGGTGTGGACTATGTTAAAGTAAGATAATCCCAAAATTTGAGCTTCCAATTCTAAATATTGGCCGAGTTATGTTGATTTTTAGCTCTTAAAAATTTTGAGTGGCGTGGGCGAATAATTTTTTTTAAAAATCTAATTTTGTCTGTAAAGTGAGTTCTAGAGCTTCCCTATTCCTAAAAATTGGTTTATAAAAGCTTTTTGGCCCACGGATTCTGAAAATGCTATTAAAAAGTCTTAAAATTAACCAATTTTAAGTTATTAATGATTTCTGATTTTTTCATAGCAAGATAAATAAATGAGAAAATATCACTGTGGCACTACATCAAATAACAAAATCTTTTTTTAATTATTATTTTACATATATTGAATAGATACTTTGGTTTTTGCTCAAAACCGAAGCATCAACATCAGTTAGAATTTTGCACTTTTATGTTTTAAGTTTTTTCTCCATTCAGCCATTGAATATGGTATGTATGGAGCAAATAACTGTCAGAGTGCAATAGAAATGATCGGGATTGTGTTGTTGGTGGATGTATTTGAAATAATATAGAAACAATACATTTCCCTTGTATAAATCATATTGCCTGTAAAATTCTGACAATATACAAAGCTCAATACGCTTATACCTTATACGCTTCTGTTCCAGAAAAATTGATATTATTTTAGATGTACCTGGTGTTTCAGAAAAATCAATATTGTTTCAGATATACAATGTGTTTCAGAAAAAAATATCTTTAGAGATGCACCGGCGTTTCAGAAAAAAACTGATATCATTGGAGATATACTGGATGTTTCAGAAAAACTGATATTATTTAAGATGTACCGGGTGTTTCAGAAAAAATGATATTTTTTAATCTAATAACTTGAACAATTCTCGTTCAAAGGATCTCAAACTTTAACAACATATGTAGAAACGACTCAAAATTCTATGTTTAATGTTTAAATATGTTTTTCTTTTCCAATGAATGGCATTTTTATACCCGAAAAGAAAAAAAAAAGAAAACATTAAAAATGTTAAGTTATTTCTATACATGCTGTTAAAATTTGAGATCATTTGAATGATAATTGGTAAAGTTATTAGATTATAAATGATAGGAGTAAAATGTGGAAATAAATCCGACAATATGAAGAAATTTGAAAAACGAAGTGTTCCAAAATAAGATGAATTTATTTATGCAAATAAGTCGACGCTTAAACGTTTCGGTTTATTCTAAACCTTCCCCAGGACTGATTATGGGATGAAGAAAATCAATTGATGTTTTATAAATGACAGGAGTTAGAAAAATATTTATAAATTTATAAATGATATAATGTTTCTGAAACACTCTGTTATATATATGAGAATTTTGATATATTTAATTTTTCTGTCTTTCCCACTTTTTTTATTACCATTCTTTCCAGCTCTTTCTTTTACCATTTTTTACCATTTTTTAACAACTTTCTTCCGGTTCCCATATTTTCTTTTGTTTACAAAGTCAATTCCTCTGTTCCTGATACCGTTATGCAAATTGATTGTCTTCATTCTCCAAGACATTTTTTTCACTTCTCAAGACAATATCTATTTTCGATTCTTTTTCTTACTTTTCTGAAAGACAATGGCAAGAAATTCTCTAAGGTTCCGACTTCAGACTAGAGTCAAACAGCCTAACCTACAGATAATCTTACTCACACATGCAAGTAAAATCTCTCATAAATACATACATACATACATACATACATACATACATGTACACACATGAATATATACATACATACAAAAGTTTTAAGTTTCTAAGTTTGACTTTAAACATGAAACAGTAAAACATCACATTTTTGCATCTTCATAAATCACTATATATATATATATATATATATATATATATATATATATATATATATATATATACGCGCAAAGATTGAGAGAAAAATAACGTAGCGTTCAACAGTTATTATCCGAAAAATATCTTTAATTTAACTAAGGAATTACATCGACTTTGTTAACGTAGGGAAGGGTCCTGAAGAGATCATTTCAACTTGATTGAAACCATGGTAGACCCTTTATTTTTCCTCTAATAATAATATTATTAGTATTATTACGGCCCTGTATTTTTAATATATTGAGCACTTTTGGATTATTAACTGATGCCACTGCGACGTAAAAGTTATATATATATATATATATATATATATATATATATATATATATATATATATATATATATATATATATATAAGTGCTTAATTGGAGTCGTACCTAATTTTGAAAATTAATTAATTAATAATGAATTAGGCGGGAATACCTATTAAATGTATGGCTAAACAAATCGAGAAAAATCAATCTCTGTATGTACATTTCGGTCTATTAGGCCTCATCTGCTGATGAGGCCTAATAGGCCGAAATGTACATACAGAGATTGATTTTTCTCGATTTGTTTAGCCATACATTTAATAGGTATTCCCGCCTAATTCATTATTAATTAATTAATTTTCAAAATTAGGTACGACTCCAATTAAGCACTTATTCTCCCAAAAATTATCGGCAAAAAGCCATTCCAAAACAAACCGTATTTACAATATATATATATATATATATATATATATATATATATATATATATATACCAAACCCCTCCGCACGGGAAGGATGCGACACAAGGTCAATTTCTTAAACGAATTTTATAAGGTTTGCATTCAGGGTTTTCCTTCTCCTAGACAGGTTACCTAGTCATGGTTAGAGCCCAGTCTGCTGTAGTATTTATCCATAGCTGGAGGAAGAGTAGTTGGATGCATACCTTTACCAAGAGTATTAGCGCTATGTGAAATGCAAACAACCTCGCTCCGGATTTGAACTCTGGACGACGAGTCTATTTCCTACTACTCTAACCATTACACGACACGTCACCATTGATCACAATATACCCATGTATGTGTGCACACTCTCATAGACACACCGACAGACTTATTTAAATTTTAGGCTGATAAAGAAAAACAATATGAGTCCTTTGTGGGTATGTTGAAATGAGATTTTTTCTAGAAGACTCTCAGCTTACTAGAGATTTGTCTTTCTTTTCGCCTTTTTTATTCTGGGAATTTTGAAGAGGTTAATTGATTTGGGGTTTAGACTTTGCAAAGATAAATCAACTTTTTGTTAATACACAAAGAAAAACTAAATAAGAAAAAACAACTTTTAACTATAACGAAAGTCTTTTTAAAGCTACAAATATACAAGCTATTTCTCTGAATGTTTGAGATGAGGCTTGATAATTAGTATTATCTGCGTTATTCGGACTATTGTCTTCCCGATTACGACAAGAAAGCTCCCGAGTTCGAAAAGAAGGTTCCCGAGTCCGAAAAGAAGGTTCCGAGTCCGAGAAGGTTCCGAGTCCGAGAAGGTTCCCGAGTCCGACAAGAAATACATGAAGAAGGCCGGAGGGTATATCGACCGAAACGTTGGACAAATAACAATAATGATGAGGACAATAAATAAAGTATGGCAGATTTCTAAATAAACAGACATTAATATGGATTTTGAATAACAACATAATAAATCAATAATTTCTGTCATTTCAATGATGAAATATAAAAGACTAGCAGGACCTGTGGATATATCACAGTGTTGCGTACTGAGGTTTTCACAGTACCGAATCGATATAATGTTGTATAGCCTTTCTTACTTCTTACTCTGGTCGTATTTTCTTCTGGACGGCTTTGGTTCTTCTTCTATCATCTTAATTTGGTCTGGTCTAGCGTCTGGTGTTGACTTGGGGATTCCGGTCTGGTCTTCTATGGGGATTTTTCGTTATAAGAAGCCCTGTGTCATTGTTAGTTTTTCTTTTAATGTTACTTTATTCGGTAAATCCCCAACCCAGACATAACATAGCGCGCGTATGCAGAGTTACAGTTTTAGACAGAGCATCATGGCCGACTGCTCTGCCTGACGTCTAACTGCAAACTGGGGACTCTTATTTTCGCCATTTTTATTCTGGGAGTTTTGAAGAGGTTAATAGATTTGGGGTTTAGACTTTGCAAAGATAAATCAACTTTTTGTTAGAACACAAAGAAGAACTAAATAAGAAAAAAAAAACAACTTTTAACTATAACGAAATTGTTATAAAGCTACAAATATACAAGCGTTTCGATTTTAATCAAGCCATCAACGGGACTCAACTTAGTTAATAATTGTAAATCATACAAAAAGAAATTGGTATAAAACAAGCAAAAGCTTGTGAACCTTCTAACATCGTAAATCAAGACTCACAAGCTTCTTTTATATCAATTTATTTTCGTATGATTTACAATTATTAACCAAGTTGGGCCCCGTTGGGTTTGATTAAAAGTGAAACGCTTTAGCATCGGCTGTCTGTAAGTCAGTCTTTGACTTAATTTTGTTGTATATGGAAATCCGATCTTGCTGACAAATTAAAGCGAAAATTCTTCCAAGCGGTAGTTGTATCAGTGTTACTGTACGGCTGCACTACCTGGACTCTAACGAAGTGCCTGGAGAATAAGCTAGATGGGACTTGCACGAAAATGCTGCGTGGAAACAACACCCCACGAAAAAAACAACTGTATAGCCACCTGCCCCATATCACACAACCCAATCCGTGTGAGGTGAACAAGACAGGCTGGGCACTGCTGGAGAAGCAAAAATGAACTCATAAGTGACGTTCTTCTGTGGAAGCTAACACATGGGCGCGCCAGGGTAGGTCTCCCAGCAAAGACGTACATAGATCAGCACGGATACTGGGTGCTTCGCAGAGGACCTCCTAAGGGCAATGAATGATAGGGAAAGATGGCGAGATTGTCATGGATATATATACACACACACACACACACACACCACACACACACATATATATATATATATATATATATATATATATATATATATATATATATATATATGTAAACAACTTTTAGCTATTTTCAGCCGACAGTATATTTGGGAGAATATGTGCTTTTTAATTTTAGTCAGACCTAATTTTTGAAAGTTAATTCATTTATGTTTAATTAGGCAGGATTTAAACTACTTAAATGTGAGGCTAATTGATTTTTCTCGATTTGTTTAGCTTCACATTTAAGTAGTTTAAATCCCGCCTAATTAAACATAAATGAATTAACTTTCAAAAATTAGGTCTGACTAAAATTAAAAAGCACATATTCTCCCAAATATATATATATATATATATATATATATATATATATGTATATATATATATATATATAATGTTTTAAATGCTTTTTTACTTAGAATATTTTTAAAAAATTATGACCAGGCCTAGAAGTCAAACAATATATGAAAAAGCCGAAATAATAAAAAGAACAAAAAAGACAAATTTAAATTTGTATCTGATATATTATATACGTAGCAAAACATATCGTAATGTTTTTTAAAGTGTCGCAAAGTGTCGCAAAGTGTCACAAAGTGATGACAGGAGAAAGCGGAAAGAAAAAAGAAAATGCAAAAAAGATATTACGAAAAAGTAAAAAACAATACTTTAAGCGTCTGGTCCATTCTAGTCTAAATATGGCGTTTTACCGCCATCATAATGAAAGACGCACAAGTCAAGTGGAATCTGACGTTCTACTTGAGAATGTTGTTAACATTTGTATATTTTGATGTCTTCTTCTTCTTCTTCTTCTTCTTCTTCTTCTTCTTCTTCTTCTTCTTCTTCTTTACACTCTCACTCTATCTCTATCTCATCATTTTTGTCCTCTCCTCCCTCTTTTCTTTCCAGTTTGAAACAGAACTGTAAAGTTGATATTAGTCATGGTTAAAAGCGTCGTAAGGGTAACCCAAACCCGGAAGTTTTAGCCCTTATTTTTTCGATGCAGGTATCATCGGGGAATGAGAAAAGTTTACGCGAACGCGTAAAAGCTGTTAAATTTACCAAAATTAATTTCTTTCTCCAGTAATACATGCATTGGAAAATGTAAAGGGTTATTTCCTATAAGTCGAACATGATCAAAGGGGAACCACTCTTGACTGATAATTTATTTATTTATTTATTGATCTACTAGGAAAAAAAGAAGACGGGTTTAGGGTTAGGGTTTAGGGTTAGGGTTTAGGGTTTTACTGGCCAGAACGTCCTTAAGAAACAAGATAGACAAAAACCGGTTATTTCCTATAAATCTAACATGATCAAAGGGGAACCACTTTTGACTGATAAATAATTTATTTATTTATTGATCTACTACGAAAAAAAGACAGGTTTAGGGTTTAGGGTTAGTTTAATGGGAAAATAAATAAATAATTTATCAGTCAAGAGTGGTTCCCCTTTGATCATGTTAGAATTATAGGAAATAACCAAGTAAAATCTAAAATTGTTCAGTTTTGGGTTACCCTAACATCGCTTACAAACCTGGACATTTCGGTCTATTTGAATGGTTTGTTTGGTTTGGTTTAATTTATTTTCTTTACTTAATGGTATATCAACCTTTGTGGGTTATTTAATGCTAACAGTAGTGTGACTAGTTAAACTATAGCTGGGATAATAAGGAGGTTCATACCTTTCCCAATGGTATTAGTCCGAAAGTTAACATAATAACGCGACTGGAGTTCGAACGCCCACGAGGAAGGGAAGTCTAACGTTAGCGAATATTCTGTATGTATATATTTACCAACCCTTTCGCACGAGCAAGGTGCAACACAAGGTCAATTTCTTAAGTGGAGTTTAACAGGTTTGAATTCAGAGTTTTCCTTCTGTTAAACTGGTTACCTAGCCAATATTAAAGAGCCCAGTATGCCCTACTATTAACCTATAGCTGGAAGGAGAATATATGGATTCATACCTTTCCCATGTGCTATGTGAAATGCAAACAGCCTTGTCCAGGATTTGAACTCGAATCGACGAGTCCATTTCCTATGACCATAACCATTACACCACGCACCTCCATACTATATGTTATATTATTAGACTGGAAATGAGAAGAATGGGGCGGGGAGATTATCGGAGTTACGAAATGTATAAAATTTTCGAAGGCGAACCGAACTAATTGAGACCACAGAGAAACAATACGAACTTGGAATGAGAAAAAGAGAGAAGCTGTCAGAGAGAGAGAGAAAGAATAACGAAACATTTTTGTGGGCAGGGTAATTCCATGTCAAATCATCCAGAAAAAAGTAAAATTGTTAATTTTTCTGAAATTTTGTACATCTATGGACTTTGTTAAAGTTAGACAATTCCCAAAATTTGAGCTTCCAATTCCAAAAATTGGTGGAGTTATGTCGATTTTTAGCTCCCTAAATTTAAGGGGGTTCGCGAAAAATGGCGACTTTTTGTAACCTATTTTTGTCTGCAAAATGAGTTCTAGAGCTTCCCTACTCATAAAGATTGGTTTATAAAAGCATTTTTGCCCAAGGAATCCAAAAATGCTCTCAAGAAAGTCTTAAAGTCAACCAATTTTAAGTTATTCGTGATTTCTGATTCTTTCATAGTAAGATAAATATCCCAATGTGTCCCTGCATCTATGACAAATTTTTATTATTATTTCACATATATCGAACATTATTTGTACCAAAAAGATAGTTTGGTTTTTGCCCAGAACCGAAGCTACAACATCAGTTAAAATTTTGCAAATCAGAAATCATTAATAACTTAAAATTGGTTAACTTTAATACATTTTTTGATTCCTTGGGCAAAAATGCTTTTATAAACCAATTTTTAGGAGTAGGGAAGCTACTCGTCTAACTCGACCGAACTTTATTATTCAAATATTCTACTACAGGTACGTACATAAATCATAAGCTACTTATGAATTATGTAACGATTTATAGTAGATGATCCTCTCTTATTGTAATGACTATTCCCTGACTTGTCTCAGATATATGTGGAATCTGACTGGCGTCTCTTCATTGATTCATCGTAGACAAGCCTGAAAGCAGTTCTTTTGCATAACGGAAATGTAAATCCGCCCATTTCTATTGGCCATTCTGTCTATCGTAAAGAGACATATGACAATAGGATTTACTACTTAAGGCAATCCAATACGACAGTCATTAATGGAATCTCTGCAGAAATCTTAATGTTATAGCTATGTAATTGGTATGCAAGCAGGATTTATAAAATATCATTGTCTGTTTTGCCAGTGGGGCAGTCGCATCACAACGGAACATTATATCAAAGTTGACTGACCACTAAGGTATTCTACATATGTCCCAGGAAAAATCAATCTCCAGTTTTTCCCTTTAGTTGATCCCCAAAGGATCTTTCTAGCACCTCTCCACATTGAACTTGGTTTGATGAAGAATTTTGTTTCTGTGGGTCACAAATGATTGGAATATTGAAGTTGTAAAAAGGAGTTTTCTATATAATTCAATTCATCATTTAAAAGTTTGGGGCTACATATTCTAAGGGGTTTTAGGTAAAACCCTATGATTATTCTATTTTGGGTTTTTGGTATTTTGACTTGAATAAAAATGGATATGGTCATTTTTATTAGTGAATTTATAATAAACTTTATATTCTAAATTGTTATTATTTATTAATGATATATCTAAAAAAGGTAAGTTGATTAATATATAGATATATGGTAGGTTCTATTGTAACCTAATGGCGGTGGAGAGCTATAAATGTAACACTGACGTGTAAATTAGCACAAAAAAGTTTTAAGCAAGAATTAAGTTTTAGATGAGAAAGGAAATGTTTAAGATTCAATCATCATAATGCCACATGGAATTGTTTCTATTGGGCGAGTTGTGAGACGTGGCGAAGTGGGAGAGGAGTGAGATGTGAGAGTGTGGCCGAGTCTGGTAGAATGTGCTGAGAGAGCAAGACATGGGCTTTTGCTCTCGGCAGTTGTGACTTTGGGAAAAATGAAAATCTCATGAGAAAAAGAAGTGGCCTTGTATTATTACTAAAATCTACAAATGGCACAAGGCAAAAGGGGGTACCGAGCACCTCTAAGTTGGTGAAGAATTGACTATTTCAATTTCCCCAAATAATGGTGTAGTTTCTATCAAAGATTACATGGATAGTGAGGATGGCGTAATTGGCGGCGTCCCCAGACTTTCTGCAGATGAAGATTACTAATCGGAACATAGTATTTTCGAGCCAAAGCTTTTAACCCAAGGACATTTGAATGATCTTGTTAGAGACTTATCACCGTCTAAAAAGAAAGCAAGAGCTTCTCGCCTCAAAACTACAGGAGAAAAAATTTACTTGACAAAAATATTCGTATTAATTACAACCGAAAACGGAATTTTAATTTAGCTACATTATTTTGTTATATACCCCTTAACATATCTCGGGTATTGTTATGGCAATTTACCACGCAAGCATGAACTCTTCCAACTATAAATAGCAGCAGGTACTGCTCTTAAGCGAGAGCCAATATTCCATAGGTCTGATCGGACAGTTGATAGACCGCCTCACGAGTAACCTTTTTATTTGTATATGTTTGTACTACTGTTATTTGTTAATATATTTGTTTAACTCATTTCCTCTCTTGTGTCTTTATTCTAGCCAAACAGGCCACAACAGGTATAATATATAATAATATATAATATATATAATATATATATATATATATATATATAAACAAATAGAGTAGGAGAGATAGAGATGATAGTTCTTACATGTTTACCTTTACTACTTCGTCTAACTCGGTCGGTCGCCATGTTCTTCTTGTTGGGCTGACCTCTCTTCAGGGCTTCTGCTGGGGGTTGATCCTCTTTGGTGATTTCTTCGGGCTGTCATCTCTTGTTTTAAATTAACTTAACAAACAAGAGTTGTTGTTTGCTTCTAAAGCTTTATTTCACAACACAGTCCATATTCACCACCGCGGGAGACTTGCTAACCCTGAGAGACACCATCTCTCGTAGGGCGCCGGCTCGCATCTGAAACTAATTCCCACGCGTCTGTAATGGCGCGCTCTACCGAAAGGTCAGACGGATTGTCACCGTTGTCACTCATCGGCTCGGTAACTTTCCACTCAGATCCAGTTCTTCTTACTCTAACGAACTTTATTTAAATATTCTACTACGAGTACGTACATAAATCATAATGTTGTTGGCACCTTTCCGTCCACTAAGGACGATGGCGTAGTGACCAAAAAATGATCTGCATCTGCTCAAATGACTCAGCAGGCCAATTCCTGAGTGACAGTTGTTGGTGCACTGAATGCACACAAACTGTGATGCTTTCTGTGGCTGCTGTATTTTCTCCCTCTTTCTGGCTCTCTTTGCTCTCCTATATAAGTGATTGAGCACTATATGGCAGCCTTTACACACATAGGGATGTGTTTATTAAAAACAGTTAAAATCCCCTTCGCATTCTGTGGGTGACTATAGCTTAGCTGTTAAGGTGTCTGACTGATACTGAACCGATCGGATTTCAATACCGCCTGTAGGTAGTTTACAAATGTCTAGCCGCACTGAATAGACTTGTTAAGTCGAAACACGTGTCTGTAGCTGACTATATATATATATATATATACTTTATTCAACAATGCTTCTAAAATAAACAAAAATCTTAGTTCCTTAGCCGAAGAGCTTAAAGCCCGAGTTTGTTATTGTTCACTCAGCGTCCCCTTGCCTCATATGGTAGAGACGTCTCAGTATCATTGACAGGTTAATTTCGTAGGAATTTCTCCGTACTGTATCGTAGCTGAAGCAGTATAGTTTCTGACTATCCTGCTGAAGTCCCGGTTTCGATTTCTGTCGGAGGGAAATCGTTAGTATATATCGCTGATGAGACTTAATAAAGTTGAAACAGTCTGTACGATATTCTACACACCGAGTAATTCTTTGCGAAATTCACTTGTCATTATTATCTTCAATAATTATCGAATTTTATGCGATATGCGCATTGTAATTGCCTTCAAGCAAAAATATAAATATTGATATTAATATATATATATATATATATATATATATATATATATATATATATATTCAAAGAGGTGAGTAACACTATTTCAGCTTTACTGTTCATAGCCTGTCTACCAAAGTCTTCGTCGGGCAGATCACTTTCCCACCGTCGAAATTTTCCAGTTCTTTCTATTTTCTCTTAATAGGCTTTAGAACTTTATTCCATAATTTTTCGATTTTTTTTCTCTCTTCAATTCTTTGATTTCTTTTGTCTCCTTTCGTTTGTTGTTGTTGTTATATTTTTTTCGACTTGTTCGGTTTAACACATTTACCAAAATATCCTTCAGTTGGTGTTCAACTAACTAATGAGATTCGGCTCTCTTCAAAACAAAAACCATAACCAGAAGCCATTTTTTGGTAGTAGCAGCCATCTTAGTCCCGGTCAGCCATTGATTGAATAAATAAATACTCAACCACACGGGGGTTCATCTGACTGACGGCAATGGTTTTTGCTCAACTCAATCGGCTAAGGATAAATAGAATTTCAATCTGCTTTGCAGCTTTTGGCAAAAAAAGAAAGATTTTTCTTTCTTTTTTAAATTTTTTTTTTCATTGTCTTTTTATTTTGTACAATTGTCTATTTTCATCATTTCTTTTTTCTTTTCATTATTTTCTTCTTCCTCTCTATAATTTCCTTTCTTCCGATAACTTTGTTTTTTTAATTTCTTTATTTACTCATTTATTTCTCTTTCAGTCTTTACATAAAACAGTCTCTTTCTTTCTTTCTTTCTTTCTTTCTTTCTTTTTTCTTTCTTCATTTATTTACTTATTTATTTATTTCTCTTTCAGTCTTTACATAAACAATCCCTTTCTTTCTTTCCTTCTTCTTTCTTTCACCTGCAGTCTTTACATGAAACAGTCCCTTTCTTTCTTTCCTTCTTTCTTTCTTTTTCTTTCTTTCTTTCACCTGCAGTCTTTACATGAAACAGTCCCTTTCTTTCTTTCTTTCTTTCTTTCTTTATTTATTTCCTTCTTTCTTTCTTTCACCTGCAGTCTTTACATAAAACAGTCACTTTCTTACTTTCTTTCCTTCTTTCTGTCTGTTTTTCTTTCTTTCTTTCTCTTTCAGTCTTTACATAAAAGAGTCCCTTTTCTTCCTTCCTTCTTTCTTTATTTCGTTTTCCTTCTTTCTTTTTATTTTGTTCCTTCTTTTTTCTCTTTTAATTTCTTTATATTTCTTTGTTTCTTTTTTGTTTTTTATTTAATTTCTTTCTTTTTTACATTTTTCTATTTGCCATTCTTTGTTTTCTTCTTTCTTTTTCTTACTTTCCTTTCTTGCCTTTTTCTTTCTTTTCTTTGCTATTTCTTTGTCTTATTTATTTATCTATTTATTTTCAGTCTTTACATAAAACAGCCTCTTTCTTTCTCTTTTCTTTTCTTCGTTTTACATTATTACTTTTTCCATTATTACTCTTAGTTTCTTTCTTTCTTTTCTCGTTCCTTTATTTATTATTCTTTGTCTTCTTCTTAATAATTTCTTTCTTTCTTTCTTTCCCCTTCATTCATTACATAAATCAGTCTCTATCTTTCTTTCTTTCTTTCTTTCTTTCTTTTTACATTATTACTTTTTCTATCCTTACTCTTCGTTTCTTTCTTTTTTTTTCTTTCCTTTATTTATCATTCTTTGTCTTCTTTTTATTTGTTTATTCATTTATTTATTTCCCCT